>LPNX010898298.1:121287-209935 GCA_001517045.1 Pseudotsuga menziesii
GTGCCTTTCCAATTTATATATATATGGCACTCACTTTGTAATTTATCATCACTCATCTTTAATATTATTTTATATTTCAATATGGAATTATTCTCCATTGGTTGATTATTAAACTGAGTAATCATTGTGGATTAAAATGCGAATCATGTAAGTTTAGAAGTCTTTGTCTGCTTCAAGTGGTATCAGAGCAAGAACAAGAGGGAAAATAAAGAATAAAAAAAAAATGTAAGTTAAAAAGAAAAGTTAAAGAAAAGCTAAAAGTAAAAGGGAAAAAAAAAAGAGAGGGTAAAAGTGAAACCACACCCGGTTTCTTAAAGTGGGTTTGAGTTTGAATATAAAAAGTGCATAATAATAACTACAAAGAAGTAAGTGGAATTTGAACCTAGGTGGGGAAGGTAACACTTATTCCTCCCAACCACCCAATCTACTTGCATTTTATAAAAGTATTGGGAAAAAATAAAAGTCAGGGACTAGAATTTGGAAGGTTATATATTATTTTATATAACTTAAGTTTAAAAACAACAATAATTATTATTATTATTATTTTATTAAAAAAATAATTATTTTTGGAAAAAAGAAAGGTTATTTGACCTAACAAGAAATAGTCAAAGAATTTTTTTCCAAAAGAGACATATTGAGAATTATTAAAGCTTTTGTATCTACCCTTCTAGAAGAAACAGAGACAAAAGTGAAGTAGAAACATAGTCACAAACAATGGCTACTACATATTTAGAAATAAAGGCACAACTACAAACAACAATGGACGAGTTAGAATAATACAAGGCGATCAATAAAATTCTACAAGCTGAGGTTGATACGAAAAAGTGGTTGAAAGAGTGGAAAGACAATGAGAATCACCACTTATGGAATCAGAATCGATAGCTAGAACGAACCATAAGAGAAAAAAAGAAAATGTTATCTGATCAGGATAAAGAAATATCATGTTTAAAAATTCATAATCAAAACCTAGAAGACCAGATCAAAAAGTCAAAACATGACAACAAATCACCATATGGATGCGATAATGAATTAGAAGAAGAAATAAAGCATCTAAACAAACTCATCATCGAAAAAGATGCTGAATTGGTGCAAGTCCGAATGAGGTTAGAAAATAAAGGAGTAGAGTTACGTCATCATAAACAGTAAAAAGAAAAACTCCAACAGCATTATCACGACAGTAAGAAGACACATAAGTTAGAACTGACAAAATTCAACAAGGTTTTATCAAGCCATTCTGAAGAAATTTTCAGATTAGGTAATCATAACAAGACACTAGTCACAAAAATTAAGAAGTTGAAAAGTAGTCGGAAAATAGAACAATCTACAGAAGACATTGAAGGAAAACTTATAGACAAATAGGAAGAAAATCGTTGTATTAGAAG
Source organism: Pseudotsuga menziesii (assembly GCA_001517045.1). Lineage (NCBI taxonomy): Eukaryota > Viridiplantae > Streptophyta > Pinopsida > Pinales > Pinaceae > Pseudotsuga > Pseudotsuga menziesii. The sequence goes on from LPNX010898298.1 coordinate 122,670, forward strand.
GCATAATGAAGATATTAAGAAACAACTTAAGAAGTCTGAAGATGACAGAAAATCACATGTATAAGTGATTAAGAAGTTTCAAAATGATAACATGCAGTTAGAAAAAATGTTGGAAAAGATACAGAACGAGAGCTTAAAACCTCAAGAGACGAAAACACAACTTTCTACCAGATCAATGCTAAAAAAATGACACTTGTAAAAGACAATGACATTGTGAAAATTCCATATCGACAACCCAACCATAAAAGCAGATATTCTAAAAACTGGGAAATGTCGAAATATAGTGGTACCAATGTGATCAAATATCCTAACAATATATCAGTATGGAATACCAATATTCCACAACAAATCAATTTGGGATGGATTGATTCATCCACATATCAGAAGTTGTGCTCAACTTTTGTATCGACATGTTTCGTCAGCTGTGACACTACAAAAAAATGATGCAGAAACATTATAAGGCTTTGAGGACAAAGCCTTTCTAAGGGAGTGGCAATGTAACAAACTTAAATAATAACAACAAACAATATATATATATATATATATATATATATATATATAGATAGATAGATAGATAGATAGATAGATAGATAGATAGATAGATAGATATCAATATGAATTATTAATATTAATACATATTGATATTCATAATTAATAATTAATAAATAGTTATTAGTAAACTATTCTAAAATGACGCATCGTTTCATGGATGGTATCCAAAGTGCCTTTCCAATTTATATATATATGGCACTCTCTTTGTAATATATCATCATTCATCTTTAATATTATTTTATATTTCAATATGGAATTATTCTCCATTGGTTGATTATTCAACCGAGTAATCATTGTGGATTAAAAGGCGAATCATGTGGGTTTATAAGTCTTTGTCTGCTTCAAGCAAATCTGGGCAGAAGGCAGATGACATGCCATAGAGACATATGCAGGGCTATATGTAGTGTAGCCCTGCTTAGCTGTATTTTCAAGAATCATTGTAGTTACATCTACCCTAGGCAGAATCCAACCTATCACCTCTGAACAACGAAACAACTCAGGTCTTGTGTCTGCTTTCATGAGAGTTGATTTCTCAATGTTTGCATAAATGGTTAGCTCCTCGAAACCCGCATCAGGTACATTCCGATTGGCAATCATCCTATATATCTCTTCCCATTTGTAGTCCAGTTCAACCCTGGTGGAAGCTTTGGTATCTTCATATATACACTCAACCTTGGTGACGATTTCAACCTCGGGTTCTCCTTCAACCACAGGAGCCTTTTTCTTTTGTCTTTTCAACATATTTTCCTTGCAACAATCACCCTGTCACAAACACAACAAGTTCTTAGACCCATTGAGCTTTTAGCAAGTTTTTTAACAATAAACAAAAACTCTATTAATTTGTTTACCTCCTCCATATGCATTCTGAAAAATGAACTACACACAGTATTCAATGCATGAACAAAAATTGACAAGGCAAAAAGAAAAATCATGCAAGTTGTGTCTTAAAACCACCTAAGTCCGATATGTGGATGAATCAATCCATCCCAGATTGATTTGTTGTGGATTGTTGGTATTCCATACTGATCTATTGCTAGGATATTTGATCACATTGGTACCGCTATATTTTGACATTTCCCACTTTTTAGAATATCTGTTTTTATGGTTCGGGTGTCGATATGGAATAAAAAAAGATATTCTAAAAAGTGGGAAATGTCAAAAGATAGCGGTACCAATGTGATCAAATCTCCTAACGATAGATCAGTATGGAATACCAACGGTCCACAACAAATCAATTTGGGATGGATTGATTCATCCACATATCAGACTTAGGCGGTTTTAGGACACAACCTGTAGGATTTTTCTTTTTTCCTTGTCAATTTTTGTTCATGCATTGAATACTGTGTGTAGTTCATTTTTTAGAATGCATATGGAGGAGGTAAACAAATTGATACAGTTTTTGTTTATTGTTAAAACACTTGCTAAAAGATCAATGGGTCTAAGAACCTGCGGTGTTTGTGATAGGGTGACTATTGCAAGGAAAATATGTCAAAAAGACAAAAGAAAAAGGCTCCTGTGGTTGAAGGAGAACCTGATGTTGAAATCATCACCAAGTTTGAGTATATATATGAAGATATCAAAGGTTCCATTGGGTTCGAACTAGACTACAAATGGGGAGAGATATACAGGATGATTTCCAATCAGAACGTACCTCGTTGTATCAAAATACATAATGAAGATATTAAGGAACAACTTAAAAAGTATGAAGATGACATAAAATCACATGGATAAGTGATTAAGAAGTTTCAAAATGATAAAATGCAGTTAGAAAAAAAATTGGAAAAGATACAGAATGAAACCTTAAAACCTCAAGAGACGAAAACACAACTTTCTACTCATATCAATGCTAAAAAAATGACACTCGTAAAAGACAATAACATTGTGAAAATTCCATATCGACACCCCAACCATAAAAACATATATTCTAAAAAGTGCAAAATGTTGAAAGATAGCGGTACCAATGTGATCAAATATCCTAACGATAGATTAGTATGTAATACCAATAGTCCACAACAAATCAATTTGGGATGGATTGATTCATCCACATATCGAAAGTTGTGCTCAACTCTTAGTAGTTCATATAGACATGTTTCGTCAGCTGTGACACCACAAAAAAATGATTTCCAACTTTGTAATGATTTACAACCACTGGGGAGAGATATATCATCTTTGTCTTCTTCAACTAGCTTTCTATCAAGTAAATCTGGGCTGAAGGCAGATGATATGCCATAGAGACATATGCAGGGCTATATGAAGCATAGCCCTACTTAGCTGTATTTTCAAGAATCATTGTAGTTACATCTGCCCCAGGCATAATCCAAACTATCACCTCTGAACAAGGGAACAACTCAGGTGTTGTGGCTACTTTCATGAGAGCTGATTTCTCAAAGTTTGCATAAATGGTTAGCTCCTCGAAACCCACGTCAGGTACGTTCTGATTAGAAATCGTCCTATATATCTCTCCCCATTTGTGGTCCAATTTGACCTCGATGGAAGCTTTGATATCTTCATATATATACTCAACCTTGGTGATGATTTCAACCTCAGGTTCTCCTTCAACCACAAGATCCTTTTTCTTTTGTCTTTTCGACATATTTTCCTTGAAACAATCACCCTGTCACAAACACAGTAGGTTCTTAGACCCATTGATATTTTAGCAAGTGTTTTAACAATAAACAAAAACTGTATCAATTTGTTTACCTCCTCCATATGCATTCTAAAAAATGAACTACACACAATATTCAATGAATGAACAAAAATTGACAAGGCAAAAAGAAAAATCCTACAGGTTGTGTCTTAAAACTGCCTAACTCCACTGTCTGTAAAATTCAAACTAATCTGATATCACATAAAAGTATGAATCACACTATCCCTATTGCTAGTCTTCAACAACAAACTTCAAAGCATTATAACCTATACAGGGCTCTTCCTGTTAGAAAAATCCTAACCCGACAAAAAATGGAAAACCTCCGCACTGTCGGAAAAGGTAAGTGTAAGCAAGAGTTTAACACCCCCTGGATGGCTATGGACAACCAAAAGAATGGGTGGTGGATATAGTGAAATGCTTGTCTGCACCATGCCCTAATATTTTGCACTGGAGCAAAAGAATTCATAACGGCTCAAAAATCACGCAGCCTCAAAATATCCCGCTAAAGAAAACTGTAAACAACTAACTCTTCACCCTCAAATAAAACACATGCATACTGCAAAAAAAAACACTCTTTATGCAGACAAACCCAACTCACGTACCACATAATTGGGAAAACCTAACCAAGGAAAAACCCACTATTCCAAATTTACCAATAAAAACCAAAATAAACAAGGTCGTGGTTCACCTACCTGGCAAACAACAATGTAGTCGACGAACTGGAAAAATCTCCACGGTAGCAACTCTAGTGAATCAAGTTTGGATAACTAGGCATGTGAGTCAGTACAAACGATAAAGACTAGAGTAAATGGCAAGTTACAATACAGATAAAAAAATAAAATAATGCTCCTCTACTATATATAGAACCTTCGGCGGGAAAAGTCAGTGGGAAAAACCCTATCGGTAGTCAAACTCATCGACGACCAACCCCTCTAATCATCGGAAAGATAGTTTCGGTGACAACCACAATGGCGGACGCAAAACCAACTATGGATCTGCGATAACTTTCAAGCCTTATCACTAAGTGCAGAACCTCAAGCCTAAACATCTTCCGTAGTGTCGGCAGCGCCAAGCACTATCATCGTGTGTATTAGATTTCAGAAAACCTAACCTCTAAGGCATCGGCAAGGAAAAAACTAACCCTCAGAACATTCATCATTTTCCTTCCGAAACATCGACAGCGTAGAGGACTAGTACTCTGGTTCGTTGTCTTAGACCATTCTGATAGCGATAAAAAGTCATCGACAGTCAAAATGTTAAGTTTGAAAAATAAAACAAAAAAAGACAAAAGAATCTGTGGTTTTTGACATATCAGCTAGGGCGTATGAAGTATCACCGACAAGGTATACCATTCAATCTACGCAACGACGGAAAGACAGTTGACTATGCTTTTGATATAGGAAGGATATCCAACTAATCTTCCAATGAAAAGGATCAAGTTTTGGGAAAAAAATATGAACTTCCAGGATAGATTTAGGGAAACTGAACAATCCTAGGCTGGATCTAAAAGAAGCAAATCAAAAAGAGGGTCCTAAAATTTAAAATTTTGGGAAAAAGGGTTGCAGCTGCAACAATTGGCGACTACCTGGTGAACACAGATCTGTGAACAATTTCTTCTTTGTTCAACAGACTGTTTTGACAATACTAACATGCTGAATTCTTCAAGATGTATGGATTTCCCAAATGGCAGATGTATGCACTTTAATCATTGATGATAGTCCAATTTAGGGAACATGGGAACCAAGATTTCAAAGTCTAGATAACTCTTTTGAGGACAGGAATATGAATTTTATTTTTTTAAGCTCTGTCTTTGAGTAATTTCTAGCTTAGACACCATAGGATTGTAACATATGATAAACATATATATTCGTTTTTTCCTCATTCCCATGCCACTTTGCACTTTTGGTGCTTTTGGACTTTTGTCCTCTTTTGAGTCCCCCTGCATGCCTTCTTTCTAAAATTTTTAATTCAGGTTCCTCTATCCATAATGTCCTTTTGTGTGAGAGATATATTTATTTTTCACCTCACGGATGGAGAAAAACTTTGGAAATCTTGTACTAATATGGTTCAATACTTTTCTTTGATATATATTACTTTTCTGAGGAGATTTTGACTCTTATTTTCCTTTTGGATTTCAATTCCTGGCATGGAATCATTTAAATATAATATATTGTTTACCTCGCTTCCTCTCCATGGGTATTTTGCTGTCACCCCCTAAGACATTTTTAGTGCGAGATGAATGGAGCCTTGAAATAGTATTTTGGACCTTTTGATCATGAGTTATTTCACAAGGATTAAGTAGGACTTCAATTTGTTCATAACCATTTAGGAAAATTGCAAAACTAGAAGAAGTTCTTTCAAAAATAAATTAATAGTACACAGTCTTGTAATCAAAGATTTTAGTTAATCCAGAATTATGATGAACTCCATGCAACCAAAATTTGTGCTTCTTTATTACAAACAATCAAACCCTAACTAAGACAAAAAACCAAAAAATCCTCATAAAGAAAAGAAACCAACAGTTTATTTATGTACAAGACAACCAAAATGAAAAATCAAGAAAAATAAGGTTTGAGAACTAAAGCATTTAATGGTAAGTTATCTTCCCACCCCTGTAAGTCTTGCAACTTGTAAGTTGAGGGACCAATATTTGCTACAATTTGAAAAGGGCCTACCCATAACTATTGAAACTTAGCGTGCTTTCCCTTTTCATCATGCGCATGATCCCACTTAAGAACCACATCTCCTACTTCAAATTCTTTGTTCCAGATTTATGCTTATCGAACCAAAGCTTCACTATTTCTTGTTGATGCTTAAATATTTCTTTGGATTTGGACCTAGACTCTTCTAACTTCAAAAGATTATAGATTCTGATCTATAGGATTTCATTATCGGTACCTCTAGATTCCTGAGCTATTATGGAATATGGTGACAGAATGTTGGGAGGAACAATAGCTTATTTTCCATAAACAAGAGTGTATGGTGACACACCTAAGGAATTCTTGGGTGTGACTATATCAGCCCAAAGAGCATTAGGTAACGCTAAATGCTAACTTCTCTAATTTTATATTACGGTTTTCTTTAGAATCCTAATCAGATTTTTGTGAGTGGATTATGCCAAACCATTTCCTTGTGGGTAATACTTTGCAGAATAATGCAACTTGATTCCTCTTTCATTAGCAAATGCAGTTAATATAATAGAAGAAAAGTAAGTAGCATTATAAAAAACTAGGGAAATTGGAACCCCAAACCTGGTCATAATGTGATTCTGTAAGAAATCCATTACTGCATCTTCATTTACTTTTCGTAATGGAATAGCCTCGACCCATCTAGTGAAGTAATCAGTTGCTGTCAAAATTTACTTTTGCTGCAAGGAAGAATTTGGGTTTATTTCTCCAATAATATCGATTCCCCATTGTTCTAATGGCTCTGATATCATTACTGGTTTTAAAGGCCCTACTACTTTAGCTTGTCTTCCAACACCTCTTTGACAAGCATCACATTTTCTAACATGAGCATGAGCATCCTTAAACAGTGTAGGCCAGTAATATCCAGCTCTGAGAATCTTATGGTTTGTTGTATCTCTGGAAAAATGTCCTCTAGCAGGCTCATCATGCAATTCTGCTATGACCTTCTTTTCATCCTCTTGTTCTAAGCACCTGAGAAAAAATCCATCGTAGTTCTTTCTGAACAATACTCCATCAATTATCTGATATGAAGCCGATTTCAGACGCAATACTCTTCATTGTTTGGAACTCCAATGTTCTGACAAATATCCTTCTTGAAGGTAATGGACTAGGTCCCGGTACCATGAATCTTGAGCTGTAAACAAAGGACATAGGTCCACCATATGTAACTCAGCTTCATTATCCCAACTGTTTTCTTCATTGTTTTGACCTTCTATCATTATTTTACACAATCCTTGTCCTTTTAATATGGATGTTGGTTTGAACTCAATATCATATTCTTGTAAGGCAGTTACCCAGTTCCCTCTTCTTTCTCCTAATTCCTTTTGTACAGAAAGAGATCACACAGCTGGGTGTTGAACTATTACTTTGGTGTGATTCTTAAGTATATATGGCCTGAATTGTTTTACCACTTTAAAAACTACATAAGCTTGTTTTTCAACTACTAGATAATTCAATTCAGCTTCCTACAGGCCAATGCTCATAAATGATATGGGGTATTCATCTCCCCCATCTTCCTTCTGTGTAAGCACAACTTCCAATGAATCATCGGATGCAAAAGTGTACAGAATAAAATCCTTTTCGAAATTTAGACTTTTGAGTGATGGTGCATGAGCAACAGATGTCTTTATCTTACTAAATGCATTATTCTCCACATCATTCCATTTGAATTGTACACTCTGTTTAACCATTTGATGCAAAGGTTTGACAATTTGAGCAAAATCTGGTACAAACCTTCGCACAAAATTAATTGTCCCCATAAATGATTGCATGCCCCTTTTGTTATGGGGTAAAGGGATCTATTCTATGGATTTAACCCTTTTTGGGTCTATGAAGATCCCTTTCTTAGAAACAACATGACCCAGTAGCTTTCCTTCCATGACTGCAAACACGCATTTCTTACGATTTAGTGAAATACCATAGTTCGGACAACGCTTGAAAATTTGTTTCAGATGAAATGCATGTTCCTCTCTCAGTTTAAAAAATATTGTGACATCGTCTAGATAAACCAAAACACTACGGCCAATCAAACTGTGGAAATCTATATCCATGTCCCTCTCGAAAGTAGCTCCAACATTAATGAGTCCAAAGGACATTCTCCTATACGCAAAAGTTCCCCACTTGGTTATGAATGTGGTTTTAATATTGTCCTCTTCAGCTACTAATACTTGATTATAACCAGAGAATCCATCCAATAATGAAAACAATTCACAACCTGAAACCATTTGTAATATTTGCTCCATGGGTGTGACCAAATAGTTATCCTTATCTGACACACGATTAAGGTTCCCGAAGTCTACACAGAGCTTGATTTCTCTTGAATTTTTCCTTACTGGCACCAAATTAGAAACCCATTCCGAATGTTTGAATTTGAATATGATTTTAGCATCCAACAATTTTTTTTCTTCACTTTGATTTAAAGGTTCTAGCTTAGGATGCATGTTCCTCAAAGGCTGTTGGTAAGGCTTGATTCCAACTTTAATTGGGATGACATGTTGTATGATATTTGTGTCATAAGTTTTAAGCTCTTGATATGTACAAGGAAACAAATATTTGTATTCTTTGAAAAGACTGATGAACTTACTTCTTTTGCCTGGAGAACAACACTTCCCCAAATTTACATACTTGGGCTCAGCTTCAGTCCCCAAATTTATCAGCTCGAATTGTAAGGGTGAGCTGTGAGTCTTAACATTCACTGGATTTCTAAATTTGTTATCTAAATCAAACATTCATTCCAAGGTCCTGACTCCTTTAGGAATAAAATTCCCGAATTTTAATTCTGCTTGATTTTCTTCATCATCTATTATTGCTCCTTTGAAAGTCTCATCATTCATCAAACACTCCAAAATTTTTTGATCATCGTCAAAAACCCGTAGATTTGTGATCATATCCAGAACAGAAGGCCTGAAAAGTAGTTCAATAGAGCACCTATTATTGGAAGGTACTAGCATTGCAACTGAGGTAGCTAGTAAATCAACTGCTGCATTCTTTAATTTAGGAATGGACACAATATTGAATGTATGAAAATTTATAAGCAAACCCCAAACTTCATTTTTGTAAGATTTCAAATGTGGTGAAATACAATGTATCTTATTTCAAATTTGCTTAACAACAATTTCATAATCTCCATATGCTTTCAGATTTTTTACTTTCAGTTCTATTGCTTTTTTAAGTCCCTGAACTAGTGCTTCTTACTCAGCTGTGTTATTTGTGCATTCAAACTCTAATCTACAAGAAAGAAAATTTTTATTTTTTATTGGATCAATAAGGACATAGCCAGCCCCTGATCCTTCCAATGTTTTAGAATCATCAAAATAAAGAGTCCAAAAACTATCTACCTCTACTGAATTTGAATTACAGACTACATCTAAAACTAGTTCTACTATATTACAGTCAATCTCATCAGCCTGTGAAAATTGAAGGAGATCGGGTTGGGTATTAGGTATACTATTGTGTTCTTCAGCTTGGTAATTTCCTAGTTCCAATTCAATGATATAATTTCCCAACACAGAGTTTAATGGTTCATTTTTTCCTTCTAACTGAGTAACATTGTATTTCATTTGAGGCTCTCTTAATACTTTTATCTGATTGGGACTTCCCTTATGAGGCAACCATAAATGTGACTAATCTGATGTAAAGTATCCGTCTAACCTTGATGACCAATATCGACTCAAAACTAGTCCATAAGCATCTGGTATGTCTGCTACTACAATGTCAATGTACTGACATACCCTTTCATCTGCGGATAAGTGAATCAGAACATACTCCATTTCTCCTATCACTTTTACAGTCGTCTTGTCTAATTGAAGAACTTGCGAATTAGATGGTTTAGGTTGTCCATTTATTTTCTTGTAGACTGAAAGTGGCATAGCATTGACTGATGCTCCTGAGTCTACTAAATAGTTATGCACATTATAGTTGAAAATATCAAAAGTTAGGAGAAATGCTAGGGTTTTATACTTAGAATTCCCTCCCACACTTGCCTCACCAATTTATTCTTCAGGTTGGTTGTTAGTGGGAGGCTCTTCTTCAGGTACCTCAAGTGCTTTTAAAAGTTTCTCTTTTTGCTGAGGTAAATTACACATTTCAAACAATGAGATATTTGCTTTAGATTTTTTAATGTCTTCCACAATATCATACCCCATCTCAGGTTCTTTGATATTCTTCTTGATATTATCAATCTTATCTTCAATAGGCTTAAGAGGTGTGTTGATTTTTTGGGATCTTGACTTGAAATGGTAAAATCAGGTACTTTAACAGTTGCAATGTTCTTTTGTATCTTCTTCATGTTTTATTGAAGTTTCTTAATCTTAGGAAGTATTGACTTATCTTCTTTTAACAAACTCTGACTTCTTGTTGTCACATTGGTTTCTGATGTTTCCTCTTGCTTCAGAGAATCTTCTCCTTCTGTATCAAACATTGAGACACAGTCCCATAAAACTAAATTATCTTCCTCTTGTTTTTCTGTAGATTGATTATCTTTTTCTTCCTCCCTACTAGTTTCTATCAGTTTGGAATCCAATAATTGATTCATTACTTATTTCATAGAATCTATCCATTATCGGCAATTCTTCTCATAATGAGGCTGTTGATGAAAGGTAAAAAAATTATCCATGCCTACATCAGTTAAATTCATTGCTGCAGGACTGTGTGAAGTAGGTTTAGGTTGACTGTTGTCTTCCCATTTTTTATAAAAATGATTATGTGATTTGTGAGCCTCTTTTTCCTTCTCTAAATCTATCACTCTATTGGATAACTTCTACATCATCTTCACCATCCCTTCAAAATCCTGTGACCGCTCATCCTTAGGCTTAGTTAGTAATAAAGGTTTCTTTCTTCCAATAGTCTTTTCTTTTGACTGGACAGGGTGATTTTCTATACTCTCCATATTAGCCTCCACCTTCTCATCTTCTTCGTAGGTTTCTACTAATGTAGGTCTCACTGATATCTTGGAAAACATGGATGGATCAGGCCCAAGGGTTGATGTATAGTATTCTATTAGAGAATTTTCAGATGGATTATCAGCTGCAGTGAAATTGTTTAGGTAAGCAACAAATCTTTGAGTGAAATTATGCACTCGTTCTTTCCTTTCTTTCTTTAGAGCACATAACCCTTTCATTAATGCTGCATGATTTTTCTAAACTGCATATTTAATTCTAAGCATTCTCTTAGATGTGTTCCAATATGTGATTGAATTTGTAGGAAGTGCAAAAGACCATGAGGTTTCTTTTCCTTTTAGGGTGTGGGGAAACAATCTACACACCACATCTTCATGCTCTCCAGCTCGTAGTCCTTCTATAGCCAAGTAAAAATTCTGCAAATGATCATCTACCAAAATTCCTTCACTTGGTTCAAACTTAGGTAACATCTTGTCGAAATATTGAGGCAAATCATGCAAGGAAGGTGTCAAATTTAAAGGCGACCTAGCCCTCCAAGCAAGCTATGGAGGTGGTTGATTTGCATTCACATTAGCCATGATTCTATGTGGAGAATGAGTTTGTGACTGAATAGGGGTCTAGAAAGGTGAACAGTAAGGTGAACCTAGATCCAATTGATTCAAAGGTTGGTCAAATTCTTGTAAGGCTGCTTCTACAAGTTCTTCAAGTTCTTCAAGATCTTCTAATTGAGGGCGATCTTTCTTCTGATACTCTCTTCTAGGTAGTACAGAAATGATAGGTAATCCTCCAATATTTTTCGCATATGCCCTGGTGATTCTTATTAAATCATCAACCACTTCATTATCGAAACGATACAGATATCCTTTCTCTTTATCTTCAGGAGTGGTTTTGTGAAACAAACTACTTTCAGAACTATCACCGGTGGAGTGATTTCGAAGAAGCGAGCTTTCTCGGACAGCGATGCACTGGTGGCCCTCCTTCTAGTGCCAAAAACTATTGAGGCCTATAAAATTGTAGGTAACAATAGTGAGATATTCTCCCCAATAAACGTTCCCAATTACCCCGTTACTATTTGGTATGGGGAATCCGTCTGGATTACGGTCTGGCTACCGCAGGTCAAGTAACAAATTAAAATGTTTTACTGGTTATGGCCTAGTCCACCATGTATATTTTTAGTTTTTTATGTTTAAGGTATACTTTACAAGTTCCTAACTAAAATGTAGATGATAGAGATAATGAGGAGGGTCATAATGTGATGCACAGGTTCTTACCTCTCGTCTTACCTCTCTCGCATCTAAATCACAAACAACAAGAAATTAACTATAACTAACTAACCGATCCCTAAGGAGCAGAATTATCATTTAACGGTGAGTAATGTATTTCAGCACATGCATTAGGAAAAATCACAGATAGCTGTTAATTATTTCAGAACACATGAACATCAATAGAAATATGAACAACAAGATAGGTTATTGTTAATTACAACCTTCATTAATCAAAGTGGAAATTTCATAGAATAAACCAGAGTACATTCATAACATGAAAATAAATTCAATGGGTTAGAACAATCTCATAGTTAATGGAAATAAGCTAAAAATGAAATAGTTCACATTCAATTGATCCATAGCAAAACATTTGAAACATTCCACAAAACTTTCTCCAGCAGAAACTTGTAACTCTTTATTGTAAAAGGAAATAGTTCTTCTTACAATCCACTCTAAAAAATGGTTTGGGAAAGAAGTCCCTTCCACATCTAAACTCTCCTATATTTATACAAAAACAAAACCCTTGGGCTGCCCCTTAATGACTTTTGAGCTTCCCCAACCTTTCATTTCCCAAACATTTGTCTCGTAGCATGTGCACATAATTAATACAGTATATTACATTTTAAATCAAATTTTTTTTTAGAACACTTTATGAAGAGGGGCTAGCTTGGTCCTTGATGAAATTCTTCCATGCCTGGGGCTCTGCTGTTATGCCTTCAAATCCAGAAGGTTCAAGAAAATGGATATTTATCTCATATTTAGCAGCATGGTTCTGTACCCCTTCTATCCTTGCAGGACTCAGGCGCAACTGATCTTCTAGTAGATGTATACTTACAGCGGCATGTGCCACTTCATTCTTTAAAATCCATTCATCTATATCCTTGACCTATTGGATCTCTTGTTTGTCTTCTCGATATCTATTATGTAGATTTTCTATAAACAATTCATGTTTTGGTATTGCATCCAATCTTTTCTCTGCAAAAATCTGGCATCTATTGTATGTAGCAAGTACTCTCCTACAGTATTCGACACATGCTCCCTTTGTTTTCTTTAGAGTTTTCTTGAATTCTTCCGCAACATTAATTGCAAGCTCCAATAAATCATATTCCTATTTTAAATTGTGCTAGTCCTTAACTGGTAACTCCGTAGGAGATTCCTTATTTGTTTCTATCCATACCATTCTTCCTGTTAGAATCTCCAAAATATCTTGAGATCTGTCCACAAAATATGAAGTAGTGTCCAAAATTTCTTCTAATCTGGTTCCTATTTGTAAAATTTTACACCTTCCTTCCTCAATTCATATTTGTAATTGGTGGATCTTGCTTCTTTGAGTTAGAACATGTTCTTTCAAAGGCTAGAAGTCTGTCTTTTGTTCCATAGAATCTTTCAGTGATGTTGTTAATGAAGTATTCTGTTCTTCCAAGGTTTCCACCTGCATTTGATATTGCTTCTCTCTTTCCTCTATGATAGCCTTCTCTGTTTCTAACTCAGTGACTTTCCTTTGTAATCAGTTCTTCTCTGCACTTATATTTTCATAGGATACCTGAAAGTCATCTTTCTTGATTTTCAACATTTGATGCTCTAGCTGTAGATTTTGTAATTCTGCTAAGCTATCCTGAGCATTCTTTTCCATTTTCTATGCAGAAATATCTAAAGCCTCCTTATTTGCATGCAGAGTCTAGAATTTGCTTCTTGAAGTCCTTACTTCATTCATCATGTATTCATATTTCCTTTTCATTTTTTGACCTTCATCCCTCTCCTTCTTCAATGTTTCTTTTAATTGTGCTGCATTCTTTCTTGACTTCTCGAGGTTTGTCATAAGCCAGTCTATGTTATCTTCAGTTGCTTCGGTTAATGCAAGCGCAACTCTTACTATCAATATTGGATTTGCATCTGTTCCATGCACCAAGGTTTTATTTGTTATCATGTTTCCCAACTGTCCTCTAGTTTCAACATTTTTCTCAGTTCTTTTTACAATCCTTTTCTTCTCCTTATCATAGAAAATATTACTGAAGTCAAGAACCTCCTCCCCTTCTATAGGCATGAAAAGGATCAAATTTATTCCAGAAAATGAAGCTTGTCCCAGTGTACTGCCAAAAGATGTAGTGGGCTCCTGGGGATCAGGATTAGATTGTCTATGTCCTTGATCTGTTGGATATTTTCCTCCCTATGTATCTACCTGCTTAGCAGTCTGTTGGTCGTTTTGAGATCCTATTAATCTCAGACCTTCGCTTTCTTCCTGTCTTTTCTTGATTTTCGCTTCTTCGTTTCTCTTTCGCTCCTCCTCTTCCTTCCTTGCTGCTTCCTCTACAGCTTGATTTCTTTCTTCTTCTTCATTCTTCAGCCAAATATATGCCTCCTATGCTATCCTTCTAGCATCTTCTTCTCTCTTTTTTTCCTCTTCTTTTTCCAATGTCTTAGTTTTCTTTGAAGTTTTTCCCTTTCCACCGATAGTGGTTAATTTTTGTTTAAATCTCTTTTTAGGGAAGTTATGTTCTTTGCACTTTTGAATGTTTCCTCATCCTTATCCCAATAATTAGTATATTCAAAATTAATTACTGCTTCCTTGTAGTGCTCTGCTACCTTATTTCAGCAGTCATTCCTGTGAAAATTCATTTCACCAAAATGGAAATGCTCCAGCTCCTGAACAAATTCTGCAGCCTGTTTTACTCTTGAAAACTTGTAGCTGCCAAGGAAGAAAGGCACTGCATGATATGCTGCCTTTTTATGTTCAAACAAGAAATTTCCCACACCATCAATATACACCTACCTAACTGCCTCTTTGTGTAGTACATAGTCAGTGGCATACTTAGCGAGAAGAGAAGGTGCTCTAGAACCACCATACATTCTTATATAAAATCCTTCCTCGGTCAAATAATAGTCTCTGTATTCCTCGATGACTTTGAATGCTTCTTCAGACATGCAGTTGCATTTAGTTAAGAAAATTAGGGTATACAAGGGCATGATGAAGTGTTCACAAATTTCCCTATAATAGCTATAATATTTATGGGCCCATAACAATATATATGCTGTGTAGATTGGGGTCCTATCCCTCTCCCAGTTACATATGAAGTCTGGAAATGATTGGGTACACAGTATACAGTCGATCATGATAGAGCTCATGTAGAACTCTGATTTCTTTTGTGACACCCCTCCCAAGGCTGTGGATATGCATGTTGAGAGGTTATTTGACACTATGTTTGACCAATTAGAAATGGTTCCTTGAGTAGCCACATAGAAGATAATTGGTATCCATCCTATTTTGAAGCTCTTCCCATGAGATCTACAAAAAATCCTATTTAGCATTAGTGCAATGAATCTATAGGGAGTATGGAGAGTAGACGTATCATACTCTTCAGAAGGCCTGGTTCGAAATTTTTTTCCTGGTATCAACATTCTTTTAAGTGTTTCTACCATATCCATAACTGTCTCTTTCAACCAGCTTTCTGTCAAGTAAATCTAGGTAGAAGACAGATGATATGCCAGAGAGACATATGTAGGGCTATATGCAACGTAGCCCTACTTAGCAGTATTTTCAAGAATCATTGTAGTTGCATCTGCCCTAGGCAAAATCCAACCTACCACCTCTGAACGAGGGAACAACTCAGGTCTTGTGGCTACTTTCATTAGAGTTGATTTCTCAATGTTTGCATAAATGGTTAGCTCCTCAAAACCCACATTAGGTACATTCTGATTGGCAACCATCATGTATATCTCTCCCCATTTGTAGTCCAGTTTGACCCAGGTGGAAGCTTTGGTATCTTCATATATATACTCAACCTTGGTGATAATTTCAACCTCAGGTTCTCCTTCAACCACAGGAGCCTTTTTCTTTTGTATTTTGGACATATTTTCCTTGCAAAAATCACCCTGTCACAAACACAACAGGTTCTTAGAACCATTGAGGTTTTAGCAAGTATTTTAACAAAAAACAAAAACTGTATCAATTTGTTTACCTCCTCCATATGCATTATGAAAAATGAACTACCCAGTATTCAATGAATGAAGAAAAATTAACAAGGCAAAAAGAAAAATCCTATAGGTTGTGTCTTAAAACCGCCTAAGTCCACTGTCTATAAAATTCAAACTAATCTAATATGACATAAAAGTATTAATCACACTATTCCTACTACTAGTATTCAACAACAAACTTCAAAGCATTAGACCGTATACAACGTTCTTCCTATCATAAAAACATTAACCTGACCAAAAATGGAAAACCTCTACAGTGTCGGAAAAGGTAAGTGTAACCAAGAGTTTAACACCCCCTGGATGGCTATGGACAACCAAAAGAATGGGTGGTGCAGATAGAGAAACGCTTGTCTGCACCATGCCCTAATCTTTCGCACTTGAGAAAAAGCATTCATAATGGCTCAACAATCATGTAGCCTCAAAATATCCCACTAAAGAAAACTATAAACAACTAGCTCTTCAACCTCAAATAAAACACATGCATACCGCGAAAACAAACACTCTTTATGCGGAAAAACCTAACTCACAGACCACATTACCGGGAAAACCTAACCAGGGAAAAACCCACGGTTCCAAATTGACCAATAAAAACAAAAAAAAACAAGGCCGTGCTTCACCTACCTAGCAAATAGCAGTGTAGTCGACGGACTGGAAAAATCTCCATGGTAGAAATGCTAGCGAATTGAGTTTGGACAACTAGGTGCATGAATCAGTACAAACAACAAATACTAGAGTAATCAACAAGTTAAAATACGGATAAAAAATAAAATAGTGCTCCCCTACTATATATAGAACCTTCGGTGGAAAAAGTAGATGGAAAAAACCCTATCGGTAGTTAAACTCATTGGTGACCAACCCCTCTAATCATCAAAAAGATAGTTCAGGTTATAGCCGCAATGGTGGATGGAAAACCAACTATGGATACGTGATAACTTTCAAGTCTGTTGACATTGGCACCATTTAGCACCAAGTGCAGAACCTCAAGCCTAAACATCTTCCATAGTGTCAGTAGCGCCAAGCACTATCATCGCACATATCGGAGATCGGAACACCTAACCTCTAAGGCATCGGCGAGGAAAAAATAACCCTCAGAACATTCATCATTTTCCTTCCAAAACGTCGGAAGCGTAGAGGACTAGTACTCCGGTTTGTTGTCTTAGACCATTTCGATAGCGATAAAAAGTCACCGCCAGTCAAAACGTTAAGTTCGAAAATAAAACAAAAAAGGACAAAAGAATCTGTGGTGTTCGACGTATCGGCTGGGGCGTATGAAGTATCACCGACAAGGTAGACCATTCAACCTCCGTAACGGTGGAAATACAGTTGACTATGCTTCAGATATCAGAAGGATAGCCAACTAATCTTCTGATGAAAAGGATCATGTTTTGAGCAAAAAAGTGAACTTCTAGGACAGATTTAGGGAAACCAAACAATCCTAGGCTAGATCTAAAAGACTCAAATCAAAAGGAGGGTCCTCAAATTTAAAATTTTGGGAAAAAAGGTTGCAGTTGCAACACACTGAAGGCACTTTTTCCCTTCATGCTAGGTTCCCCACTATCGGTGCTCTGTCTCCCACTGGTAGGTGCATCAATGGTGCTTTTTCCTGTCATGGAAGGTGCACCGGTGCTGTTTCGAGGGAAAAAAATGGAGCTTCGAGACCCTTCTCCAAGGTGGATGAGGTGGAGGTCTATCCCTATCATCTAGGGGAGGTGGCATTCGGTTCCTAACCTATAAGGAATATCCCTTTAATCCCTCCTCCTAATCCTCAACCTACTCTATCCCTTTACCCTTATAAATTAAACCCTCTCTCCATTGTGAAGGGAGGAAGGACTATGGTACTATTATGCTGGTGGAATTCCTAGGTGATCGCTATCATTATTTGGAGGGTTGGTTTTGGCTTGGATTGTTGGATGGAATATTCCAGCGTTAAGGCTAGGTTGTGATGTTCTCTCCTATGTAATTCTATGTATCTCCTTGATTACATTAATACAAAAATATCTTTCCATAAATGTTATTGTGTTAATAGTGTTTATAGATTTCTTTCTTAACTATTAGCTTTTATCAATTCATGTTTGGATACACATGTGTTGTTTTCTTGTTTCCACTTTCTTTTAAGTGTTTTGCAGCTGAATATCTGAAGATTCTAGAGATTGGATCAACAAAGGGAGAAGAGGATTTGCATATTGCAGGTAAGTGATCTATCTGTTGCATTTCTATTTGATCTAGGAAAGTAGATTTTATTGTCTATTTTATTTGTTCTAGATCCACTTGGACCGGGGAGATATGGCTTGAGTCCACTTGAGTATATTTATCCGATAACAAGTTCCCTTGCAGTATTTTCAAGGGTGATCTGCTTCTCAAGGATTGTCGCGGTCTTTCCATTGTGTCAGAAGTGTGGTCTAAACAACCTATTTCATCAGTCTCTGATCATCATGCTGATGATTCCCCATCAACCAGTGAATCTTTGTTTAAGATTCAAAAAGGAAAGGTTAGGTATCCTTGCCTTCTATGTAAGGATATGCACCACACTTACCTTTTTCCTCGCATGGACGAAGCTTCAAATTTGTTGGAAGATAATACTATTCCTTAGCGATGGCTTCCAACTGGTTATCGTAAGTTGTCCCTTGAAATTCCATTGGTTGATCAAGTGGTCAATCCAAGTCCATTCCTAGTCGATCCCACTCTTCCTTTGAAGAGTGAAGTTGAAGTGGTTGATTCATGTCCATCCTTGGTTGATTCCACTCTTCCTTTCGATAGTGAAGTTAAAGTGGTCGATTCGATATCATCTCCACCCAATCCCACTCTTTAAGCTCTTTTCAGTCTCCTTAAAAACAAAAAAATATTACCAAGCGATCTTGTTACATTCACGCTTGTAAAAGTATCAGAACGGTAGACTAGTTGGTGGTAGGTTATCTATTTTTTGGACCAACTAGGTCTATTTACGAAAAAGGGACCTTTTGGAGAATTCTTAGTCATTTTAAACTCTCTAAACATGAAACAACAAATGAGTTTACTTTCATCAGACTCATAAAATCAAACGATGAAGGACCCTTTATGGGAATGAACCCCTCCTTTCTCAGGTTCATAAAAAATATGAGATTGGACTCGTTCAAAGGACGAGCTATATTGAGCGTTTGTTACCCTTTTCCATCTCATTAAAAATCAAAGAGGTACTTATCAATCATGATGGGGAAATTAAGGAAAGAGTTTGTATTTTGTTATGGCAGTACATAGTCACTCTTGAACATAGCACTCGTTTTCATATGCATTCAACACTTGGGTAATCTGTTTCTTTTCATGTCCTGCTAATTCCTAGAGTCTTCTTACTCCTTTGATTTGTCCAAGAATACTCTCACCATCACTTGCATTGGGGGATTGGTATCATTCTCATGTCAATAATGCCAAGTCATTCCATGCCCATGTTCAAGAGAAGTTTGGTCATTTATCCACTATCTGCAGTTAATTTACCTTCTATTGTGTTGGTCATCTCCGAGTTAGTCTTATATATGACTCTACTGTCTGGTTCACTTTAAATGTCTTTGATCGTGTTTTGTGTCGATGATGGGGGACTCATCATGTCCCTCCTTCAACGACTCTATTCCTATCAACTTCAACACCTTATCAAGGGATTGGACTTGGAAACCAAGTCAAGTACCTTGGGCCTGCATGCCTTAATGGAAGGTTACTTCACTTTCAACATGAGTTTATATCATTGACTCTTGATTGAAATATCTCATTGAGTGTTCGACTCCAAGTCCTTTATTCACATTCGATGGTATGTACTGAGATACCTCGGGAATCATTGATATCAATGGTGATTTCCCTCACACTTATTAATAGCTTAAATTAATGAACGGTAATCAAGTGGTTTCTACCATGTTTAACATCAAGACATTGTAATCACATTGCTACATTCGTATCGTTGCAGGTTTGACTTGAAGACCCTAGGTTGTCAGATATCTTCGCCTAGGTTGTGATAGAGTTTATTTGAGTCATATTACATGGATCCACATTTGTATTGGTCGTGGATGTGTTATCATCTCATCATGGATCTATGCTTGTGTCTACTAGCCATGATTGTGTTCAGTTGGTCTCTACTTCCATGGATCTGCATTGTATTGGTCGGCATCCATGTTACGAGTTATATGATATTTGAGTCAATGGTAGTGCGGCAGCTTCTATCCGACATCCTTGCCTTAGGTTTCTTCACATTACAAAGAATTCATCTATCTCATTCCTCTAACTTCATTCTTTGGGGGGGATTCTGTTACACCAAAATCTTGTCCTCTTGATCCATGTGTTAACCCTTTTCCTAATCCCCAAATTTCTCTCTGCTAAACTGGATTGATGCTGAGGTTTTTTCTACCTTTTTTCCCTCTCTAGGAAGGCCGGATCTCTTGTCCTTTATGGTAGGTGTGCCAAAAGAATTTTTTCCCTTCATGCTAGGTGCGCAGCTGCTAGCGCTCTGTCTCCCACTACTATGTGTGTCAATGGTGCTGTTTTCCTTCATGGAAGGTGTGTCAGTGTTTTTTCGAGGGAAAAGAATGGAGCTTCGAGATCCTTCTCGAAGGTGGATGAGGTGGAGGTCTATTCCTTTCATCTAGGTGAGGTGGAATTTATTAGAATTTTATCATTCAAGATAGCATTATGATATTAGGATCTTTAACTGAGAGAATAACATGCATAGCAATAAAACACAAGAGACAAGAGACACAAAGAATTTTCCTCGGGGAAACCATGTTGTAAAGGAAAGTGTCCTATGGCTAGGGTTTAAGAGGCCATCAATGTACTGGGGTTGAAAGAGAGATGCACAATGTTTAGCAAGCATATATAAGCAAGATCAGAGATGAGAAAGGTCCACACCTGATTAACTGAAGGCTGGTCCAAGCTTTCTCTTCAATCCTCTTCTCGTTCCTCTCGCTCCAAGAGACCTGCAAAACGAATTATACCTTCCTCAAACCATTATGACCACATATAAGACAATGATAATCAAATGAATATGGAACAATGATCTGAATAACATTATAATATGATCATAAAAAAATATTCAATCACACATTGAACAATGATTTGGGAAGAAGAAGGACATCACATCTTTATTAATCTTGAAAACAAGTACAAATATACCTTCTCTTCAAGTTGGCACCTCACGAAACCTTGATCTGGTTTTGCTGCTTCTCTTCTCCAAAGAACTCAGCCTCCAAGCTCTGCAACACAAGGGGAAGACCTCCAGGGAAAAGGTGTGGGCAAAGAGAGTCCCGATTCCTCCAGCATAACAATGCAGAAATTCAAGTCCCCTCTCATGGCCTTTCCTACCTATATTTATATGGGTGAAATAAGGTAGTTCGAAGGTTAGAGAAGTTACAGCAGTTAAGTAAATCCAGTTACATGACATAACTAATCTCCAGTTAACGCATGTTTTAATATTTAAATGTTAAGAAACACATTCGCGGGTCTGCAGTAGAGCAACCGGCGAATGATGCGCGACTATATAGAAGAGCAACCCGCGCATACAAGGATTCGTGAGATGTTACAAGGGAGACTCGCGAGTAATGTGTGAGTTGTCGATAGAGAGAGTCGCGCATACATCCTAACATGGCAAATGTGGCGAAGTAATTAGCTGGATAGAGGCAGAATGTATTTCATAATAAGCCAAGCTATAGTATTCTAGGCAAGCCTCAATCCATAAGTGTCCTTTTGTGTGCCAACATAAGGAAAGTTGACACTCGGACGGAGAGGTGCCATTCTGGTGTATAACAGATGCCCCCTAATGTGTGAGGTTAGAGGGGAAGACGATAGCCGAAATAAATTATAAAGGAAACAGCTGAGTATGGAGAGAGAGCAGAGAATCCAAGATCGAAAGGCTCGAGTGAAGGTACCTGTAAGAGAGATAAATATCAGAAAACTAATCTCTGGAACATACACATCCATATACAAAACATCACCATAAGGATACAGGCGGATCCAACATATGTATAACTGATGAAACTATCATGGTCGCTCAATATGCAAAAAGGCGCCATATCAAATCTAAAGGAGCCATGGCCACAAATGAACAAGGTGGATCCATGCTCAACAATCGATCATAGCCACAAAAATACAAGGTGGATCTATGTCTCAGCAAAATGTCATATAAAGTATAACAAGGTCTTGCACAACTTGGGCAATAGCAAAAAGATGACAATGCTACTGTCGACCCAAGGTCTTCAATCCAAACTGCCCAAAAAAGGTACGAATCCTAACCATGGGAATAAAGGAGCTGAAGTCGAACATGGAGGAAACCGTTTGATTACTGGCCAATAATGAAAACAGTTAACAAACACGAGGAAAACCACCATTAATGAAAATGGTGCCCAAGGTACCTAGTACATTCTAACAAGTGTGATTACAAGGACTTGAAGTCGAACACTTGAAGAATCCATCGAGTAGGAAACATTAAGGTATCCCCACTACCCAATAGCAAGGGAAATTGCCATTGAGGACAACAATTCCCAAGGTACTGTCATAAAACTCTAAATCTCATTCCCAGAGCAAGATGTGTTGCAGTCGATAGGAAGAGATCCGTTGGAAGGAAGGCATTAAGGAATCCTTCATCATCCAACATGAGGTAACTCAAAGACTAATTGGATCTGGAATTGGTATTGAATTTCATGAAAAGGACTGCTGAAGACATGATGTAATGAACTGATTCCAGGGAATGGCCGACACAAAAGGTCAAGGCAACTACAGAATGGCCGACAAAGGTTTAATCCTTGAACAGTGAGCATGACACAAAAGTGACTTAGGCAACTTTTGACACGAAATAGGACCAACGAAACAAATCTACAATGTAGGAGACATTGACAGATTCCCCATATAATTGGAAAAGAGACCAACTGGAGGAGTAAGAAAACTCTGAATCAGGATAAGGTCAAAAGACTAGGACCCGACTGTTGATAGACTCAAAACTGGTGCTTTGTTCAAGGAAACAAAACTTGCTGCCAAGATGTAAAAAAACATGGAAATAAACCTTCCCCTTCCCTTCTTTCTTGTAAAGGTTTAACGAGTCCAAGAAAGCAAACTTGGGACCATCTTCATTTTTTGACAAGCTCGAAGAAAAGAAAGAAGAATGCTTGATAAGGCACTGATTCATGGATTTTACGAGCCCGAACTAGTACATGCTCGATGGTGTTTTCATAGTTTAGAGAGTCTGAAAACTCCAAAGAAGACTCCAGGGGGGTCCTTTTCGTACAATTTAGTCTCCTGAGGCTGAAAAAGTATAAAACAAACAACAGAAGAACTCTCTTAACTTTCGAAGAAGAAAAGGCGCACCTTTTTCGTAATTAGTCAGGAAGGTCCGAAAAAGGTTAAATTACCACCTACCCAACGCTCCTTCAAAAGCATCATATAGCCTGATTTTTACGAGTGTGAAGGAAGGCAAGATCACTCGAAAAGATCCATTTGATTACGAGAAATGGAGCTTACAACAATAAACTTGATGCTTTGTTCTTTAGGGTTTAACGAGCATGACAAAGACACAAAGTACACTCGGAATCTTTTTCATGTTTTGGTCCAGAGCACGAAAAAGAGAAAACTAAGTTCATACCGGGGGTTCCTTTTCCATAATTTTAGTCCCTCAGGTCCGGAAAAGAGATAAACCTATGCCTGAGAATACTCTTCTCAATTCAGTAGAAAACAGAGGGATCCTTTCTCGTATTATTCCACATGGTCCGAGAAAGAGATAACCTACCACCAATGTGGATGCCCATTCACATATTCTTAACGAGCCTGAATGGACAAGTTTACTCGGAAGTCAAGTCTATTTTAAGGAGTCAGACTTGGGCCTAAAGAAACTCATAATATTTCCCATGAATTTTTAACGAGTCCGGAAAAGTAAACTCGCAGCCTCCTTACTGTTTTTAACGAGCTCGAAGGAGAGCAGAAAGAATGCTCTAAAGTCAAGGAGACAAGTGTCATAAGACAGGAAAAACTAGTTCCAAGCACAAGGAACAAACCTATGCATAATGCAAGGAAAGTGAGCAAGATAAGGACACTTGGGGAAGGTCTCCTCAGGGTAAAGGGTGTCAAGTTGCAAAGGAAAAATGGTACAAGGCTAAGCAGCGATGAGAACAAAGATGAGGGCTTATACAATGAGCTAAAAGCATGGAAGCCGGCATCGGGATCAAAAGCACGAGCAGAGCACATGCAAATGCAATTATAGCTTGAACAACAAGGTGAGGCCCATAAACAGTTGTGAATCCAACTAATAATCCTGTCTCCAAGAAACAACAACATCAGAAGAAACGATCCGATGCGGGTCACTTTGGCAGAAACACTTGTGACTTTGCTATCTTCTACAAAAGGAAAAGTCAAGGCAGAATCAACCGAAACCGATTCTATAGGACCAAGACTCGAGGGTTTATAATCAATAAGCAAGATAAGGACACTCGGGGAAGGTCTCCTAGGGGTAAAGGGTGTCAAGTTGCAAAGGAAAAATGATACAAGGCTAAGCGGCAATGAGAACAAAGATGAGGGCTTATACAACGAGCTAAAAGCATGGAAGCCGGCATCAGGCTCAAAAGCGCGAGCAGGGAACATGCAAATGCAATTACAGCTTGAACAACAAGGTGAGGCCCATAAACAATTGTGAATCCAACTAATAATCCTGTCTCCAAGAAACAACAACATCAGAAGAAACGATTCGATGCGGGTCACTTTGGCAGAAACACTTGTGACTTTGCTATCTTCTACAAAAGGAAAAGTCAAGGCAGAATCAACCAAAACCGATTCTATAGGACCAAGGCTCGAGGGTTTATAATCAATAAGATCAACCTCAGAAGAGAAGCGAAAATCAACAAGGGAGATAGAATCTGCAGGAACAAACTCAATATCATAGGAGCTGAGAAATTCATAAAAAAAATCAAACTCATCAGGATCACTGACTTGCTTTTCAAATGAAGAATCAAAAGACTCAACAAAAACCAACATAAGAAAAAGGGAAGGCTTACTAAGCAAATCAGGGTTAGAATTAATCACAACTGAAAAATAAGGTCAGACTGTATCAAAGACTCCAGGAAGACTTCATCCGAAAGGAGGAAATCATCCGATATAGGACACATATTTGAACTTTCAAATGGATGGACAGAGTGGAGAGAAGGCTCTACAATCTGTATAGGATGACTCACCCAATCAACTGCTGGGACCAAGTCCCGAGAAGGAAAGCATGAAAATAGAGGCTGCTTCTCAGTAGCAATTGAACATAAATGACCAGAAGCCACATAGTTCACTTGTGGCGGGTTAGTGTCTACAGAAACACTGGGAACCAATAAAGGAAATACTTGGTCTCTAGATGGGTCAGTAGATGGATCAAGAAAATCCAACTAATTAATAGTGACAATTTATTCGCCATGATTAAAGTACATCACACGAAAGAATGTCGACACCACAGCTTGCATGGCATAGACATAATCACGCCCAAGGAGCATATTAAAGTCCAAAGGGTCATCTATTACCATGAAGTCAACTAAGACGGTCTTCCCACCCAAAGTAACAGGTGTTTGAGCAAGAATTCCCAAGGCTATACCAGTTCTTCTATCAAATGCCAGTAACTGACTAGCAGTCGACACAAGGCTGGGAGATCCCATACCTCGCCAAGCACGAGCAGACAAAATACTAACTGAGGCTCCTTCATCAACAATGCAACGCATCAACAATGCAACGAGCAATTGTATAGGGTTCAACTTTGACCTTTATCTGGAAAGGTGCATGGGAAGGAAGGCGCGGCTCAACTAGGCTATCCCAATCAAAGGAAGCAATCCGAGAGCTTGGTGGGGGTTGATCCGAAACAAGTTTAGTGCCCCCTTGTTCAGCAAGTTCTGAACTGGCAGTGAAGAGAATGTGACTAGTAGACACTTCACTCTCCAAAGGAAGAGTGGGATTGATCGATACTGGGATCGATTCAACTGCTTGGTGAAAATCACTCTCCGAAGGGAGAGTGGGATTGACCAAAGATGACATTGGTTCAATCACATGAGGATCACTCTTCGAAAGAAGGGTGGGGTCGACCAAATCTGAGATTTGTTTGACCACTTGATCAACCAAAGGTTGAGTAGGATGTTGAGAAACTATAGGGTGTTTAGAAGAACGAAATCCACGAGTCTTTGACCACACTCTTCGCACCTCTGGGATAGCAGGGAACATATGAGTAAGATGATCTCCCTTGCATAGCACACAAGGGAACTTAATATGATGCTTCGAACGAGCGTTTTTCTCAATGGTATCAGCATGACTAGCAGTGGCTGACTATTTTCTCTCAACATGACCTATAGCGGATGAGAGTTTTCCCCCATTGTGAACAACAGAGGCTGGGTGACTGGGTCCAACCTCACTAAGAGAGGCTGGTTGTTGAGAGACTCCATAATGTTCAAAAATGAGATGACCATGAATCCAAACTCTTCGCACCTCCACAATAGAAGGGCATTTATAAGTAAGGTGGTCTCCCTCACAAAGCTTACAAGGAAACTTGAGATTGTGTTTTGAACGGATAGTCTTGTCAACAGTGTCAACATGACTCGCAGTGGTTGACGGGTTGTCTCCAGCATGAAGAACAGAGGCTGAGAGACTGCCCACAGCGTGCCTAGCAGAGGCTGAGAGACTGGGTCCAACATGACTTGTAGAGGTTGGATGGGCACCATCAACATGAACAACAGAGGTTGAGTGGTTAGGATTAACATGCTTTGCAGCAGTTGAGTGTGTGCCCCCAGCTTGAGCAACAGAGGCTGGGTGAACGGATCCAACTTGAACAACAGAGGTTGGATGGGGAGGTTCAACTTGAAAACCAAAGGTTGAACAAGTGCACTCAGCGTGAACACCAGAGGCTGAGTGATAGGATCCAACATGACCTGGAAAGGTTGGAAGGATCCCACCAGCATGAACACCAGAGGCTGGATGGATGGATCCAACTTGAACAATAGAGGTTGGATGGGAAGGTTCAACTTGAAAACCAGTGGTTGAATGGATGCACTCAGCTTGAACACCAGAGGTTGAGTGACAGGATCCGACATGACCTAAAAAGGTTGGAAGGATCCCACCAGTATGAACACCAGAGGCTGGATGGATGGATCCAACTTGAACAACAGAGGTTGGATGGGAAGGTTCAACTTGAAAACCAGCAGTTGAACGGATGCGCTCAATGTGAACACCAGAGGTTGAGTGACTAAATCCAACATGACCTGCAGAGGTTGGATGGGTGCCCCCAGCCTGAACAACCGAGGCTGGGTGGTGAGGTTCAACTTGACTTGCAGAGGTTGAACAGGTGCCCCCTTGCTTATGTGCTTTCTTCCTATTCCTCCTTCTTTTACTCCTTTTAGACTGCCGGTTACTAGTATCAATACTTTCACCACATGAGGTAGAAGGAGGAGGAGAACTAACTACAGGTGAAGGGGAGACAGTGTTTTGATGCCCTTGATATAAGGTTCTTACTTGAGAAGCATCAGGAGCATTCAGGACAGTTGGAGTGGAAAACAACCACACCGGTAGCCCTATGGTGAATCTCGGAAGATTCAAGGTGGCCATCAAGGGAACACCAGCATTCCCTGTGAGAGGAATAGGACAAGGAGCTCCCATCATGGGGATCTCTTGGTTGGTGTTCAAAGGGGTGCTAGCCATAGTTTCAAAACAAGAGACAAAGTTTGAGGTTGATGGCCAACCAAAATTACAAACAAGACACCTAAAGGCCCACTAAGTACAGACAAACCACACAGTACTCACTAAAAATTCCTAAAGTCCAAACAGACAAACAGGTATAGGATGTAATTTCCAGAAGAAAGCTGATAGACAGTTACTTGGCGTCCTTGAGGTGGTTCTCAGGCACAAGTGGAGGAATCACCCACCACCCTCCTGCACTTTCCACAAGGGTTACCTTCCAAGCCCGTCCAAGGTCAACCAGAAATAACCTTCTGGTGTACCTGTGTATGAACCCTAGATGTCAAAGAGACTAGAGGCTACCTTAACTAAATTGACAGTCTGGGGGGATAGTCGTCAGCCGAACTTGTACGCATGGGCAGGGTAGCTGAGCCCGAAACTCTGTCTAGGACAGAATCCCCAGATGTGTAAAACTCTTGAGTTATGTTTTGACAAGGATTCAGAGGGTTATCTCCTCTGTCCAAGCCTCCACGCGGCCTAGTGCTTAACTCCCGTTTGAGAGGAGCTTCCCAGAAACAATCAACGTAGAAAAGGATTTACCTAGTGATAGGCCAACTACGTCTGAATTTAACACTTGTGGGGAGTTAAAACTCCCTAGCCCACAAGTCTAGCCTAAGCTAGTTGGTGTATGACCCTATAAAATAAAACTTGCTAGTAAATTTTAAATTATATCGTTTATTTTAAGGGTTGTTTTTACTTAGAGGGTAAATGGCATGAAACTGATGTGGTGTTTTGACTCAAGAAATGAAAACAAAATGACTAAGCAAAGAGAAATGAGACGCAAAGAAGCAAATAGCTATTCTCTTTATATTTTCAAATAACTTGAAAGCCAAAAAAGATCAAATCTTTTTATATTTTTAAAATTTTTCAAAAACAATGCTATGCTATGCAATCTAGACTAACAGCCTAATCTATATGCATATAAAGAA
The DNA here is from genome assembly GCA_001517045.1 of Pseudotsuga menziesii. Taxonomy (NCBI): domain Eukaryota; kingdom Viridiplantae; phylum Streptophyta; class Pinopsida; order Pinales; family Pinaceae; genus Pseudotsuga; species Pseudotsuga menziesii. Next base: position 151,302 of record LPNX010898298.1, read on the forward strand.
AACATGTTTTTGTCTTTTTCTTTTATAAAATGAAAAAGAAGAAATAGCCTATCAACTAAAGCAAGCAAATACTGAAAGCAAAGGAGATAGAGAACTACTTTGCACCCCAAAAACAAACCCTAGGTTTCCCTAAAGTTGAGTATAGACCTCTCCTGGAAGGAAGGCTTACAAAGGTAGACAAGCCAATGACTCTGGAATGAAAAGACTGAGCATGAAGACTGACATAAACAAAGGCCAAGAAGTCCCAAGTATCAATCTAAACCTACAAACAAAGGCTGCTCAATACCTTGTCCAACAAGGTCAAACCAAAGAAAGAGGTAGGGGGAAAGTAACAAAACAAGTTCTTTTTAATGTTCTTTTATAAGGGCAAAAGAAAAACTACCTACAAAGCAAAAGCATGCAGATAACAAGAACAAGATAAAAAGAACTCTGCTAAACAACCACCAAACAAACTCTAGAATGCCCTAAAGTCAATATAAGACCTACTTGGAAGGAAGGCTTATATAAAAGACAAGTCTACTGTTTTGGCAAGGTGAGATTAATCAACAAAACAAGAAGGAAACCCACACAAACAAGTTTCTGAAAACACACAAAGATCAATAACAGAGGCGAACCAGAAACATGAGCCAAAAACTATACCAAGTAAAGGAGATGGAGGGAGAGAAAAGAACAACCTAAAAGCTATAAAAGGCTTACCACATAGATAGAAAACAACCAAAAGGGATGACACTAACTCCCTAGAGTCATGCACCTACAGAGGACCCTAAAATACCTACCCAACAGCCCACAAACAGAAGAAAAATCACAAAAAGAGGAAAAAACACTGTTTACAGGGGAATTCGCAACTGTCTATAAGGGCAACCCGCGCATGATGCGCGACTGTCTAGTGCAGCAACCCGCGAATACAAGAATGTATTCGTGACTGTCTAGAACAGCAACCCGTGAATAGGTAGCAAAATCCCAAAAAGGGCAAAAAACTACCCTAAGAAGGTAGGGGAAATGTGTAATCAGACTGAAAAGGTGTTCCTAAGTGGCAAGAAGGACCTGAAACAATGCAAAAGCTGAAAGAAATCAAGAGAAAAACCCCAAACAGACAAGGCTATCCCCAGCAGAGTCGCCCGTTCTGTTGTAAAGGAAAGTGTCATATGGCTAGGGTTTAAGAGGCCATCAACGTACTGGGGTTGAAAGAGAGATGCACAATGTTCAGCAAGAATATATAAGCAAGATCAGAGATGAGAAAGGTCCACACCTGATTAACTGAAGGCTGGTCCAAGCTTTCTCTTCAATCCTCTTCTCGCTCCTCTCGCTCCAAGAGACCTGCAAAATGAATTATACCTTCCTCAAACCATTATGACCACATATAAGACAATGATAATCAAATGAATCTGGAACAATGATCTGAATAACATTATAATATGATCATAAACAGACATTAGAGCAAATTTGGGGTCTAAAATGGGCCTTATAAGAAAATGTGCCAAAATAGGTTTTTGTGAGTTGGAATTCAAGAACGAATAGAATTTCAATAAAATAAGTCAACCATAATGGTTGAATTGACATAATTGTCATTAAAGAAAACTACTTTTTTTGTTCGTATTTTCGACATATCTCATTTTGTTTTTACTCAAATTTTGATCGGGAGAGCTCGTTGGATGCGGAATTTGATTCCGCATCCAACGAGTACCCACACTGTATACTTTTGATGGACCTCGCTACCCCAAAAACAAGAAATACCTGAAAAGATGTGATGATGACATCATCATCACATCTTTTCAGGTATTTCTTGTTTTTGGGGTAGCGGGGTCCATCAAAAGTATGCAGTGTGGGTACTAGTTGGATTTCCGCATCCAACGAGCTCTCCTAATCGAAATTTGAGTAAAAACACAATGAGATATGTCGAAAATACGAACACAAAAAGTAGTTTTTTTCTTTCTTCCTCCAAAATTAATCAATATTATTTTATTATTTTAACTATTATTTTATTATTTTCCTTAGGAGGTCCATTTTAGACCCCAAAATTCCTCGAATGGATTCAATAACACTTTGAACAATGATTTGGGAAGAAGAAGGACATCACATCTTTATTAATCTTGAAAACAAGTACAAATATACCTTCTCTTCAAGTTGGCACCTCACGAAACCTTGATCTTGTTCTGCTGCTTCTCTTCTCCAAAGAACTCAGCCTCCAAGCTCTACAACACAAGGGGAAGACCTCCAGGGCAAAGGTGTGGGCAAAGAGAGTCTCGATTCCTCCAGCATAACAATGCAGAAATTCAAGTCCCCTCTCATGGCCTTTCCTACCTATATTTATATGGGTGAAATAAGGTAGTTCGAAGGTTAGAGAAGTTACAGTAGTTAAGGAAATCCAGTTACATGACATAACTAATCTCCAGTTAACGCATGTTTTAATATTTAAATGTTAAGAAACACATTCGCGAGTCTGCAGTAGAGCAACCCGCGAATGATGCGCGACTATATAGAAGAGCAACCCGCGCATACAAGGACTCCCGACATGCTACAAGGGAGACTCACGAGTAATGCGCGATTTGTCAATAGAGAGAGTTGCGCATACATCCTAACATGGCAAATGTGGCAAAGTAATTAGCTGGATAGAGGCAGAATGTATTTCATAATAAGCCAAGCTATATTATTCTAGGCAAACCTCAATCCATAAGTGTCCTTTTGTGTGCCAACATAAGGAAAGTTGACACTCGGATAGAGAGGTGCCATTCTGGTGTATAACAAACCATAAAGGAGAAAACCCTGCAACTTCCTCAGAGATAGAATTAGCACCAAAATAGAAAAGCCCAAAACAGTAAGATGATCTCCACAACTTCTCTCTCTCTCTCACACACTGAGAGAGATTCTCCTCTCTCACTCATGCGCCTCAATGAGTGAGTGAGTGTGTATAAAATAGAGAGGCTCACTCTCTTTTTATATTCTTATGTTCACTTGAAGCACACTCCAACATGTCGGCCTCACTTAACAATTACTTACTAGAGCCAACATCTCTAGGAGTGTCGAATAACCCTAGTGCCCCACAACTTGTGGGGAATTTTCCCTCTGCTCAACAAGGAGGGTTAACCTTGACTTAGATGGTGGGGACTATTGCCCTGACTTACAATAAATCACCTAGGGCAACTTCATTAGGATATTCTAATAACCCTAGGGCCCCACAACTGTGGGGACTTTAACCCTTGACCAATAGGAGAGTTACCCACAATGACTTGACATAAATTTTACATTATAGAAACTTCTCGATAGGAACATCGAGGCATGACATGACCTAATTACATTATAGACATATCCCAAAATAAACATCGGGGTACAGTACATAAGATATATAGATGAATACATTCTAAAGTTACAAATACATCAACACTCCCTCTTAACTAGGAAGGTATTCTATCGACATCATTTATCGGCACAAGTATTCTTCTCTGTATCATTTGGATCATCATCAAGTCATCTCTGTCTTCAAGTCATATTCATCTTCAAGTCATCTTCATCTTCAAGTCATCTTCATCTTCAGGTCATCTTTATCTTCAAGTCATCTTCATCTTCAGGTCATCTTTATCTTCAAGTCATCTTCATCTGGATCTGGATCATCACTTGATCTAGATCATCATCACTGGATCTAGATCATCACTGCTGGATCATCATCAAGTCTAGATCATCACTTGATCTGGATCATCACCACTGGATCATCATCAAGTCTGGATCATCACTTGATCGGGATCGTCACTGCTGGATCATCAGTTGATCTAGATCATCATCGAAGCTGGATCATCACTGAATCATCATCATCATTACTACTTCTTCTATCTCAATCAAATGGTTCTATATTCACATTATTCTCATCACAAGAAGTTCTATAGATTCAATCATGTAGGCCTACCCTTCATGTAGGTCTTCATCAGTTCTTATATCTGACACTTAAGTCAGAATGGCCCACCCATATATTACATCTGACCTCATCTTGTCAAAAAGACATGCCCAACACTCACATCTGACCTCATCTTGTCAGAAATTCCCAGCACTCACATCTAACCATGTGTAAATACATCGCGCTAGAATGGCTTAGCACTTATATCCAACCATGTGCAAGCACATCATATCGAAAAGTCTCTGCACTTACATCCAACCTCATCCTGTCAGAAAGAAATAGCACTTACAGTCGACCATGCTCGAAAGCACTGCATCAAAAGGGATTAGCACTTACAATCGACCATGCTCAAAAGCACTACATCAGAAGGGCATGCACTCACATCTGATCATGGAGGAAATAATCCTACCATCAAATCAGAATGGCCCCTAGTCCCAGACTGAGCTACCTGGTAACTGACCAGGTGCCTCCATTCCTAGAATGGCAGTTTCCCTTACATCTGACCTACTCGTCAGAATGGCTAACACTCACATATGACATGGGAGGAACTTAATCCTTTAGCCATGACAAAATGGTTTAGCCCTTACATCTGATCAATTGGGAACACATCCCTCTCTCACATCATAATGGCTTCTCAATCCTAGACTGAGTTTTCTTGGTAACTGACCAGGCACCTCCATTCCTAGAATGGCAATAGCACTCATATCTGATCACTTAGGAACCAATCCTATAGTCACATTAGAATGGCTCATCACTCATATCTGACATGTAAGGAACCAAATCCTCTCACCATGACAGAATGGCTAAGCCCTTACATCTGACCATGGAAGGAACTTAATCCTCTCCCATGTCAGAATGTCTCTAGGTCTCATCATTTCCCCTTAGAGGGAACCTCGATCTCGAGAACACCAATATTCTCCTTGAAGTACTCAAACTTCACTTTGGCCATTTCTAGCATAGAATCACACGAGGGCTGATTATGTCCAAGGATGACCTACGAGCTTCACCAGGACCACTTACAGCCAAGGGAAACCTGTCTCATCAGCTATGCTAGAAATCCTTCTTTCAAGAGATCTTGATCAATATCACTTCTCCTCTCTCCATCATACAACAAATGCAAGTCAGATCAACCAAATCAAATTGTAGTTTTTCAAAAGAAACATACTACATCCCAAATAGCAAGTTGCAACATCTTTTTCCTCGGTTGTACTTAGCGCCATGCAGGACATCATCCTACAAAACCAAGAGATCACACTTGATCTCATACTGAAGTAGCACCTCGAAGTGCTCTTCCTATCAATGGCACTTCCTACTTTGATACCATGAGGTGAACATGTCTCAATGTGTTCATAGCAAAGCAAATATCGGGTCTTGTATTCATAAGGTACATTAAAGAATAAATCATCTGACGATACATTGTGGCATCAACCATCTCTGATGAAGCATCACTCAATAGCTTCATGTTCGATGCCATAGGTGTGGTCATGGCCTTGCAGGCCATCATCCTAAACCTCTTCAGGATCTCTACTACACACTTCCCTTTTCCACACCTCCATGCCTAGAAAATAGTGCATCGATACATGACAGGAGCATCACTGGTCTTCTGCCTTCAACCTTGAAGCAAAGGTTGGAATCCACTTTACCCTCAGTAAAGCCTAGAGTCATCAGTAATCTATCCATCCTACTGTACCATGTTAAACCTTAGGATCTTCTGTAGTCACTCCCTCTGAAGCGGAGCATCATTCTCCCTCTATCTTTTGTGCTCTATGCACTGAAACATTCTGAACCAGAGTGACAAGTAGCTTTCTCTGCTACTGGTATCCATCTAGGATCATTGGTTACCAAGATCCTCTATATTGAACTTTTTCAAAAGTTCTTCTTGCATCCATCTATGAGCTTGTCATCCTTTATCAACCTTGTAGGAAAGGTTCATATCTTCATCAAACTGTCTGCAAATGTGTCTTTGTAGTTTATGCCTTCTTTTTGTGAGAGGCCTCATGCTACAAATCTTTCCCTATATGATGTTTCCATCTACTACATGATGGAACTACGAACTTCTCTTCATGTATCGATACTGCATCCTAGACATCATTCTTCTTGAACTGGTCTTCCCTTTCTTCTTGGTTTCTTCTTAATAGCTTGAAGGTTCTGCATCAATGATGTCACTGCATTCATCATATTATTCTTTATCTTGAACTGTCATCACTTGTTCTTCAGAACAAGTCTTATCCTTCTTTGCTTGTAGGTGATTATGGATGCGATCTTTCCTATGAGTCAAATGCAGTTGTATGGTTAGAAACATTTCATAAAGTATATTCATAATGAAAAATTCTTATGCATAAATATATGATCATGAAAATATTTTAGCTAATACAACATCCATCCATATCTCACAGAAACTTTCTAGATGCCTTCCATCTCTACCAGGACAACATTGAGATTGTGCACTAATCCAATATGTCAGCAAAGAGGTTTCATTCTAGATAAGTAGCAATGGAGTGTTGTATACCACCATGAGCTACTTACCCATCACATGCATATTAGTAGTATACTATAATTAATGCAAACATCCTATCATGCATAATACATCAACTGAATATAAACAAATGCATAACAAAACAATATCATGAAATGACAATTGAATACTTATCTTTATTTGTTTCGTGGGTAGACTCCTTCTTGAGCCTTCAGCTTCATTGTCTTCTTCATTCATCATAGCATCATTTCTTATCCAAATGATAAGATGGATAATAGGTTATTAAAGAATTAAGTCCTTCATATTCCTCATTGCTTGAGGGATCTTCTTTGGATGGTGAGAGCTTGATCTTCAGTTGCTCCCATCTTCTCTTCTCTTCTTATGAGTCGAGTTTATTTTTCTTCCCAGAGTCTGCTGAAAGTAATCACTTCCTTTTGGCACACATTCATCAAATGAATGAACCCCATGATCATGGGAGACCATTCAAGGTGGATATCACCACTTCTGCATTCTCCACTTCTTCTTCTACTATTTTCAAGTTGTTCTCCGATTTGAGAGACCCTCGTAAAGTATGATTGTATGGTCTCTGCATTCTGGATCTTCACATTCTTCAACTGGTTTCTTAAGTTCATATTCTGATTTATGTTCTTCCCTTCAAATACCTTGGTCAAGGAATCAAACTTATTTGGTGTCTTTAGGAAAGACACTTGTGGTACAAGTTGATACATGATTGAATCAACAATGATCTTCTTGTGTAAGGCTTCTAGCCTCATCTCCCTCTGGAACTGGAACCTCTCTACTTATGTAGGTGTCCAATTCATTTTATTCAAGCAGATCATATGCTTCAATTCTTGGAAGTTTTCAACTTCACCAAGCTTATCATCAATCTGATGTGATAGATCACTTTGAAATGAGAACCTCAAATGAAAATGGAAAAAGATTAGATCTTACCGATTTGAGGTGTCCGTCCTCGTTCAGGAGCTGGATGATCTAGGGTTTTTCAGAGAAAACCTAAATTTCAAAACTTGGAATATTTCTGATATAATTGGATATAAATATATATCTCTTCAAATGGAGTTGTCCAACGTACTCCTTTTCTCAAAACAGTGGAGGGAAGCTCCCGGAACAGGAAGCCCTAGTTTTCTAATTTCTTCTGCAGCAATGCTTGTTACTATTTCTGTGGTGTCTCCAAAATTACTACTCCTATATGTCTAAAACTTTGCATTGAGGTAGCTTCACATTTACCTGATACAATACCATAGGTTTCGTTAGAATTGATTTCACCCATTGGGACTTATGATTGTTTTCCCAAGGTGACCTGTTAAAGGACTGTTCAGAACAATGAAGTTGTACGGACTTACACGTGTCATTGGTTCATGTTCTGAGACTGAATCTTGGACCGCAGAAATTAAAGTCCATTCCCTTTCTGGAATATCTTCATGAATTTCATTTGGACCTCTTTAGCCTAAGATATAGCAATTCTCCCCAGGTGTCCTGTTTAGGGATGAATTCTGGAAGATCCTGGAACCCTAACTTGGAGGGATCATATCTCCTAGAATATAACGAATAAGAGATTGCATTTTGGATACAATGTACATCAGGCCTTTATATTCGGTATCTGCAATTTTCAAGTTCCGAGACTTCGCCAATCTATGGATATAGTTAATGTACCAAAACTTAGCAATTTTAGTATTTTATGGTTTTTCAAACTCGGGGTCAAACTAGGGTTTGACTTTCACGGAGTTTCACCCAACCAAAAAAATTTATCTAGGTATTTAAAATTCAGTTTTGATGAGGAGATCAATCCTATGCTGGGATCACTCAAAAATTCTTTTTTTGCAAGAAACCCTAATTTCCCACACCAAAGTTGAAAATGCTCGGAATCAAATTCCACTTCGATACAAAGATGCGCCCTTCAATGGAGAGTCGGCCTAGCTTACTTTTGCTAATTGATTATGGAGAGAGACCCAAAAAATAAGAAACCCTAGCTTCTGTAGCTGCATAATGTCTTCTTCTCAGGTTAGCTCTGATACCATGTTAGATTTTTCATCATTCAAGCTAGCATTATGATCTTAGGATCTTTAACTGAGAGAATAACATGCACAAAAATAAAACACAAGAGACAAGAGATACAAAGAATTTTCCTCTGGGAAAACATAAAGGATAAAACCCCACAACTTTCTTAGAGATAGAATCAGCACCAAAATATAAAAGCCCAAAATAGTAAGATGATCTCTGTAGCTTCTGTCTCTCTCTCTCTCTCACTGAGAGAGATTCTGCTCTCTCACTCATGCGCCTCAATGAGTGAGTGTGTGTGTATAAAATAGAGAGTCTCACTCTCTATTTATATTCTTTTGTTCACTTGAAGCACACTCCAACATGTTGGCCTCACTTAACAATTACTTGCTAGAGTTGACATCTCTAGTAGTGTCTAATAACCCTAGTGCCCCACAACTTATGGGGACTTTTCCCTCTGCTCAACAAGGATGGTTAACCTTGACTTAGATGGTGGGGACTATTGCCCCTACTTACAATAACTCACCTAGGGTTGACTTCACTAGGATAGTCTAATAACCCTAGGGCCCCACAACTGTGGGGACTTTAACCCTTAACCATTAGGAGCGTTACCCACAATGACTTGACATGACTTTTACATTATAGAAACTTCCCAATTGGAACATTGGGGCATGACATGACTCAATTACATTATAGACACATCCTAAAATAAACATCGGGGTACAATACATAAAATATACAGATGAATACATTCTGAAGTTAGAAATACATCAACATCATTCGGTTCCTAACCTATAGGGAATATTCTTTTAAAACCTCCTCCTAATCCTCAACCTACTCTATCCCTTTAGCCTTATAAATTAAACCCTCTCTCCATTGTGAAGGGAGGAAGTACTATGGTACTATTATGCTGCTGGAATTTCTAGGTGATCCCTGTCATTCTTTGGAGGCTTGGTTTTGGCTTGGATTGTTGTATGGAAGATTGCAGCGTTAAGGCTAGGTTGTGATGTTCCCTCCTATGTAATTCTATGTATATCCTTGATTACATTAATTCAAAATCTCTTTCTATAAATGTTATTGTGTTAATAATGTTTAGAGCTTTCTTAATTAACTATTAGCTTAGATCATTTCATGTATGGATAAACATGTGCTGTCTTTCTTGTTTTCACTTGCTTTACGGGATTTTACAGCTGAATATCTAAATATTCTGGAGCTTGGATCAACAAAGAGAGAAGAGGATTTTCATATTGTAGGTAAGTGATCTATCTCTTATATTAAATTTCTATTTGATATAGGAAAGTAGATTTTATTGTGTATTTGATTTGTTCTAGATCCACTTGGACTACGGAGATTTGGCGTGAGTATGCTTGAGTATATTTATCCAATCAAAATTCCCACCACTTCCCTTTTGCATTGGAATTTACAAATTTACTAAGGTGAAAAACACCTCTGAATTTGTAAAAGATTTGGAAAAATATCTCTTTGGCGAGAAGAGCTTCCACATAAATGACTCAGATGGAAAGTTGCATAACATTGTACAATTGTTGGAGTGTGTTATGAATACTCTCATCACTTTGATAGGGATGAAGAGGTGTATAGAAAAAATATAAACATGATTACGTTGAGTAAACATCTCAAGAACAAAGGCATCACTAGAGGGGGTAAAGGTAACAACAATGACATTGAGAAGCAAAAAGAAGAGCTCTTGAAGCTACAATAAGAAGAGGCTAAAAGGAAGCGAGCAGATGAGACTCAAAGACAACAAAAAGAAGCTGAGAAGAAACATGCCAAAGAGGCTCGAAGGAAGCAATAGGAGGAATAAATATTACGAAAGGAAACAGAATAAAGAGCACAAAAGGAAGCTGTGGAAGTAGTTGAATAATTGAAGAAGAAAGCACATGAGGATAAGGATAGATAAAATCTAGACCATAACACTTCCCAAGACAATTTGATGGACCTTTCTACTTCGTCAAGCGGTATGATTACAGGAGGCTACGTTCCTCTTGTAGAACTTGGAATCATTCCCTACACCCCATCTAAGCAGCATACAATGGCATGCTTAGATACCATTTTTTTCGATAAGTCAAAGAAAACTATTGTTATAAGATCAGAGAAAAGGTTAAAGATCAGCACTCAACCTGATGTGGTCATAGTGACCTTGAAAACTATTGTGGAACACACCAATCAAGAGCCGAAATTATTGGCATCTGTAAGTATAGTAGTCGCGCAAGCCAACAAGGATAATGTTGACAAGTTGGTGGAAGATGCAAAGCATTATAAAGAAACGATACTCAAAATGAAAGACACTTTAGTCAAGGAGAGAGGAGAAGGCTGATAATTAAAAAGGAAGCACAAGGATACTCTATTTGAGAAGGAGAGTATCTAAAGGGAGTACCAATATTTAGAAACAGAGAAGGATGCTTTGGAGGAACAGTGGACCATTATGGAAGGGGTGAAAAGGGATTTTGAAGAAATTTTTTTAGAATTAGAGTCACAAAAATATACGGCAAACAAACATGTGGTGGAACAAAGAGCCCATATAGAAGAACAAGGGGCACATAACAGATCATTGGAGACTCAGTTTAAGATATCCAATGAAAGGAATCCTGACGTCACTCATTTCCATGAACAAGACTACATAATCCGGAGGAAAATCCGTCAAGTTCAAGTGAGTCTCGCAGAAGAGATATATAAGGTCAAGCTGATAGAGACAAATTTGAATGAAATTGCAGCAAATTCACTGGATTTCAGAACAAGGCTATTGGAAGTTTCTAAGAAGGTTCAAAGCAAGTTGACTTGGGTGGAGTCCAATTCAACATTTCTTGAACACTTTCCTTAGAAGACAGTAGGAGGTCGAAATGTAGAACTGCAACTCCTAGAATTTTGCAGAAAATATTATTTGATATTGAGCAATGGAATCGAAAAGACTCTGGAAAAATGCATAGAGTTCTACAAGAAAATGTGCCAGGTTCATAATAAATGCCATATTTCTTCTGTAACAAATATCAAGGAATTCCCAGACAAAGACCAACATCTGAAGTTTCTAGAAGACAGATTGCATGAGGCTAAACAGTATGTCCAAAAAATGCATATCATAAGTGACGAAGATGTTAAAACTTGGGTTTCACAAGCCTTTGTCAACAATGATCTCTGGGAATATCCATACAGAATGACTTTAGCAAAAGTGACAGATGTGGATTCACAACTGGCTATACACGAAGTGACTGTGAGATTGCTGGATCCAGTAGATTGTCAAACTATTTCAGCAGAAGCAAGTGCATGGGGGGAATACATTTTGAACCCAGCTTGGCCTACTTGAGATTGTTGTCTTTTATGTATTTTGTCACTTTATGTAATTTATTATTCTTTCTAAGTGCAAGACACTAAAGGAAAAAATTGTGGAATTCCTAAAGTCAGAAAATTCGAAAAGGCATTTGTAATTGTATTATAAATAGAGGTAGAAGGTAGAATACATGTAATTTTCGTTGGCACAAGAAGGTTGTTTTATTTGTAAGAAGAACTTATTTTTTCTACTAATAAAGAAGAACAATTTTTCTAGGAAAGGACTGCATGGGATTTACATGGATTATGTGGAATTTTTAATCTGGAATTGCTTCTATCGAGTTTTCGTATAACTGTGAGATCGTTATAACTTTATGAACTATTTCTTTAATGATGAATGATTTTACTTTTCATATAAAATTCTATGTATGAATTGAGTAATGAATGATTTCTTATTTCAAATCTATCTTTGTTAACCATTCTGCTGTAACTATGTGTATGGAATCAGATTAATTAGCTGCAAGATTCAATATAGATAATTATAGTACATTACTCTGATTTCTTTAAATTTTCTCCCCCAGTGGGATAGGATAGATTAGTTTAGAATAGAGTAGAATATAATTAATTTGCTTAAATTTTAAATTTATAGAAGTGATTGAGGAGCAAGAGCGGTAAGATAGGAGGTAAGAAACTACACATCTCTAGTGAGCTTCTTGTTGACCAGTCACTTCCACTTAGCTTAGGAATCTGCACTTCATCCATATAAAAGAAAAATACATAAACGGTGGATTGGGATGCAACCAATAAAGAATTAAGCAAGCCTTAATTTTACGATAGTTGGGCTGCTAAACAGATGGGTTCCGTGTAGCAAACGGTGAATGATCTAGTTGGGATTGGTTACTAGCAAGAATTCCTACTAGTGGTACTTGGGAATTTTTCCAGGCATCAACAATTTTTGTGCTAGGAGGGACGCTGGTGCATGGCTGACAGAGGACGTCCATTTGCATGAAATTATTCCATTGGAGTTACATCTAAAACTATATTTCCTGAATATTTCGTTCTTAAAGAACAATAAATTGTAAGTTCTGAAGAAGAAGGTTTAGAATGTTTATACATTGTCCCATTCGAAGAAGTTGATCACTTTCAAAGAAAAAAAAGTTCTTAAGTTAATAAACTTGGAGGATTGAAAGAAATTCCTGCATTACCTGGAAGGAAATCTCCCGAGAAAGTGATTTATTATACTCAAGATTCTATCCTTGTGTAAAATTTGGAAGAGTTCGTGGATCTATCTATCCAATAAATCATCCAACTTCTTGATCAGTTGCAACCAGAGTCTCCTATAGTTCACTCTCCACTACAGTCTCCACCACAGTATCCACCTCGATTTATGGATGCTGATAACAATCAACATGGAGGGCTAGGACAACAATTAATCTTACCGCACCTTTGCATGATTTTCCTAAGTACCTAGACAATGTTCTACCAAATTTTGACCCTAGAAAAGACATTTATGTAGAAGATCATTTCAATATTTTTTATCTAGCTCTGGAACTTTTAAATGTTAAACATGAAGATGTGGTATGCAGACTTTTTCCATACACTTTTGATTCCAAGGCATATTCTTGGTTTTTTAGTCTACAATCCAACTCAATAACAAACTGGGAAATGTTTCAAAGGGAATTTAAAATAAAATTTGGTAGTCAAAAAACCGTCGCTGCCCTTATGAAAGAAATAATCTCTATGAAGATGGGTATGAAAGAAAATGTTGAATATTTCAACCATAGGTTTACCACTCTTCTAAGTAGTTTTAGTGCTTCAAACAAACCAACTGAAGAATCCTTGATATAGTATTATACTACAACACTATATCCCCCTATAGCAATTTTTGTGAAGAGATCATTCAAAATTACGCTGATAGAAAATTATGAGGAAGCCAACAGGGTGGAATTCAATCTTGATAGCTTAACAAAGAACGTCATAGAACCAGAAGTAACCAACAGTTGGTAAAAAACCATTGTTGTTAACCAGACCCAAGGAGGAACACTCAGATGAGCTGGAGAATGTAGTTAAAATGGTTCAAAAGTTATCAAATAAGATATTAGATTTGGAAAAGGACAAGGGATCTAGTACGTCGAGAAAGACATTTGAACCTAATTACTACAAGAAAAAAGAAGAAAGTAGATAGTCTCAACCACCTGTATATAATTCTGATATTTTGAGTTTTAATGAGGTAGGCATGGATCATTTTTGTAATTTCCATTAGGAGCACCATTCTAAACAAAGTTTTCCACAGTGGATAAACTCAATGACCTTGGTGATGAATCAACTTTTAGATAGCCAATTGCAAGAATCTGAGGTGGAAGAAGACCAAACCAATGAACCAGAAGAAATGAATTAGCAAACCACAATGGTCCTATGGGATTGGGAGCCCACACTAGGGATGAATGAAGAAGAACCTACTAAGGAGATTCATGTATCATCTGTTAATGTCACAACTAGAAGTAAAGGACCAGTAATGGATAAACATTTAGTGTTGCCAAAAATTTAGAAGATAAAATAAAACATGAGGAAAATGATCAGTACTACTCAAACAACACCTAAGTCTAATTCGATAAACATAAAAGAGAAAAACCCCATAGTCAATAAACCTGTAAAGACCATGGTAAATAAAATAGAAGGAACCAAGAAATGTTTGGTAGAACATGACATGGGATATTATATTGTAGAGGAAATTAAGAAACAAAAAAAGAAAATATTTCTCTGTTTGAATTATATAATTTTCCTCAACAAAGAAAGAAACTTCTGGAAGCTTTTGATCCACATCCCAGCAGAATCCCAGAGACCATTGACTCTGATACTGAAATTAATGAAGCAAGCATTAGAGGAAAATCTAAATCTCAGTCTTTGCCTTTTTTCATCATTTGATATTTTTAATCATAATGTACATAACTATTTGGTAGATTTTGGGGCCTCATCCAATGTTATGCCACTCTCGATATGTAATAATATTAATGGTCAACCCACACCATCACCTTGTAGGATCATTCAAATGGACAATTATTTTGTTAAAGTGATAGGAGAAAGGAAAGATGTGTTGATTCGGTTATCTGTAGATCCTAGAGTTCTCCAATTCATAGATATCATGGTGGTAGACATACCAGAAGCTTATGGATTGATATTGAGTAGGGACTTGTCCAAAAAACTGAATGGTTACTTTGCAACTGATTGGTCTCACATGTGGCTTCCATATAAAAATAGTCAAAATCAGATTAAAATATTGAGGGAACCACATATGAAACATAATGTAACTCAATTAGAAGGAAAGAATGAGTTAGTGAATTTCTTGTCTTCAGTTTTGGGAAAGTATTTTTTAGAGCTTGATCTAGGGAATTATCAAGCTGAAGAAGTTAGTTGTGAATCATACACATAGTCTAATCTCCTTCAATTTTTATGGACATATGATATTGACTGTAATATAGTAAATTTAGTTACAAACATAGGAAGTAACACTAATTAGTTAGAATTAGAAGATAGGTTTTGGTTTTTATATTTTGATAGTTCCAAAACAAGGGATCAGGATCTGGTTGTGTCCTGATTGACCTAGAAGAATAAACAATTTCTCTCTTGTAGGATAGAGTTTGAATGCACAAACAATACTGCTAAATATGAAGCTCTAGTCCAAGGCCTGAAGAAAGCCATTGAACTTAATATCAAGAACTTAAAAGTTTTCGGGGATTCTGAGATAGTAGTTAGGAAAATTAGAGACACAATTCATTGTTTATCACCACACCTAAAAGGATATCAAGCTGAAGTTTGGAATCTAATTTCACATTTTAATGCTTTTAATATAAACTCAATTCCTAGATTACAAAATACTACAGCTAATGTTTTAGATGTCTCTACTTCCAGATTAGTGCCAACTAATAACAAGTGTTCCATTGAACTTATTTTCAGGTCATTAGTACAAGATAATAATACAAAATTGAGGGAGTTTGGTGATGATGAGTAGATTATTGTTTTTTTGACAAATGGTGAAGCTTTCAAAGACTCTGTAATCGATGATGAAGAACATCAAGAAGATCTACAAAATGGAGAAGTAACCAAAGGAAATTTCATAGCCAAAGGAGTAAGGACACTAGAAAGAATGTTTGATTTACATAAAAAATTCAGAAAACTAGCCAATGTCAAAACTAATAGCTCATCCATGCAATATGAACTGATAAATTTGGGGATAAAGGATGAACCCAAGTACGTAAATATAGGAAAGTGTTTCTCTCCTAGAGAAAGGAGTTGGTTTATTAATTTGTTTTAGAAATATAAATATATATTTGCATGGACATATGAAGACGTAAAAACATATGACACACATATCATTCAACACAATATTCCTATTAAAGTGAGTGTAAAACCATTCCAACAACAACTGAGGAAAATGCATGCAAAGTTGGAACCTTTAATTCAAAATGAGGTAAAGAAATTACTTGATGCAAAGATTATTTTCAGAGTCTGACATTCAAAATGGGTGGCTATTTTGGTTCCAGTGAGAGAGAAGTAAGGAGAAATAAGGTTATGTGTTGACTTCTGAAATTTGAACACAGTTTCAGATAAACAAAACTATCCAGTTCCACCGATGGAACAAATTTTCCAGATGGTATCAGGTTTGGAATTGTTCTCCTTATTATATAGATTTTCATGCTATAATCAAGTATTAGTGGCCGAACAAGGTAGGATGAAAACTACATTTCGCACGAAGTGGGGGACATTTGATTATAAAAGAATTCCCTTTGGTCTCATAAATGTTGGAGCTATGTTTGAGAGGGCCATCGATATCGCATTTTGAGGATTGATCGGCTACTGTGTAGTGGTGTACTTAGACGATGTGACAATTTTCTCTAAGAAAAGAGAAGATCATGTTTTTCATTTAAAACAAAATTTCAATCCCTGTAGAAAATATGGCATATCTTTAATCCAAAGAAATCCATTTTCACAATTCTAGAAGGAAAATTGTTGGGTCATACTATTTCAAAAAACGGAATCTCCATAGACCCAAAAAGAATTGAAGTTATATCTCATATTTCCTTACCCCATAATAAAAGATCTATGCAATCATTTATGGGTATTGCAGAAGGAGCAAGTCGATCAGTCGACTTGAACGAGGTCCGACTTAGTCGATCAACCGACTAAGTCGATGGGCTGACTTAGTCGATCAGCCGACTAAGTCGATCGGCCGACTAAAACAAGAGATTACGTCAGCCATCTAAAAGTCGCGTCGGTTTACCGAACCGAAAGGTATTTATTTTGTAACCGTTCTATAATCATATATATTAGGATTTTGAGCCAGATGAGAACTCAGTTTAGTTGTCTGCATTGTATGGACTCTTTTTAATAATATAATCTATTTTAATTCTATATGTTATTATCTCTTGTCTCTGTTTAGATTTATATATGTTATAGTGTGTATAATTTGTAACCTTATGTGATCTATGAGATTACAACATTGGTTCCGTTGCCGGTAATACACGACTGGAATGTATGCCAAAAAATGATACCAGAGCAAGAGATTAAGGACTGGTGGAATCGTAAAATTGCAAACTACTTGCAAAATTACGCACGAAGGAACAGATTAACAGTCGCACAAGCAAAACAAATTTTTTTCACGGAGACACATGAAAATTTTGTCGAATCAGTGCCCCAACTTTTGAAGAAATTCCTGGATGAGAAAACATGACGAGATTAAAGAACAACAGTTGCTCGAAAGACTGATTCACGGATGTAGAACAAACTTGTCCGAGTGGTTTGAGAAAATCGCTGACAACTTCTGTCATTAGAGGAAATTTCAACTCAAATGGGCCTCCTAAAATGAACTAGTAAAATAATAGTTAAAATAATAAAATAATATTTATTAATTTTGGAGGAAGAAAAGAAAAAAACTACTTTTTTGTTTGTATTTTTGACATATATCCCTGTGTTTTTACTCAAATTTAGATCAGGAGAGCTCGTTGGATGTGGAATTAAATTATGCATCCAATGAGCTCTCCCGATCGAAATTTGAGTAAAAACAAAGTAGATATGTCAAAAATACAAACAAAAAAAGTAGTTTTGTTTATGATACCTATCCCCAAATTTATATTAAAAAAGTGTTTAAGACCTATACGGTATTTCAAATTTAAATCAATTTCATTGGCTAACACATGATGACATGGAATTTGAATAAAAGTTAAAAGGCCCATTTTGAGTTGAAATTTCCTCTAATGGAGGAACAAGCAGTCGAAGACAGAACTTTGGTAGAAATAGTGAAGGAGAAATTTTACACAGACCTCACCAAACAATTTCTGTGTTCGCTACCAACCTTGCTGTTCAAATTTTTGATCGAGAAAGGAGTAGCACATATCATCAAACCTCGCCCATCACTTCACAAACTGCCAACAAACTCTAACTGGGCAGAGAAAAAGCGGAAGTGGGAAAAATTTATTGCCAAAAGGGAGTGGGAATACTTCCTAAGCAAATAGACTGAAAGATCCAGGCTTTCTAAAAAGCGTCGGGTACACTATGGGGGGGTTAGCTGGTCATGTGTCGAAGATAGAGTATAGTGGATCCTAGTCGACTAGAATACGATATCAGTCACCAGTAATGAAAAGGTGACTAAGAAGGACCTTCGGGGAATAGTATCCTACGAAAGTATGTTGGACATTCAGAAAATAGAAAGGGACGAGAGACACTAGAGAATGGAAGCAAGACGAGAAAGGGCCTTAGAGCTACACAGAGGACAAAACCTTAGGGAGAATGACCACGAAGAGAATCCACCAAAGTCAGGTCATGACCGACATGAATAGGGCGTGGAGCAAGAGGCATCCCCTAAGGAGGAAGAATTGTGGATAGAGCAGCCATAAGCTCTCCAACTAAGAGCTCCCAATGAAGGAACAACCCTTTCCCCAGTGAATCCACGTACTCGAATACATACTATTGTCGAAGAAGACCTTCGACTATGAGATGGTGACTTCATTATATGGAGCCGACTAGGCGACGAACCGTACCCTGGTCGACACCTTATTATACGTTGACCGGTGGAAGGGAACTAGGTAATGTTTCAAGCGGCAGCCTCCCTTCGAAGTATCCACTTGCTCTTACCAACACATGAAGGAGCACGCCCCCACCAAATATAGCTTTAGAAGAAATCGAACAATCAGACCTGTGAACAAATAGTTGTAGTGGACCATCGATAGGAGAAGTCGACATCAAACAACTGCATGTCGATGAAGACTCAACAACCAATGGGAACGCCAGTTTCGTAGACCAAAATTCCGCAGGCACGAATACACCAATAACCCCATCACCCTCATCACTACCCCCACATCCACCGCCACCAACTTCTGAGAGCAGTGACAGTGATTCAGACATAGGTCATGGATCGGCTCACATCCCCCTCTATGAAGGAGATGAAGACCCCAGATGACATTGGTTCGTCTACGAGTTGACCTGGGAAGCCAACCAAGTTACCGATGAAGATAGAAAAATGGCACAGTTCATAGGAGCCTTAAGGAAAAGGGCATTGACATGGTACATGACCTTTTTGGACAGACAACCCAGAGTGACAAAAGATGAGATTAAGGCGCAATTTTTGCCATTTTTTAAAACTCCAGATGGTAAGCACCTGGCCACGAACAAGCTTAAAACCACATCACAAAATCCAAGAGAATCCGTCCGCGACTACAATAAGCGTTGAAAAGACTTATTGAGCCAATTGGATGATGTTATAGATGAACAGTTACTAATTCAATGTTTTCTTGTAGGACTATTGCAAAAAGTACGTTGACACATTAGTCTGGAGACGTTCAAAACGTATGAGGATGCGCTAATGAAAGGTCTTCAGGTTGAGATGGACGAGGATATACCCGCTTACCCCACGGACCACAGATTGGAACAACAGCTCGAAAATGTACAAAAGTCTATGAAGGAGCTAAGACTCAAGAATCAGGAGATCTGGTGCACCAAAATCTCAACAAACGAACACTAAAAAGATAACTATCGACAAGAATATAGTCGACAAGACGTCTGATTTGTACAGACCAAATCCTTTTGCAACATTTTCCAGGAACACAGAGATCACTCTACAACAGACTGCCCATTTAACATGAAGAATGGTAAGGATTCTTGGTGCGCCATCTACGAAACCAAAAGTGATAACACTGCCGACTGTCAGTTAAAACTAAAGAACCGACAGAACTATCAGGCAGTATATCAAACAAATGGAGTGGCCCAACATAACGAGCAAAAAAATCAACCAAATGATTAGAACGGATAAAGATACGGCGTCCAACGATATGAGCACCGATACGATAATCGACGCCAAGGTTACGAAGGAAGAGGTCGATTCCTTGGGAATCGTGACATACGGCCGCACCAACCTATCCAGTGCTTTATATGTTACAAAGAAGGTCACCGGTATGCAAACTGTCCATACAAGGATAGGGCTGATCTCAAATTCTGTACCCACTGTGGAGTAGGTGATCACTCACTTGAGGATTGTCCTACTATGTTAGAAAAAATTAATACCAAGAAAATTGTTAATGTCTTGTCTTGTGTACAAAAACATGATGTAATAACCACAAAAAATTTACATATTGTAACTCGACAAGGAACAAAAACAGGACCTAATAACCCTCAAATTAGTGAGATTAAAGAAACAAATGTCTATCCTGACCCACGGCATGAGAAACAAACATATAAAGAAGCAACCCATGTCTTTCAAGACATTGCACGACAAGAAGACATCGATAATAGTCGACCCAACACAATAAATCAACTAATCCAACTTGTTCAAACAGACAAATCAGTGTCTCAATTCATTGACTTGTTGCATGGAATAAAAGGTACAAACCCTGAAAAACAAACAAAAAACATCTGTAGTTTGAACCAAAAAGACAAAAGTGATTCCGACCCACTTGTTGACCTTGAAATCGAAGGATACCATGTTTGACAAGTAGTGCTCGACTTTGGGTCACAAGTAAATATTATGACTCGTGACACTTGGAAATAGATGGGCCGACCTCGACTATATGATTCAGGTATATACCTTAAACTAGCCGACCAAGGCCTAATTGAACCCATTGGAGTATGGAAAAATGTCGATACGACTATCAAAGGAATCTCGACCAAGGTTGACTTCGAAATAATTGACCCAAAACAAGGAGCAGCTCCTTCCCAGCACTAGTCAGTTGACCTTGGGGTAGGAAGATGAAAGCATCTATATCCTTGGACAAGGAATGAATCAAATTAAAAGGAAATGATCAAAAGTTCATTGTACCCATTCATCCATCCCAAGGAGAACCTTGGACCAAACCTATTGATGAAGAAGTTGATGTCAAAAAACTGTACCAAATCCACAATGATGCAGACTACACAGAACCAAACATCCATGGAGAACTTAACTTAGTTAACCAAGACTCAATTGGTTATAACTCAGATGCTGAATTATACGACTGGGAGATTAATAATTATGAAACACAAGCAAGAGGGTGTTGGACTATACAAAAAGCACAGAAAAAGCCGACCCAATAGTGCTTCATAGTATCCATTGTCCCAAAAATCTTCGAAAAGAAAATAAGGGAATGCCTTACCTTGCAACCAACTAACCTAAATTCTACACAAATACCAAGGTATAAGGAGAGGGAATCACCAGTCATGCATATTGAGCAAGTATCTAAAAATATTGGTGAACATGGCCGACTTCAAAGCTTAGTTGAAAAGTTTACAGGACAAGCAGCTAGATGGTGGGATTCCCATCAGACGAAACTACAGACCTGGACAACTGCTTCGACTTACTTTGTCGAGAGGTTTGGAGGAAAGAAGTTAACCTAGCAAGTTCAGATACCTATATTTACTCAAGGTCAAAACCCAGAAGAACATATCAAAACCTGTGAAAAGGAGTGGAGAAGACTTGGATACAAGGATGAGCGAGCCTGGCCACATTTGTCCCCATCAACCCTAGCCGACTTACCAAACAAATGGTATAAGATGGAAGAAGCTAGAGGTGAAACCTTCTTATGGCATGAACTTAGGGAAAATTTTATTAAAGAATTCAACTTCATACCGCAAAACGAAAATCTAGATGAGACAGCAAAGCAAATTAAACAATTTATCCAACCTACCGAAAACCAACCCTTATGGTACCATCGACAGATAAAAGACTGTAAAAACATAAAAACATGGGAAAGACCATAGTCGACCCATTTACAATTAGAAAATGAAAACATAGAATACAAGAGCTTCAGATGGAAATCCAACCACATCGAAACAACAAAACCTATCCACTCGATCCTGAAAATTGCAACAACTGACAAACAAGATACTGACAGAATGACTGCAGATGAATTCCCTGCCACATTCTCATAGTTCAAAGAAGGAAGTCGACCAATTAATGAAGCTAAAGCACCAGAGTGGCTAGATGCCAAAGTAAAAACTAAAGAAGTCGACATCTCAAATGACGATCGACCAAAACCAGCAAAAATTGGTGACTACTGGAACAAGCAACTGACCATAGAGATAGTGAACTTACTAAAAGAGTTCCAAGATGTATTTGCCAGGGACTATAAATACCTAAAAGTATTAGTCCAAGAAATGGGAGAAATGAAAATTGACACTAAACTGGATGGCCGACCTGTTAAGAAAAGACATTATAAACTGGCTCACAAGTACAAGGAAATAGTCAAAAAGGAAATTGATAACATGCTAGCAGCAAGAATCATTTACCCTATCGACCAATCAGAATGGGAAATTCCAATGGTCGTACATCCCAAGAAACATGACCCAACCAGGTTCAGAATTTGTCTTGACTTTAGGGAACTCAACAAAGTAACACTAACAGACCCATTCCCAACCCCTTATGCCGATGAAATCCTGAATGAAGTTGCAGGACATGAATGCTACTCATTTACAGATGGATTCTCAGGCTATATCCAAGTACCAATAGCTAAAGAAGATCAAAAGAAGACAACATTTGTGTGTGAATTTGGTTCATTTGCTTACAAAGTTATGCCCTTTGTATTAAAGAATGCACCTACAATGTTTTCTTGAATTGTTGTCAAAACATTCCAAGAGTACATATAAAAGACCATGGTAGTATACTTCAACAACTGGACAATATACTCCACCTTAAAAGATCACTGCAAATGGCTCAGACTTATGCTGGAGAGGTGTTGACAGATTCAACTCTCCCTGAACACTAAGAAATGTATATTTACGACTCCCATAGGGATACTATTAGGGCATATTGTCTGTAAAGAAGGTATCAAGGTCAGCTTTGCAAAGATTAAAATTATCCTCGACCTGAAACCACCAGTAAACCCCAAACAAGTCAGGGTGTTACTTGTCCATACAGGCTATTACACAAAATTTATAAGATACTATTCAGATATGACCTATCCCCTCAAATAACTATTAAAGTAAGATCAAGAGTTTAACTGGACAGAGGAATGTCACATCTCATTTGACAAATTAAAAAGAAAACTAGTCGAACCTCCCATCCTAAAGTTTCCAAACTGGTCAATCAAATTCCATGTGCATATCGATGCATCAGGAATAGCAATAGGAGCAATCCTAACTCAACCAGGGGATGATGGAATGAACTATCCCATAGTTTACAGTAGTCGCAAATTAAATAAGGCTGAAAGAAACTATTCGACTACAGAAAGAGAAGCCCTAGGTATGGTCTTTGCCCTCCAAAAGTATCGACATTACCTTTTAGCCAACCCCTTCACATTCTATACTGACCATCAAGCCCTCAAGTACCTTGTTAATAAACCACTCCATCATGGAAGGATTTGTCGTTGGCTACTTCTCTTCCAAGAATTTGAGTTCGAATTCGTTGTTCGACCAGGAAAGCTAAATGTCAGGCCCGATTATCTGTCCCAAATAGACATAGGATAGGAACAGACTAGAGTCGATGACGACTTACCCGATGTACATTTATTTCACATAGAAGCAGTGCCAGCAGAACTAGAGGAAATAGCTCAGTTATTAGAAAACGGACAGGCACCAGAAGGTATGAATACCAAGAAAAAACAAATCTTAGCTATGAAGGCTACACCATATAGTCTCATTAATGGATTTTTATATAAAATGGGATTAGACGACATCCTTAAAAGGTGTGTACTCGAACATGAATGAGACCAAATCATGCATGAAGCACACTATGGACTTGCAGGAGGACATTTCCAAGCAGACACAACTGCAAAGAAAATCCAACAGTCAGGATTATGGTGGCTGACACTCCACAGAGATTGTAAAAGTTTTGTTAGTCGGTGTGACAGATGTCAACGACTTGGTCGACCCTTGCCTAGTACATAAATTCCCTTTATATTAGTAAACTCCAGTCTCACATTCGAGATCTAGGCCATAGACTTCATAGGACCATTTCCCATCCCAGCAAAAAGGTCAGGAGCAAGGTATATTATTACTGTAGTAGAATATGTCACTAAATGGGCAGAAGCTGAACCCGTCGATACATTTTCGAGTGAGAAAGCCGCTAAGTTTATATATGAAAACATCATCACTAGATTTGGATGCCCACTAATCTTGATTAGAGACCAAGGGATGCACTTTATCAACAAAACTATCAAAACCCTGACCGACCAGTTCCAAATCGACCACCGACGGAGTATAGCATATCATCCTCAGTCAAATGGAGCCATTGAAGCTTTCAATAAAACATTAACAAAAGGGTTAACCAAAATATGTAATGTTGACAAAGACGACTGGGATGAGAAAATACCTGCAGTCTTATGGGCATACAGAATAGCCTATAAACAGTCGACCGACCAAACCCCCTTTCGACTAGTCTACGGACAAGAAGCAGTAGTTCCACTACACTTCCGACAACAGACTCCTACCATTACAAAAATCCTACATGTCGATGTTGAACAGGGAAAGAAGGATCGACTACTTCAGCTCAGCAAGCTGGAAGAGCACCAACTCATCGCCATACAACACCAATAAATTCACAAGCAACAATAGAAATCATGGCACGACCTCAACATCAAGAACAAAAACCTAGAGGTCGGTGACTTTGCTTTACTCTACAATAGTAGGATCAAACAAAAACCTAAGAAACTCCACATAGAGTGGATGGGCCCCTACATTGTCGATGAGATACACCCCAATGGTTCAGTCCGACTAAGGACGATGCAGGGCCTAGTATTTCACAAACTCGTTAATGTATCCCGACTAAAATGATACAAAAAAAAACCATATAACGACCATAACTGGCCACCAAAATACATACAAAACTAAAAACTCCAAAAAAACAAAAAATACCCCACAGACACAAAACCATGACAGGAAATCACCATTTCACACCGACATCATGACCCTCGACCATTTTCATCAACCATTCCTGTCGACCATTCTCAGCACCGACACCAGCCAACGACCTCAATAGTCCCATCACACATTCATGACCTCGAGCACTGAAAGAAAATAACCATTAACTCACACTCATGTACTCCAGCTGGAACATCACATCTGCCATTAATGCATCCATTGTCACATCCAAACACAACATCACCTATAAATACCAGACCACTGAAGGCTCACTCACCGCAAACTTTACACCCAAAGCATCTGACCACTCAGTTGACCGAAAATCAAGAACCCTATAGCAACCTCGACCAAACAGACACAATGGCCCCCAAGCAGACCAGAGCAGCGACTAAGGAAAAATACATACAAGCTACGGATACACCTTTGGTCCGTAGACTGAAGAACATCAAAAATGCCAAAGTGGAGGAAGGACCATGGTAGAAACTATGGGCCAAGATCCAAGAGTGGGCCTTTGTTGACAAAAAGGCCACGCAAGCTACACAGAAAATCCAATGCAACACTCTCGTTGGCTATGCCAATGCACTGCTGATGGCTAGCTTTGGTGGCACGAAGGAAGCCATAGTGAAATTCATCATCAGTCGGTATCACAATGGATGGTTATAATTTGATGAGCCAATTGACATTTTTGGAGATCTCATCTTCAAACTGACTAGCATGTCTAATAAAGGAGACCCTGTACCAGTCAGAATCAAAGAGGGACTGATTGAAGAGCTTACGGGATCACCGTCCGAGAAAAACTCAAAAGGGTTAATGATCGGCCAAATCACAACTTGAACGCCACAAATTGTGGCCAAAATAATCGCAATCACACTCACATTAGCAGGTCGAGGCAGCGACCTCAAGTTAGAAATGTTGGAAGCCATCGACACAATTGCCACCGACGGACTACTCTATAGATGGGGAGATTATGTGATCGACATGATAAAAAATGTCTGTGAGTAATGCCAAGAGACGGGGGAAATCATCAAGTTCCCCTCCCTCATATTATGGATCATTATGTACCACATCTGCCCAGAAGGAAGCCCAATCTTTTGGGAACCGTCAAGGTTCAACATGTGGAGGTTTAAACCCTTCTCCCAGAAAGGAACCCTACATGAACTAGGGTGAGGGAAAGTATTCCTGCAGAACTGGTTGCAACAACTGAAAGTTTGCACGACTAGATGAAGGGTTCCTTAGAGCATCCGACAAAATCTACCTGCGAACTCCCACATCCAGCTAGAGCTCGACCATACCTTAGTGTGGTACATGTAGAGCGAGGCCTCCAATGCCAAATCCCTCGACTACTATCCATCTATCGACCAAATCTTTCGATAATTGTCTCGACAGACTAAGACAAAGATACCAGTGCTAGAAGCAGTGAAACAGGTCGACTTCTCAATCGAGGAGCCACTCAATGACCAAGAGAAGGAGGAAGACTACGAGCTTAACCTCTACATTAGCACATTTGTGTCAGAGGACCTACTGGCCGAACCCACTGGTCGAGTACAAATAACTATCAAACATCTGATCGCAAAGTAAGCAGTACCACAACCTGCAAAACCAAAGCCACAACCACATTAGCAAACAACTCCTCCGGCTCCAGCAAGTGTCAACCTGACTCAGGAACTGATGGGCGAAGTTGAACCAGATAACCTGGAGTATGCTATTACAAAAGGCATCATTCAAAAACTCACCAAGGAAATAGTAGCAGCCAGGAAGAAAATAAAAGTGCAAGAACAACAAGAAGGAAAAGGTAAGCACAAACTTATCATTACCGAATCATCAGATGATGAAGAGGAATTGGCAGGTGCGGCCCTTGACATTATAGAGGATGCCGCCGCAAATAAAGTGCTAGTTGAAACATAGTTCCAGCATTTTTTCGAAGCAGGAGCCCAAGCAGGACGACCAAAGAAAGCAAAAACTACGACGACGCCCAAAAATGTCGTCAATCTTGTGTCAACACCTCCACCCCCGTCACCAACACAAATAGTCGAGGAGCAAGCACCAGCGCAATAGTCAGTCAACCCCCTCGACTTATACAAAAGCGTAATGCCGGAGATGGTAAAAGCAAAATTTGACAAAGACACCGACTTAAAATCTTTCTTCGAGACATTGCCTACGCTGTTTCAGTTTGCCCAAAAAATTTCCACCCAGGCTCCTCTCTATACAAGTAGAAGAACAAAACCCAAAGTATTTGCACACATCACATTGACCTTCACATGAAAATCCGACAAAGAAGGTGACATGATTGGAATTGTGACTTCTACTATTAAACCGATCGACCCCATACCCCAAGCCGACCAACCAGCCACTACACCACTGGAAGCAGACATGCCTTCTGACGTAAATCCACACCATACTTCCCCCAAACCCATCACCCCCAACCATTCCCCCACTCCATCACCACCGCCACCACCATCTCCACCACCACCACCACCCCCTGAGTCAGAGACAGGCCCACCACAACCAAGTACATCAACCCAACCAAAGGTAGCTACCATCCGACCCCCCCAATTAGATAAACCATCAACTTCTAAACCACAAACCCAAGTTCCTGGATCAACTGTTGCAGGTACACAAGAGATAGAAGCTGGAAAGCACAAGAAAAGGAAGGAGCATCATGGGAAGTCTCCCAAAATTCAAATTATCTTAAGGGACGCAAGTTCCTTAACCGACTTAGAGATGGGACACCTCCTCAAAACCCTAGAAAGCGAAGTAAAGCCAAGGAGTACTATGAAAACTCAATAAATTCAGGCCAAACACACAGAACAGATCGAGTTTCTCGACAGATGCAGGAATTTTGCCCAATCTGTCCTGCCAGGCCCCATTGAGATCGACATAGATAGACCGCTTGAAAGAGTGTATCAGCTATTCAAGAGCATGGTGTTGACCCTCCAAGTGTACCTTCAAGAAAATAAGGAGGAACATAAAGAGGAGACTGCTGGACTAGTACTAGCACAACACACTGCATTTTTGGAAGCATACAAAGTCTTGCAGGACCATATGGAGGAGTCTGTCGTAACCGAAGAAGTGCTAAGAGACTGGCCTACTTACTATGGGCAAGTTTACCAGTAGACACGACAGACCAGGTAAGGGATTCAGGCATTGGAGAGTAGAAAAACCATGGAGACAACACTTAGACCAACAATAGAAGATCAGATAGTGCTGGAAACCACCAAACTGTAGAAACTAGAACAAGAAGCACATCAGTGGGTGCAACAAGCTCTCCCCAACTTAGAGAAAGTCGATGTCATCTTCCCACAGATGAAACAACTTATTGAGACTGCAGAAGAGCAGAACCATTTCATGGGCCCCAACATGGAAAGGATAGCTGAAATCCCCATCTCGGAGAAGATGTCGGTCCTGTCAAGCTTAACCACATTGACCATTGACATCTAGAAATATTTGCAGAGTTGGACAGATTTCCAACATCACCTCAC
The DNA here is from genome assembly GCA_001517045.1 of Pseudotsuga menziesii. NCBI lineage: Eukaryota > Viridiplantae > Streptophyta > Pinopsida > Pinales > Pinaceae > Pseudotsuga > Pseudotsuga menziesii. Next base: position 179,758 of record LPNX010898298.1, read on the forward strand.
CATCATAGATCCAACCATTGTTGAGATCTGTGTACAGAAACGACCAACTATCCGTCTTCACAACCCGCCACAGTAAACTTTTGAAGGACCAGAACAAACAAATTTTGTTTACCTCCTTGTTTCTTCGGGACGAAGAAACTTTTTGTTTGTGGGGGAGATGTAGAAGGAGCAAGTCGATCAGTTGACTTGAACGAGGTCCAACTTAGTCGATCAACCGACTAAGTCGATGGGACGACTTAGTCAATCAGCCGACTAAGTCAGTCGACCGACTAAAACAAGAGATTAGGTCGGCCATCTAAAAGTCACGTCGGTTTACCAAACCGATAGGTATTATTTTGTAATCGTTCTGTAATCATATATATTAGGCTGTTGAGCCAGATGAGAACTCAGTTTAGTTCTCTGCATTGTATGGACTCTTTGTAATAATATAATCTATTTTAATCCTATTTGTTCTTATCTCTTGTTTCTGTTTAGATTTATATATGTTTTAGTGTGTATAATTGGTAACCTTATGTGATATGTGATATTACAACAGGTATAATAAATTTTGTTCAAAAGTTTGTAGCGGATTTTGCACAAATCGTAAAACTCTTACAACAAATGCTGAAGCAAAGTGTGCAATTCAAATGGATTGATGTTGAGAGGGTCGCTTTTAATGACATAAAAACAATGATAGCTCATGCAACTTCTCTAAGAAGTCTTGAATTTTAAAATGACTTTATTATGTATACTTTTTCTTTAGACAACTCAATTACAGTGGTGCTTACACAGAAGGGAGAATTGGGAGATGAATACCCAATATCATTTATGAGAACCGAATTACAAAGGGATTAGTTGGATTACCCTGCTATAGAAAAACAAGCATACACAGTTTTCAAAGCAGTAAAACAATTCAGACCTTACATTTTGAAAAATAGGACAAAAGTGATCGTTCCTCATCCGACTGTTAGGTCCCTCTTCGTACAGAAAGAATTGGGCAATTGACGAGGAAACTGGGTGACAACACTACATGAGTATGATTTAGAATTTAAACCAGCCACTATTATTAAAGGTGAAGGAATGTGTAAATTTATTGCGTAAGGTCATACTAATGAATATTGTGATTGGGAGAATGATATGGAGTTAAACATGATTGATGTATGTCACATATTCACTACCCCCGTATCTTGGTATAGGGACTTAGTGCATTAACTCCAGCAAGGACATTTACCGGAGCATTGGAACTCTAAACAATGAAGGGAACTTCATCTAATGTTAGCCTCCTATCATATAATCAATGGAGTTGTTTTCATGAAAACTACGATGGTGTGTTCCTAAGATTCCTCGAACAAGAAGACACTTCCAAAGTAGTTAAGGAATTGCATGATGGTCCTATGGGAGGACATTTCTCTGGAGATACTACCACTCATTAGATCCTCATGGCTAGATATTATTGACCGACATTATTCAAATATGCTCATGTTTATGCGAGAAAATGCGATGTATGTCAAAGTATTGGTGGTAGATTATCAAAAGAAGTTCGACCATTACAACCCGCCATTATTTCAGATCCATTTGAATAGTGGGGTAAAGATGTCATTGGCGAAATCAATATGAATTATTCACTATAACATCAATATCTCCTCATAGCCAGAGATTATTTCACAAGAAATATGGCTTGAAGTGGTTCCACTATGCAAAGTGAGTGAATATGTGGTCATCAAAGTTTTGCAAGAAAACATTATGACGAGGTTTGGGGTTCCAATTTCCCTTGTTTTGATAATGCATCTTATTTCTCATCCATTAAGATAACTGAATTTGCTCGTGAAAAGGGAATCAAATTACATTATTTAGCAAATTATTATCCTCAGGTAAATGGGTTAGCATAATCAACAAACAAAAATCTCATCAGAATTTTGAAGAAAACTATTATTGAAAATCAAAGAAACTAGAACACAACACTTCCCAATGCCTTTTGGGCATATAGGGTCACCCTAAATAATTCCTTAGGAGTGTCTCGTTATACTTTGGTTTATGGGAAAGAGGCTATTTTACCCTTGAAAATTCTTCTTCCATCCTCTCCGTTAGCTCAAGCCTCACGGGGATCCGATAGTGAAATTTTATAAGCACGTATTAACACCCTGCTGAAACTTGAAGAATCTAGAGACAATTCTAAAGAGAGATTTAACCAACATCAAGATATTGTCAAACTATGGTTTGATAAACAAAAATCCAGGAAGGGGAATTGGAGACTTGGTTTTAAAATGGGATCACCCGCATGAAGAGAAGGGAAAACATAACAAATTTCAACATTGATGGGTTAGACGCTATCATATCGCTAAGAATATTGGCCCCTCAACTTATAAGTTGCAAGATTTACAAGGGAAGGAAGAGAACCTTCCTGTTAATGGCCTTGTTCTCAAACAATACTTCACCTAGATATTTTAGGAATCCTTTTGTACATAAATATAACCTTTCTTTCTCGTTCTTGTTTTTTATTGCTTTCTTTTTATGATTTACTTTGGTTTAATTGATTTTTCTTAGAATAAACCAACTCATTTTTTTACGCGTGGGGACATAAGGATCTAAATAATAGCTAAATTATTTCAAATCCAAGAACTGCTTATTGGAATATATGAACAAAATTCGAATCGAAATGGATATTTGTTTTAATTGATAGACTCCATAAAGGGAAGTTATTTCAATAACACATTGAAGTCTTTTTTAAACCTTGTAAAATAACTAAGGCTCATGAGGTCTAGAATACTCTCTTGGGCCTTTTTCCATCTTCACACTAATATTTGTCCTAAGAAGCTTGCCATGATGGACCCACGAAAAGGAAGAAGGACTAACGGATGTATGGCATTCAAAATAATCCCATGCTACAAAATGAAAGCCAAAAAGGATTGCATTAAAGAGTCAAAATTCCAAAAGAGGAAATATACATAAGAGCATATATTCTAGAGAAATTAACCAACAAAATAAATGGATTTCTCAGAAAGGTTCTTCTCTTTCTGTGAGTTTGAAACAATTCATCACTTGCACAAAAGGACATTATGGATGGAAGAACCCAAATCAATTTCTCAAGGTAGAAGAAGCAATTAAGGAGACTCAAGAGACAAATATCTTTAAGCATCAAAATAATGCAAACAACATGGGAATGAGGAACGAATGAATACATCTGTCAAACCTTTCTACAATCCCGTGGTGTCATATCCAACAACAAACAAAAGATAGATGTAAAATAAATCTCATATCTTGGCCCCAAGAGAGTTATCAGGACTTCTAATCCTAGTTACCATTCCCCAAAAGACTACAATCAATGTGATGCACAAAATGTTCCATCCCTGGAGACGTCTAGCTTCTTAAGTAATCTTAAGAGATGCATTGAAGAAGTAGTTTTATTCAAGTACCATGTATTAGTTTTTGTTTTGGAAAGATAAATTTTCAGATATTTGAGCTCACCAGCTAGTCAACAATTGTTGATGTTGCAACTGCTTCCCCAAAATTTTATGTTTTTAGGGTCCCTCCTTATATTTTTTTTATCTTAAGCCTTCCTTAGATAAATTTTACTTCTTGAAGGTTTCTTTCCAACACTTAGGTTTGTTGAAATATTTTAACTTCGAAGAATATTCTATATGTTGAAATATTGTAACTTCGAAGAATATTCTACATGTATATTTTTGTGGTTCCCGATGGTCCTACCGGGAGAACCACTTGTATTAAATTGTACCTCGATGCTCCTAATCGAAATAACTAATAAGAGTCATGGGGTAGTCCCCTCTAATTGTAAAGGTGGGTCATTAGAACCCCAGTATGGTTACTTGAGCCTACATGTGTAACTCGAGCCTACATGATTTAACTCGAGCTAACTGTCAAATGAGTTAACTTAAATGAATGGATGAATATAAATAGAGGTGTAGTGCTCCTCATTTGTGACACACACACACACACTCACTTGTGTAGCGCATTAGTGGAGAAGAGAAGTATCTTGAGAAGGAGGAGGATCAGGCTTTGATCTCGTTTTTGGTTTTATCTTTTATCTTTTTGGGGCATCTATATTGAGGAATATTTTGCTGGGTTTTTCCCTTTAGGGTTTTCCCATGATAAATATTTCTATTCCTTTTGTATGGTTGTGCTTGTCTCTCTTTCAGTCATCCTATTTATATGCTTTTGTTATGAAAATGAAATGAAATACTGATGTCTTAGCTAAGCATATGAAAATTTAACATGGTATCAGAGCCACCCTAGAAAGAAGATATTGTGCAGCTACAGAATCTAGGGCTTCTTAATTTTTGGTTCTCTCTCCACAATTGATCAGCAAAATAAGGCTAGGTTGACTCTCCATTGAAGGGCACATCTTTCTGCCGAAGCAGAATTCGATTCCAAGCATTTTCAGTTTTCCGTGCGGAAAATTAGGGCTTCTTGCAAAAGATGAATTTTTGAGTGAGCCCAAATTAGGATTTCTCTCCTCATCAAAATCAAAGTCTAGAGACCTGGATCAAGTTTTTTGGTTGGGTGAAACTCTGGGAAAGTCAAACCCTAGTTTGACCCCGAGCTAGAAAAACCTTAAATACTAAAACTGCTAAGTTTTGGTACATTCGCTATATCTCGATATTGGCCAAGGTTCAGGAGATGAAACTTTCAAAGGATTAATATACATTCCTTTTGTACAATTTATCCAAAATTCACCTTCAGATTTGCTATATTCTGGGAAATATGATCCCTCCAAGTTAGGGTTCCATTCTCTTCCAGAATTCATCCCTAAACAAGACACCTAAGGAAAATTGCTATAGCTTGGGATAAAAATGTCCAAATTGAATTCCTGAAGATTTTCCAGAAATATCACGGACTGTACTTTCTGTGGTCCGAATTTCAGAACTAGACGATGAACCAGTCACACATGGCAGTCCATACAACTTTGCTGTTCTGAACAGTCCTGTAACCAGTCACCGTGGGAGAAGGATAATAAATACAACTTGGTGAAACCAATGCTGATGAAACCTGTGGTTTTGGATCAGGGACATGCGAGGTTACCTCAGTGAGAAATTTCAGACACATAGGAGTGGTAATTTCGGATATATCATAGAAATAGTGACAGGCATTTCTGCTGAAGAAATTGGAAAACTAGGGCTTCCTGTTCCAGGAGCTTCCCTCCATTGTTTTCAAAAAAGGAGTACATTAGACAGCTCCATTTGAAGAGATCTATCTTTATATCCAATTATATCTTAAATATTCCAAGTTTTTAAAATTAGGGTTTCTCTGACAAACCCTCAATCAGCTAGCTTTGTAAGCAGGACGGACACCTCAAATCGGTAAGATCTAATCTTTTGCTATCTGCATTTGAGGTTCCATTTCAAAGTGATCTATCACATCAGCTTGATGATAAGCTTGGTAAAGTTGACAACTTCCAAGCGTGGAAGTATTTGATCTCTCTAAAGAAAATGAATTGGACGCCTACATAAGTAGAGAGGTTCTAGTTCCATACAGAGATGAGGCTCAAAGCCTTACACAAGAAGAAGTTGATCAAGTCCAAGAAGATAATTGTTGATTCAATCACGGATCAACTTGTACCACAAGTGTCTTCCCTAAAGACACCGAAGATTTTTTATTCCTTGATCAAGCTATTTGAAGATAAGAACTTAAATCAGAAGATGGCTTTGAGAAAAAAATTGAAGAATGTGAAGATCCAGAATGCAGAACAACTTGAAGCGATAGAAGAAGAAGTTGTGATAGCCACCTTGAATGGCCTCCCAGGATCATGGGATTCATTCATGCAAAGAATGTATGCTAGAAGGAAGTAATTGATTTCAGCTCGACTCATAAGAAAACAAGAAGAAGATGGGAGCAATTGAAGATCAAGCTCTCACCATTCAAAGAAGATCCCTCAAGCGATGAGGAATATGAAGAACTCAATTCTTGAAGAACCTCTTATTCATCTTATCATTTGGATAATAAATGATGATTTCATGAATAAAGAAGATGATAAAGAAGAATGATCAATATGGAGTCTACCCACAAAACAAATAAAATATAAGTATTCAATGGTCATTTCATGATATTGTTTTGTTATACATTTGATTATATTCAGTTGATATGTTATGAATGATAGATTGTTTGCATTAATGACTGTATACTACTAATATGCATGTGATGGGTAAGTAGATCATGGTGCTATACAACTCTCCATTGCTACTTATCAAACCTCTTTGCTGACATATTGGATTAGTGCACAATCTCAATGATGTCATGGTAGAAATGGAAGGAATCTAGAAAGTTTATGTGAGATATGGATGAATGTTGTATTGTCTAAATAGTTACATGATGCATAAGAATTTGTCATTTTATGAAATAGTTCTAACCATGCAACTAGTGCATTTGAATTGTAGGAAAGTTCATGTACAACCTCCTATAAGAAAAGACGGATGAGACTTGTTCCGAACAACAAGTGATGACGATTCAAGATTCACTCCAACAAACATGAATCTGAAGCTCCCAGGGTTAGAGACACCATGATGAAAGAAAGAGCTTCAGAGAGCTGTAGATCCACCTTGAAGGATGAATACCACCATGGGTACAAGAGATAACTCAAGATGAAGAAAATAATGCTATGATCAAAGAATAACAGTTGATCATGGGGAATGATGTATACGATATGATTTTGAGACATAAATGGAAGCACATAGTATCTTCCATATAGATCTACAAGAACAAGTGTACAAAGCAAGGTTCGTGATTTGCCTCAGAAAGAATAGACTATGAAATGACATACTCTATTGACTAGTATATATCAAGCATAGAACCACCTGTACAGAATGAAGGGGGAAGATGATACTCCACTTCAGGGGGAGTGACTACAGAAAATTATATCTGAGTTCGACATGGTACGACATGATGGATAGCTTCGTGATGGATCGAGACTTTACCAAGAGTAAAGTGGGTTCCAACCTTCAAGGTTGAATGTAGAAGACTAGGATATGTTGATGACCTGAGAAGACAAACTCATAGAAGATGTTATGATACTAGAATGATGTTTGGGATATAGTACTCAAACCAGAAAGCAAGAATGTGGTATCTTCCAAATGGATTTACAAGATAAGATATGTTGCTGATAGAAGTAAGGTAAGACTTGTGGCTAGAGGTTTAATTCTAAAGAGACACTTACTCCAGGAAGCAAGGTACACTTCCTTCAAAACTACATGGTAGTTTCTTCCATGATGAAGTAAAGACAAGACTTCCTTAATGGTATGATTGAGGAAGAGTTTTACATCGAATAGTCACGAGGATTTGAAGTTGAAGACAGATGGAATCAAGTATGCAAGTTGAAGAAGGCCCTCTATGGCCTGAAGCAAGCTCCCAGAGCTTGGTATGGAAGAAGAGATATCTTCCTGATGAGCATGGGCTTTGCCAAGAGTAAAGTTGATCCTAACCTTTACTACAAGGTTGTGGAAGATGAACCTGTCATTCTATTACTATATGTGGATGACTTATTCTTGACAGGGAATGAGAAACAGATCATGGAAAGCAAGAAGAAACTAGTAGAAGAATTTGAGATGAAAGACCTTGGGTTAATGCATTATTTCCTAGGTCTGGAAGTATGGAAAATTTCAGAAGGAATATTTCTCAACCAGGGAAATTATGCGGTAGAGATATTGAAGAGATTCAATATGTTGGAATGCAAAGTCATGACCACACCCATGGACTCCAACCTGAAGCTGTTAGCTGATGACTCATTAGAGTTAGTGGATGTGACTCACTATAGACAGATCATTGGGTCATTGATGTACTTAACAAATACCAGACCAGACATTTGTTTTGCTGTGAACACCTTAAGTCAATATCTTGTTCAACCAAGACGGGTTCACCTAGTAGCTGCAAAACATGTGATGAGATATCTGAAAGGGACTATAGACTTTGGTCTATACTATGATGGTAGCCATGAGTATAGATTGTATGGCTACACAGATGCAGATTGGGCTGGAAGTATCTTATATAGGAAAAGCACATTAGGTAGATGCTTTTGTTTGAGGTCTGCTATGAGTTCATGGTTTAGCAGGAAACAGTCCAGTGTTTCTCTTAGAACGGTTGAAGCAAAATACATAGCAGATTGCTCTAGTAAGTTGTGAATCCATATGGCTTCAAAAGCTGATATCAGGTCTCTTTGACCTAAAGATTGATACTAAAATGATTCTATGTGATAACCATAGTTGTGATGACAAAGAACCCTGTGTTCTGACGTAACACATAGAAATCTGGTATTTCTACATACAAGATAAGATGCAGATGATGGTGATTCAGTATTTCTATACTGAATATAGAGATGATGATGTTTCAGTATTCCCTTACTAAAGATATAGATGATGATGATTTCAGTATTCCCATATTGAAGATATAGATGATGATGATTTCAGTATTCCCATACTGAAGATATAGATGATATTTCAGTATTCACATACTGGAGATACAGATGGTGATAGTTCAGTATTCACATACTGAAGATGTAGATGATGATGGTTTGGATGATGACGTATTGACGAAGCCTCTACCTCGAGTATAGTTCGAACACTTTCGAGACAAGATTGGTGTTGTTCGGAAAGACCTTCCTTGAAAGGGGGAGCAGTGATGTTGCAGTGGGATTATATCATCCCTGGGAATTTTCCCTAAAGTGATCCGGAGACCTTGGTCCTCGAGAATGAAGAGGGATTGTATCATCCCGAGAAATCTGTCCACAATAGATCCGGTGACCTCGGTCCTCGAGAACGTGGTGGGATTGTATCATCCCTGGGCACTTTCCCTAAAGTGATCCGGAGACCTTGGTCTTCAAGAATGAAGAGGGATTGTATCATTTTGGGACATCTGTCTATAATAGATACGGTGACCTCGGTCCTCAAGAATGTGGTAGGATTGCATCATCCTTGGACATCGTCCTAAAGTGATAGGGACTGATTCTCCCGTAATCAATCCGGTGGCTTCGGTCCTCGAGAATGTGGTAGGATTGCATCATCCTTGGACATAGTCCTAAAGTGATAGGGAATGATTCTCCCGTAATCAATCCGGTGGCTTCGGTCCTCGAGAATGTGGTAGGATTGAATTATCCTTGGACATAGTCCTAAAGTGATAGGGACTGATTCTCCCATAATCAATCCGGTGGATTTGGTCCTCGAGAATGGGGTAGGATTGCATCGTCCTTGGACTTAGTCCTAAAGTGATAGGGACTGATTCTCCTGTAATCAATCCAGTAACTTCAGTTGTTGAGAATGTGGTGGGATTGTATCATCCCTGGAATTTAAGTCCAAAAGTGATCCAAAGACTTTTTGTCTTTGAGTTGTGGATTACAAGTTGTTGCTGATGATGATGATGTCATACTAATCGAAAGATCAGAGTATGATGATGATGACATACTGATAGAAATATCAGAGTATGATGATGACGTACTGATCGAAAGATCAGAGTATGATGATGATGACATACTGATCGAAAGATTAGAGTATGATGATGATGACGTACTGATCTAAAGATCAGAGTATGATGATGATGTTTCTGATCGAAAGATCAGAGTATGTTGATGATGTTTCTGATTGAAAGATCAGAGTATGATGATGATGTTTCTGATCGAAAGATCAGAGTATGATAATGATGTTTCTGATCGAAAGATCAGAATGTGATGATGATTATGATCGACAGATCATAATATGATGATGATGATGTTGCTGCTGATCGAAAGGGAAAAGTGTTGATGATAATATTGCTGATCGAGAAGTCAAAGTACTGAATATGTTGCTGCTGATAGAAAGGTCAAGGTGCTGAAGATGTTGTTGAGTCAAAGTGCTGAAGATGTTGCTGATCGAAAGGTCAAAATGCTGAAGATGTTGTTATTGATCGAAAAGTCAAAGTGCTGAAGATGTTGTTGATCGAAAGGTAAAAATGTTGAAGATGTTATTGCTGATAGAATAGTCAAAGTGTTGAAGATGTTGCTGATCGAAAGGTCCAAGTGCTAAAGATGTCGTTGCTAATTGAAAGATCAAAATGCTGAAGATGTTGCTGATCAAAGATTGAAGACGTTGCTAATGATGAAGACTGAAGATTGAAGATGAAGACTACATGATGTTGAAAAGCTTCCAATGATTTATAGATGTGTTACCCTGCTGATGTTGATGATGTCCCCTATCTCTACTCTTATTGTTGTTGATGTTGCTGTAGAATACCCTTCTCGTTAAGGGGGAGTGTTGAAATATTGTAACTTTGAAGAATATTCTATATGTTGAAATATTGTAACTTTGAATAATATTCTATATGTATCTTTTTGTGGTCCCCGATGGTCCTACCGAGAGAACCACTTGTATTACATTGTACCCCAATGCTCCTAATTGGAATAACTAATAAGAGTCATGAGGTAGTCCCCTCTAATTGTAAAGGTGGGTCATTAGCACCGTAGTGTGGTTACTTGAGCCTACATGTGTAACTCAAGCCTACATGATTTAACTCGAGCCTACATGTCAAATTAGTTAACTTAAGTGAACAGATGAATATAAATAGAGGTGTAGTGCTCCTCATTTGTGACACACACACACTCTCACATGTGTAGCGCATTAGTGGAGAAGAGAAGTAGTTGGAGAAGGAGGAGGATCAGGATTTGATCTCCTTGCTAGTTTTATCTTTTATCTTTTTGGGGAATCTATATTGAGGAAGCTTTTGCTAGGTTTTTCCCTTTAGGGTTTTCCCAGGATAAATCTTTGTGTTCCTTTTGTATGGTTGTGCTTGTCTATCTTTCAGTGATCCTATTTATATTATTTTGTTATGAAAATGAAACGAAATACTGATGTCTTAGCTTAGCATATGAAAATTTAACAAGGTTTTCTTTGATTTGAGCAAAAATTTCATTTGACTAAGTTAAAAAATCAGGTTTTTATTTTGACATGTCAGAAAAACTTAGTGAGTTTAGCCGACACATCGGAAGAACTCAACATCTTTGTTCAACGCATCAGATCAACTTGGAAAATTTCATTGATGTTTTGGAAGAACTCAACGAGTTCTCCCAACACGGTCACAAATCAATGGCGAGTTGCTTCCGATTTTCTTTTACCCAAATTTGTTTTGTGGGCCAAGTTTTCAAGTTTTTTGACCAAGTGAGAAGTTTTTATCGGAAGAGTTTATTGATTTTTTTTGACACTATCAGTGAAACTCATCTTTTACAACCGACATTATCAGGAAAACTTAGATTCTACAACTGACGGTGCTTCATTGGAATACGTTTACTAGTTCTGTCGACAATGTTTAAGCAGAAGTTTTTGACAATTTTCTGTCGACAATGTCAGTGAAACTAAGCATTTGCAACTGAATATATCAGATAAACTCAGCTTTTGAAGCTGATGATACCGCAAAAAAAACTCATCTTTCATCGCTGACACATCAGGAGTTTTCTACGAGTTTGCTAACGGTTTATGTATCAGATGATTTCTATGAGTCTGGCAATGGTTCTTACATCGGGTGATTTTGATGAGTATCTGACAACAGTGTCGGTGAAACTCAAGTTCTATAACCGACACTGTCACCAAAAATCGGTTTAAACCACCGATATATTGGAAAGTTTGGAGAAAGTTGTCGATAAGCTGTCGGTGTTGTTTGATAAGTTTTCAAGTGGAAGCCAAAATGACGTTTTCAAACCTGTTATATTTATTACGCCCAACCACTGCATTAATTACCATTTTCTAAATGTTTTTATATAAACATGATTATTTGGTTACACATTGTCACCAAAAACACCATTTTGGACGCATCAAATCATTACTGGACACTTGGAGCTTTCACATTTCTATGCCAAGCACCATACTTGTATCGACAGTTTCCAGCTAGGAACCTAAACCTATACTTTGTCCTATTTTATTCTAAAATATTTAAACACTATATGTTAATGAAGGTTTATGGTTTTAAAAGGTCACCAAGGTCGATTTTTCTCTATCTCTTTTCTGCGACATGTTCTCCAGTGAAAGCACATCTACCGCTCATAAGGTTTCCAGTTACAATTTGTCGACTAATAGAGTTATCCCAAGTCTTGTTTCAAGGAAACCCTCAACCTCATCGACCACTCTTCCACCCTACTAGACCAACTCTCACGTAGTTTGTCCCAAAATTTTCCACACCATTTGGTTTTATTATCCGAGTCGTTGATATGTGTATGTTGAAACCTAGGGTTTGTATGATGAGACTACTTTGGGTCAAATGCCCTGCAGCCTACGTGCTGCTTAGGTTAAATTGGTCGGGAGAATAATTTTCATTAAAAAGGAAACCCTCGGTGTATTGCTATGTCTTAGAACTTTGGGATAGTTTTTCCTACAAACTATGTGTGGAAAGAGGTATTGCCCATGATTCTCTTTAGGGATGTTGTCTTTTGGTAAAAGGTTGTTTAGGGTTTTAGATGAAAAACAAGACTTCATGATACCCTCAGTCATTAATTTGGGCAGAAACCTTGATCCCTCATATTTCTAAGCTTGATTTTGAGCTTAAGGATAAGAGTAAAACTTGTAAACTCTATGCACTAGAACAAAAGAAATTAAGATTTTGAGGAACCAGTGATGAAATGAGCAACCTTCAATATGTTGACTTGTGTAGGAGCACGAAAATGAATATATACAACATAGGTATAACTCATGAAATAATATATACACACACATTGATAATTTTTTCACTTAAATCCTGTATCCACATACCCTTACTGCAAGTATAAAATGACTAGACAATCTTTGAGGAGTTATCTCTCTTCACCTCACAAGACTGTTTCTGAGTGGCTAATAATGAAATGGTAAATCGAGCTTTGTTTTCTTTTTGTATATTAGACACTGACTGAAATCTCATTTTCAAAGAACAGTAATGCATGTACTTAGTAACTCGGACTCTCATATTTGGTTATTTGATGTTTTATGCAAATACATTTTGTTTACTAATAACTGCGATGTTACTAAGACATATCTTACTGTGATCATACTGCAGGTTCATCTCTCACCAAGAAGAATTATTTGCTGGAAGATAGTTTGGAAATAAGAAATGCACACCATGCCTAAGAAGAGCAGAAAGAAGAAGGCTAAGGCCACAAAGGTTGATTAATATGTGGAGATTATCTCCAAGACCAAGATCATATTCAAGGACACTAAAGCCATCATGGGAGATGAATACGAGTTTAAATGGGGTGAGATATACCAAATGATTAGATATCAGAATGTCCCTAATGCGGGCCTGGAAGATATGCCCTTATATGAATATATAAGAAATTCAGGCCTTACTATGGAAGCTACATGCCCAGAGCTATTTTCATGTGCTAAAATCATTGTATGGATTCTACCATGGAAAAACCCTGCCACGATGATTATTTCCAACATAGAAGGGGAAGCCTTTGCTTCTTTTACTCCAGCCTACATAAAATAATCATGAAAATAGTCGATCCCACAAGTTACGATGACTAATGAATGGGTCAATAAAGTGCGGTTGGATATTGTGGAATGTGCCAAAAGAATGATGGTAATAGGAAGACAATGGCGCCAAAAGGGAACTAGCGAATACGAGACTGCAAGTTTTTTCTCCCCTTACAAGGTCATAGCCTTAATGTTGAACATGATTTTTGGCAAGGAAAATGGGAGATTGTATAAATTAAGTTGGATCACATTAATTGACTATATGACCTTGAAAGGCACAATTTTCAATTGGGAACATATTATATCGAGGATCTTGTCATCATGCATAACTGCTACATAGGGAGGGATGACTCAGAGAAAGTCAGAATTATACATGGCATGTTATGTAATTGACTACATCTTGTGCAGAAACCCATTCTCCAAGATTGTTTGCACTTGGGATCACACCAAAACCCCTATTTATGCTTCCTATCAAGTTCTTTTGGAGCACAAATATTCAAGTTTCTACAAGCTGATATGTGAGGCATTTCTGATGCCTCTGAAGAAGATGAAGACCTACATGGAGGCTAGGCCTACAGCTAGCATTAAAAAGGGATGGATCTCTAGAACTTCCTATGATCAGTAGAATTGAGAGATAGCACCATTTTCTTGAGATAGCGGGAGAAGTGATGATGATCCAATAGTGATGATGATCCAACTTTGATGATGATCGGTGATGAAGACTTGTACTGATGAACCGTGTCAAGAGAATACATTCCTAGTTAAGAGGGAGTGTTGATGTATTTGTAACTTTGGAATGTATCCACTTGTATATTTCTTATTTTATTTCATTGTACCCCAATGGAGGTGTTTGTTCCTCCAATATGGAGAGTCATTAATATAATTAAGTCTTGTAAAGTCATTTAGGTTCACCCTCTGTTGTAAGTCAAGGAAATAGTCCCAATAGTTTCATTGTATTAGGGTTATTAGACTCTCCTAGTGAGGTCGGCCCTATAGAGTAATTGTCAAGTGGAAAACAAGTATAAATAAAGAGTGAGACTCTCTATTTGCAACACACAATCACTCAACTATAGCGCATTAGTAAGAGAAGAGGAGCTCGCACAAGTGAGAGAGATAATAGCTGTCAGAGATCATCTTTGTGTATTTGGTTTTAATTTTGCTATTAGTGCTCATTCTATCTCTGAGGAATTTGTGGGGTTTTATCCTTTATGGTTTCCCCGAGGAAAATGCTTTGTGTCTCTTGTATCCGGTGATTAATGTTGTGCATCTTATTCTCTTAGACAATATCCTAGATCATATTGATTAAATGATAAAAATATAACATGGTATCAGAGCTAACCTGAGAAGAAGATAATGTGCAGCTGCAGAATATAGTTCTTCTTACTTTTTGGTTCTCTCTCCATAGATCATCATCAAAAGGAGGCTAGGATAACTCTTGATTGAAGGGCGCATCTTTAAGTTGAAGCAGAATTTGATTTTGAGCACTTTCAGTTTTTGACCTACCACTACAATGGTAAATTAGGGATTTTCACAGAGGTGGAATTTTTTAGTGAGCCCAGCATAGTATTTTTATCCTTCTTAAAATCAAAATTTAGAGACCAAGATCGAAGTTTTTGGTTGGGTAGAACTTCGGGAAATTCAAATCCTCATTTTCCCTTGAACCAGAAAATCAACATGGCAGAAGATCATCTCTGGATCTAGTTCCAGCATCTCAAATTGGTAAGATCTAAATCTTTTGTATTTCCATTTGAGGTTCTCATTTAATATGTCTCATCACACCAATATTTATGAAAATATTGAAGGAGCTGAAAACTTCCAAGAATGGAAGTATAGGATCTCACTAGTTCTTGAAGAAAGTGAATTGGACACCTACATTAGTGGAGAGGTTCCAGTTCCAGAGGGAGATGAGGCTAAATCATTACACAAGAAGAAATTGGTAAAGTCCAAGACAATTATTGCTGATTCTATTAAGGATCACCTTATACCACAGGTGTCTTCCCTAAATACACCTAAAGATATTTTTGAATCCTTGACCAAGCTATTTGAATGGAAGAATATAAATATAAATATGACTTTAAGAAATCAGTTGAAGAATGTAAAGATCTATAACACAGAGACCATATAGTCATACTTTACAAGGGTCTCTCAAATCAAATAACAACTTGAAGCAGTGGAATAAGTATAGAATGGAGAAATAGTGATGACCACCTTGAATGGTCTCCCTAGGTCATGGGACTCCTTCATTCAAGGTATTTGTGCTTGAAGAAAGTTAATCACCTTTAGTAGGATGTGGGAGTAATTCTCACAAGAAGAAGCTTGAATAGTAGCTCGAGAATAAAATATGGGAAGTGAAGATCAATCTCTCACATTACACACCAAGAAATTACGAAAGGACCACCTTCATCCCAAAGGTAAGCATTCTCACCAGGAAGATGTCCCTAGAAGATATAGAAAATATCTATCTAAACTCATATGCTATACATATGATGAGAAATGACACTTCGCCAGAAATTGTCCCAAAAATAGAGGTGGCTCCCACACGAAGAAGAACATCAAAAGAAAACATCATGCTCACATTGCAAAGGATGATAAACCTCCTAGGAAGAGAGTCAAAAAAGAAAGTGAATATTCTTCAAGTGATGAAGAGTATGTTTTGATTTTTTCCCTCATGGGAACTGTTACACATGGAAGCAATGATTGGCTCATAGATAGTGGGGCTTCCAAGAATATGACAAGATTCAAAGAATCCTTTATGAAACTATCCAAACATGAGTCGCCCCACAAAGTGAAACTTGGGGATGAATACCAGTATCCCATAAAAGGTAGCAGTGAATCTTCATATAAGCTAGACTCTGGAAAGTCTATAAATATGAAGGATGCCTTATTTGTACCAGGACTAAAGAAGAATGTCCTCTCCATATCTGCATTGGATGGAAAAGGAATGAGGGTTTCATTTGTAGATGGACAATTCCTTATGTGGCCAAAGGGAAAGACTATAGATGATGTAGTAGTGATTGGAGAGAAAAAGAAGGCTTATACAAATTAAAGGGCCAACCAGAATAAGATTTGGTCCATGAATCAGTAGAGCCAAGTCAACTTTGGCATAGAAGGATTTCACATGTGCACTATAGGGCACTACCACTTGCAAGAAAAGTTGTTGAAGGTCTTCTGGAAATCCAGGAAAATAATGAATGTGTTTGCAAAGGATGTGCGAAAGGAAAGAACACAAAGAAGACATTTCCAAGTAGTGAGAGCAAGGAAAAAGGAATTTTAGAAATCATCCACTCCGATGTATGCAGTTCGATGTCATCCAGTTCACTGGTTGGGTATGTATATTATGTTTCTTTCATTAATGATTTTTCTAGGAATACATGGATATACTTCTTGAAAAGCACGGATGGCATTTTTAGTAAATTCAAGGAATTCAAAGCCTTGATCGAGAACCACATAGAGAATAACATCAAGACCTTTCGATCATACAGTGGCAAAGAATTCACATTAGAATAATTTAAGGAATTATGCAGAGAGTTAGGGATTAAGAGGGATTTGAGCACTCCATATAATACACAACATGATGGGGTTGCAGAAAGGAAGAATAGAACGATTATGGAAGAATCAAGAGCAATGTTTCATGATCAAGATCCCATGCATATATGGGTAGAAGCTTCTAGGACAGCTGTGTATGTACAGAACCATAATCCACATAGAGTACTTGAGAACAAGACACCAGAAGAAGTCTTCTCTAGCAAGAAACCTGAAGCCAACCATCTCCAAATATTTGGTTGTCCAATGTACATACTCATTTCGATATAAAAGAAGACACAGTTAGTTAATTCAGGAAACAAGGGTATATTTGTGGGATATAGTGAAATATTGAAAGCTTACATAATATATTTCCCAGGATTCAAGAATATTGACATCAGCAGGGACGTGACTTTAGATGAAGACTCGGGTGACAACAAATGTAGAAAGAGACCTATTGAATACCTTGACGAAATAGAAGTACCCAAGATATGAGAGACAACTATGAACGAAGTAACTCTAGATGAATATCGAGAAATGGAAGAACATTAGGAACCTGTAGATCCACCCCAGGAGAAGATTCCTTACAAGAGGAAACTTGCATGGGTATGAGAAGTTATCCAAGGTGCAGAGAGATATGGGGCTTCAGAACAAATGCATAGAGAAAGGAAGAGAACTATCTCCTACTCCAGTTATGTATCCCTACTATGTGACATAATTGATAAAGAACCTTCCAACTATGAAGAAGTGGCCAAAAAGAGCGAATGGAAGGATTCTATGATCGAGGATTACCAGTCAATCATGAATAATGATGTCTGGAATGTGGTCCTGACACCAGAAGGGAAGTGTGTTGTGACTTCCAAATGGATCTATAAGATCAAACATGCTGAAGATGGAAGCATAGATAAATATAAAGGAATATTTGTGGTGCATGGCTTCTCCTAGAAGGATGGGATATATTATGAAGAAACTTTTGCACCTGTAGCAAGATACACTTCCATCAGATCAATACTTGCTCTAGCTGCAATGATGAAATGGAAGATACACTAGATGGATGTCAAGAATGAGTTCTTGAATGGTATAGTAGAAGAGGAAGTGTATATGGAGTAGCCACTCGAATTTGAGACACATGAAAGGGATACTCATGTGTGCAAATTGAAGAAAAAGTTGTATGGTCTGAAACAGGCACCCATGACATGGTACGACAAGATAGAAAACTTCCTGGATATCTTGGGCATTAACAAGAGTAAACTGGATTCCAAACTTTATTATAAGGTTGGGGAAGGGAACCTAGTGATACTCCTACTGTATGTGGATGACCTATTTGTGGCAGGTGAGGATGGATTGATTATTGACATGAAGAGGAAGCTTGCTGTCGAGTTCGAGATGAAAGACTTGGGTATGATGCACTACTTTCTAGGCATGGAGGTGTGGTGAAATGTAGATTGAATCTCCCTTGTACAAGGGAAGTATGCAGTAGAGATATTGAAGAGATTCAAGATGATAGACTATAAGGCCATGACCACACCTATGGCATCGAACTTGAAGCTATTGAGTGATGCTTCATCAGAGTCAATTGATGCCACAATGTATTGTCAAATTATTGGGTCATTCATGTACCTAATGAATCTGAGACCAGATATTTGCTTTGCTATGAACACATTGAGCTAGTTCCTAATAAATCTGATACATGTTCACTTGATTGCTGAAAAACATATTCTTAGGTACCTGAAGGGTACAGTTGACTATGGGCTCAAGTATGAAGTGAATCAAAAGATTAACATGGAGGGTTATGTGGATTTTGATTGGGAAGGAAGTGCCATTGATAGGAAGAGCACTTCGGGGTGTTTCTTCAGTATGGGATCAGGTGTGATCTCTTGGTTTAGAAGGAAGCAGTCCTGCGTGGTGATGAGTACATACAAAGTAGAATATGTCACAGCTTGTTCGACTAGTTGTGAGAAAATGTGGCTAAGGAAGCTACTATCTGATTTGTTTGATCTCCAGTTGGATGCTACTTGTATATATTGCGACAACCATAGTTGTGTGAAGTTATTAGAGAACTCAGTGTTCCATGACACGTCGAAGAATATCCAGTTAAAATATCACTATATCAGGGATATGGTGTAGAGAGGAGCAGTGGAGCTCCAATATGTTGCAACAGGTGAGAAAATAGCTGATGTGTTGACCAAGCCATTAGCCAGAGTGAATTTTGAGTACTTCAGGGAGAAGCTTGGTGTTCTCCATATCAATTTTCCTTACAAGGGGACATGATGAGTATGTGATGCCTTTCTGACATGGTGGCGGGTTGCACCTCCCATGGTCAGACGTAAGTGATAGAGCATTTCTAACATGGTGGTAGGTTGCACCTCCTATGGTCAGATGCAAGTGATGGAGTCTTTCTGACATGGTGGCAGGGTGCACCTCCCATGGTCAGATATAAGTGTTGTGCCTTTTTGACACGGTGGAAGGTTGCACCTCCCATGGTCATATGTAAGTGCTGGATCCTTTCTAACATGGTGGTAGGTTGCACCTCCCATGGTCAGATGTAAGTGTTGGGGCCTTTCTGACATGGTGTCAGGTTGCACCTCCCATGGTCATATGTAAGTGTTGGATCCTTTCTATCATGGTGGTAGGTTGCACCTCCCATGGTTAGATGTAAGTGTTAGGTACTTTTTGAAATTGTGATAGGTTACACCTCCCATGTTCAGATGTAAGTGCTGGAGCCTTTCTGACATGGTGGCAGGTTGGTCCTCCTATGGTCAGATATAAGTGATGTGCCCTTTTGACATGGTGGTAGGTTGTTCCTCCAATGGTTAGATGTAAGTGTAGAGACTTTTTCGGATGGTAGTATGTGTTTCCTACCATGTCGATGGATATAAGCACTAAAGAAGATAAATACCTACATGGAGGCTAGGCCTACAACGAACATGAAAATGGGTTGTCTGTGTAGAACTTCCTATGACAAGCATAATTGAGCCTATAACACCATTTGATTGAGATAGTGGGAGAAGTGATGATGATCCAGCTTTGATGATGATCTAGTGATGAAGACTTGTGCTGATGAATTGTGTCAAGAGAATACATTCCTAGTTAAGAGAGAGTGTTAATGTATTTGTAACTTCGGAATGTATTCACTTGTATATTTCTTATTGTATTTCATTATACCCTAACAAAATATGTTTGTTCCTTCGATCGAGATATTCATTAATATAATTAAGTCATGTAAATTCATTGAGGTTGACCATCCATTGTAAGTCGGGGAAATAATCCCCATAATTCAGTTGTATTAGGGTTATTAGACTCTCCTAGTGAGGTCAGCCTTGTAGAGTTATTATCAAGTGGAAAACAAGTATAAATAGAGAGAGGGACTCTCTATTTGCAACACATACTCACTCAAATATAGCACATGAGTGAGAGAAGAGGATTTCTCACAAGTGAGAGAGAGAATAGTTGTCGGATATCATCTTTGTCTCTTTGGTTTTTACTTTTGCTTTTGGTGCTCATTCTATCTCTAAGGAAGTTGCAGGATTTTCTCCTTTATTGTTTCTCCAAGTAAAAATATTTGTGTCTATTGTCTCTTATGATTATTTTTGTGCATTTTATTCTCTCAGATAAGATCCTATATCATATTAATTAAATGATAAAAATCTAACATTGGAAAAATTTCTCTTTGGCGAGAAGAGTTTCCACAGAAATGACTCAGATGGGAAATTTGCAGAACATTGTACGACTATGGGAGTGCACTATAAATACTCTTAGTACTTAGATAAGGATGAAGAGGTTTATAGAAATGCCAAAAAAATGGTCGTGCTGAGTAAACGTTTCAAGAATAAAGGCAGCACCAACAAGGGTAAAGGTAGTAGCAACGCCACTGAGAAGAAGAAAGAAGATATCTTGAAGCTACAACAAGAAGAGGATGAAAGGAAGTAAGAAGAAGAGGTTCAAAGACAGCAGGAATAAGCTGAGAAGAAATAATCCGAAGAGGATCAAAGGAAGAAAGAGGAATAAATATTACGAAAGGAAGTGGAAGAAAGACCAACAAAGGAAGTTGAGGAAGTAGCTGAAGAATTGAAGAAGAAAGAACAGGAGGATAAGGATAGAGAAAATTTAGACCAGGACAATGGCCAATTCAATTTGATGGACCTTCCTACTTTGTCAAGCAGTATCTTTACAGGCGGCCACGTTCCTCTTACAGAACTTGGACTCATTCCCTACACCCCATCTAAGAAGCATACAATGGCATGCTTAGATAACATTTTTTCGATAAGGCAAGGAGAAATATTGTTAGAAGATCAAAGAAAAGGTGGTCACAGTGACCGAGAAAATTTCTATGGAACGCACCAATCAAGACCCCTAATTATTCGCATATGTAAGTATAGAATCTGCGCAAGACAACGCTGATAATGTTTACAAGTGGGTGGAATATGCAGAGCATTATGAAGAAAGGATGCTCAAAATGAAAGACTCTTTCGTCAAGGAGAGAGGACAAGGCCACAAATTACAAAGAAATCATGAGGCTACTCTATCCGAGAAGGAAAATCCGTCAAGTTCAATTGAGTCTTATGGAAGAGATATATAAGGTCAAGCTAGCAGACATAAGGTTGAATGAAATTGCAGCAAAGTCATTGGAATTCAGAATAAGGCTATTGTAGGTTTCTAAGAAGGTTCAAAGATAGATGACCTGGGTGGAGGCCAATTCAACATTTCATGAACACTTGCCTCAGAATACAGTAGGAGATATAAATATAGAATTGGCACTCCTGGAATTTTGCAGAAAACCTTATTTGAGATTGAGCAATGGAATTGAAAAGAATTTGGAAAAATGCACAAAGTTCTACAAGAAAATGCACCACGTTCATAATAAATGCATATTTCTTCAGCAACAAAGATCAAGGATTTCCCAGAAAAATCCCAGCATTTGAAGTTTCTACAAGACATATTGCATGAGGATGAACAATATGTCTAGAAAATGGAGATCCTAAGTGAAGAAGATGTTAAAACTTGGGTTGCACAAGCCTCTATCAGCAATCATCTCCTGGAATTAGATCTATACAGATTGACTCTAGCAAAAGTGACAGATGAGGAGTCACAACTAGCTATACACAAAATGAATGTTAGATTGATGGAGCCAATAGATTATCGAACTATTGCAGTAGAAGCAAGTGCATGGGAGGGATATGTTTCGAACCTAGATGGGCCTACTTGAGATTGTTGTATTTTATGTATTTTGTCACTTTATGTAATTTATTATTCTTTCTAAGTGCAAGGAACTAAATGGAGACATTTTGGAATTCCTAAAGTCAGGGAAGCCGAAAAGGAATTTGTAATTGTCTTATAAATAGAGGTAGGAGGTACAATACAAGGAATTTTCTTTAGCACAAGAAGGTTGTTTTATTTGTAAGAAGAACTGCTTTTTTCTACTAATAAAGAAGAACAATTTTGTTGAGAAAGGACTGCATGGGTTTTACATGGATTATGTGGAATTTTGAATATGGAATTGCTTCTATTGAATTTCCGTATAACTTTGAGATCGTTCTGACTTTATGAACTATTTCTTTAATGATGAATGATTTTACTTTTCATATAAAATTATGTGTACGAATTGAGTAATGAATGATTTATTATTTCAAAGCTATCTTTGTTAATATTTCTTTTGTAAATATGTGTATGGAATTGGAACGGTTAGCTGCAAGATTAAAAATAGATAATTATAATACATTACTCTCATTTCTCTAAATCTTCTCCCCCAGGGGGACATGATAGATTGGTTTAGAATAGACTAGAATATAATTAATTTGCTTATATTTAAATTTATAGACATGATTGGGGAGCAAGAGAGATAAGACGAGAGGTAAGAACCTACACATCTCTAGTGATGTTCTTTTGCACCAGTCACTTGCAATTAGCTTAGGTGTTTACACTTCATCCATATAAAAGAAAATTAAATAAACGGTTGACCAGTCCAAAACCAGTAAAGACTTAAGCAAGCTTTAATTCTACAGTAGCCAGGCCGGTAACCAGATGAGTTCCCCATACCAAACAATGAACAATCTAGTTGAGAATCCCTATTATCAATACCTGGAAATGTTTTCAAGAATCAACAAAGTGATGTTGTTTTCCTTTTTAACATTTTCCTTCGTGTGATTTAATAATCTTTTTTATGAATAAAGGAAAGGAAAAAACATAATATCATTCTTAATGAAGAGTGGAGGATAGGAAAAATTCGTCAGTGGGGAAATGATATGAAGGTAAAGGAGGGATTATCATTGGAATAAAGGGAAGATTCCTTTTGTTTTTTTTGGGAGAAGTGGAATTTTTAGGAAATTTTCAAATTTTACATTATGGATAATAATGATATTTTGGAAAGGAAAATGCGGAAATTAAATGGCTGGCTTCAAAACATGATGAATGGGTAAGGGTATTTTAAATAATAATAATAATAGAAGAAGTGGGGATTGTTGCAAAGGGAACCTTTTATTTTAATGTTAATTTTATTTATACCATGTAATATAGAGACATATGATAAGTTTTTTTAGGTGGAGTATATTTGTGATTTGTTTTGCGATTTTTTTTTGCAAAGAGGTACGTGGGGAAATTTTTATGACTTTATGGACATAGTCATGATGAGAATACTAGAAGACATTTACAATTGACAAATTAATGTGGGACACAAATTTGGTGATTTCATTAATAAAACATAAATAACTCATGCTCCTCGAACTTTGCTCGAGTGATGAAAGGTTCAAAAAGTGGTAGTTTTTGTCAAACAAGATATAGGCAAGACCATCGTGACAAGTTGAAAGAAATAATATACAAATATAAGGACACAATGGTGCACAAGGTGAGAGATGACAAACATCTAGAACTAACTTGACAATGACAAGATGACACATGAGACACAACCTGGAAAGTTTGTTGAAAGGGTCATCTAAGAGTGAAACCAAATAATTATATACGGATGTGACAAGTTCATCATCTTCGATATGGTAGTGAAGAAATTGTTATGATTATAATCCTCCTTTGCCCAATTTGGTCATTTATGTCTAAATCAGGAATCATGTCTAAATCTGGAGTCCTTTCAGTCTATTTTTAGTCACTAGTACCATTAGGTCCACTTGGCCTAATTGGGGAACATGTACCAATTATTAAAGTGTGAGGAACACTAATTGAGGCCAATTTCCACTGATTGCACTTGCATGCATAAATTTAGTAGCATCATAGATCAATCCCTACAAATTAGGACCCACTGGGAGTGCCAATACCAACCTCCATTAGTTGAGTTCAGTTGGTGACTAGTCAAGCTCAGTTAGGAGTCAGTTACATTCAGTTCTAGTTCCCTACATTTAGTTCTATTCAGTTAGTGCTAGTATTGCATGGTTGCATGCAGGTGAGGTTCATTTACTCACCTACCTCAGTCAATTAGACTAGTTAACACTGAATTAGAAGCTTGAGTTTTTATTTTGAACTCCAATAATGATTTGGACAAGGTTAGTTAAGCATTCAGTCAAGTAGAATGCAACCAATTCGAATTTATTCACATGGATTCGAATTGCATGTGGCTATTTAGCCATTGTAATTCATTGTAATTAATTATCTAATTACTTTTGATTAATGAAAGCATTCACAGTTGCAAGCATTTTTTCATTGTTTCATTCTTCAATTGCTGAGTAAATTGTATGATATATCTTGTGAGTTGTGTGTTGGTCCATAGATCTATGTGCTCAATTTAATATGGTATTAGAGCCTCGATAAGAGAAGGCACTTCTCTTACTACAGATTCATACTTGGATCATTTTTTTGAGAAAAATTGCTCCTTCCAGTACTACACCAGAAGCGGAAAATTTACCACTTAATATCCCAAGTTAAGGAATTGTTTATCAAGCTTTCTTGATCAACTATGCTCGGTGTGAAGGGAATTCCAAAAGTGCAGACTATCTACCTTATTTTTTTTGTTTGATTGTGTGATTTACAGGTTTATCAATCTCCTTCACTGCATTCGCTACAAGCAGCTCAATCTCATTCATTGCATTTGCTACAACAGCTCAATCCTATTATTTGTATTCTAAATGACTCCTTCAATGGAGCTTCTCACTCCTTTCAACTACAACTAGTGGAAGGAGGACATGGAGATGCAAATACACTTCAAAAGACTCTTAAGACTCACAATGGAGACATAGATAAATCCAACTCATTATGTTGACAAAGAAAAGTACTGGTATAGGATTGATGAAGCATATGGATGCTTGTGCCTCTCTATTCTTGAGATATTCTCTTCCACATCAATGGATTGAAGACTTCCAAGCAAGTTTGGGATAAGATTTCTTCCTTATTTTAAAAGCAGGATGATCTGAGGATCTATCAGCTTGAGAATGAGCTAATTTCTCTTCATCCAACAAATTTCGAAACACTAAATTACTTCTTCAACAAATTCGAGAATCTAGTGTTCCAATTGAAGCTATGTAAGGTTGAGAAGGAGGATGATCAACTGTTGTACAGGATTATACACCTAATAACCTAAGGTCTAGGGTTACCAACTTTACTCAATTACTTGCATACAATTGACTTCTAAAGTGCAGAATAAGAAATAGGAAGATTAAAAGGACTTACTTGTTAAAGAAAGGTCGATCCTTGCTAATATTCTTCCTCTTTGTTCCACTTCCAAAGTCTTCAAGATTGCTCCTCTTTCACCTGTCAAGAAACACTTTTCTAGATACAAGATGATTTATGTACATATAAGCAGGTTAGATAAATCACATATAGATGCATAAACATTTATCAAACCATAAGACATGAAACACATATGGAAGAAGTAATCTCTTTATTATCAATAATGGAAAGAGTTCAGATACAACCCAACGCCTGAGACAAGGACTCCTCTGCAACCAAAGGATTCTGAGTTCCACTGCTCCAAAGACTTATGTATAAACTCCACCAGCATAACTTTGCTCTCCAAGTGTAGGTCCAAAACACCCTCCCCAAGGCCTATATTTATATGGGTGAAATAAGGCAGTTCTCGAAGGTTGGGGAAGTTGTAGCAGTTAAGGGATTTAGGTTAAATGAGTTAACTAATATCCCATTAGCACGTGTTTTATATTTAAATGTGAAGAGACACATTCGCGGGTCTGCAGTAGAGCAACCTGCGAATGATTCGCGACTATGTATAAGCGCAACCCGTGAATACATGGATTCACGAATTGCTATAAAGGAGACTCATGAATGATGCGTGAGTTGTCTATAAAGAGAGTCGCGAATACATCTCAACATGGCAAAAATGGCAAAATGACTAGCTGGATGAAGGAAGCATGTATTTCATGACAAGCCAATCTATAGTGTTTTGGGAAAATCTCTATCCATAAGTGTCCTTTTGTGTGCCAACATGAGGGATGTCGGCACTCAGATGGAGAGGTGCCATTCAGGTGTATAATAGATGCCCCCTAATGTGTGAGGTCAGAGGGGAACGATGGCCGAAATACATTATAATATTTATCTTTGGAGAACTCAGAAATCTAGTGGAGCAGAGAGAGTACCTGAAACAAAACATAGTAATGTCATATACAAAGTTACATCTGAGGATACTATGTTCAATTTACTGGAACATTAGCTCCTTTACAATATTTGATTACATCATATGATACGGGTATAGAACCACATATATTACAAAGGTGGATCGAAGCCACAATATAAAATAATGATGAGTCTTCAAAGATCTGGAAGCTATGTAGAGAGATCGAACATAATCTTGCGCAACTTAGTCCATATGTTGGAAATAAGGTATTCATAAAGGATCCCAAAGAACCAGTACAATCCAAGCCATGTGAACAAGGGTAAGCTGAAGTCGAACATGGAGAGGATTCAACGGTTTGTCAACCAATAGGTGATAATTGACAACTGAAGCAAAGGAGTTCACCAATGATGAAAATGAATCCAGAGGTACGATCATCAAAACTCTAGGTCTTCGTCATCAGGAAGTACTGAAATGGAACCATGCTGTGATAAGGAAGGCAACAGATCCTCCAACGGATCACAAGAGTGACTAGGAACTGAGAAAAAGAAGGGAAACACAAATAGATAACAGATATAACAATGATGGGATCAGGTTATAGATCAGACATTGGGTAGAGTCCTTGAACAACGAGCACTAGTGGAAAATGAGAGATTAGTGACAAAAAAAATGACCAAAATCCGCATATCAATGACCACTTTTGGTTTGGCGATCGCTGGTGGCTAATTTACGGTCTTTTATTACGTGACCAAAATTGGTCATTTTTATTTTGGTCATTTATAGCTTGTCAGTTGGTCATTAATTTGGTCATATATTTGGTCATTAATTTGGTCATATTTGAATCGATAACCAAATATATGACCACATTTATGACCAAATTAATGACCACATGGCAAACTAGAATATGACCAAATTTGGTCGCGTATTAAAAGACCGCAAATTAGCCACCAAAACTGTTTTTTGGTCATTGATATGCGAATTTGGGTCGTTTTTTTGGTCATTTATATCTCATTGTTTGGTCACGTGTCTCTCAATTTTTTGTTCTTTTATATATGAATTTTGGTCATTAATCTCATTTATTGGTCACTAATTTAGTCATTTTTAGTGGTTTTATGTGTGGTTATTACATTTTAGTAGTTTTAATGGTGTCCATTATTAATCAATATAAATTTTTAGTATGGTATTATGTTTAAATTAAAAAGAGAATCATACATTATTTATCATCATCTAATACACATTTGAATTATGCAAATATAAAGTGAAACTATATAAGTTTTAAACCGCACAAATTATATTATATGAAATGTCAAGTATTACAATAAATGAGTTTTCTCAAAAACTATCTCCATATAACTTTACATGAAAATCATCTAGTACACCGATGACTTTTAAAAATATTACATTAGTTAAATCATCCCACTTGTACTTTGTTCCTAAGCCATACTTGGATCCCGCGATAGCTTCAAAATCATACTTAGCAACTTAAAACCCTCAGCAACAGGCTCTTCATACTCAATGGAAAAGCATCAGCAATATAATCTTCATACTCAATTTCCCACTTTTTCAGCTTTCTATCTATGCACGTGCTTTTGTATCCGCACTGCACATGCTTCTGAGCTTTCTGAGCTCTAGATCTACGCACGTGCTTCTGTATCCACATTGCAGCAACCTCCCTCTTCATATTTTTACAAAGCTTGCGAGTAAGGTTACCTGCAAACAACATATTTTAAGCAATAAATTGTGTTGCTCAGTAAAAATAAAAAACAAATAACTAAAAAATGTACATAGTAATTTCAAAAGATTTAACATGGCAAAAAGAAACAATTCCAACAAACAGTTATATATGTGCTTATTATAACAAATACAAAAACACTTCTGATACCTCTGCTTCTTAGCTTTCTGAGATTTATATCTGCACACGTGCTTCTGTATCCACATTGCAGTAGCATCCCTCTTCATGTTTTTTCAAAGCTTGCGAGTAAGGTTACCTGCAAACAACACATGTTAAGCAATAAATTGTGTTGCTCGGTAAAAATAAAAACAAATAACTGAAAAATGTACATAGTAATTTCACAACATTTAACATGGCAAAAACAAACAATTCCAACAAACAGTTATATATGTGCTTATTATAACAAATACAAAAACACTTCTAATACCTCTGAAGAAAGTCCAACTCCATTGTATTGCCTAGTAGCTCTTTCATGGATATGATGGCTTCCGTAAAAGTTCAATACTTAACAACTTGATTGGGTTTTTACAAATATTCTAAGACATTACTATTAGTTTTCATCTCCCTAAAATTTACTAGGAACCTTTATTTTAGTAAAAATGCATCTGGTTACATACAATGGGATGCAGAATTATTTATCTCAAGAAAATGTTTTCAGAGCTGCAATCATCTCTTGGCTGCTGAATTCTTCTTTATCATCACTTACAGTAACTGTCACTATGTTTGGACTTTGTGAAGGGAAAACATCTTCTCTTCTATATCTGGAAGGACTCCTCCCCATATTTTCACTTCCATCATAGACGATCCCTCTCAATATCAGTGTCTTATGCATTCCTCCAATCATCTCTTCATAGATTGTACCTCCTTTTTCCCTAGAAACACATACATATTGGCTATATCCAAGCCCCATCGAACATACAGGTACCTGCAAATCACCAAATCTAACTTTTAGTAATACAGATCTCGCTCAACAAGAATTTATTGCATGGGCTCTGTTTGAGCCAGAAGTGCTTAAGATGCACTCGCCAAAGACCAAATCCATCCAATTAAATTTAAAGGCAAAGAACTATCTAGAATTTTATCACCTTAAAGCTTGAGAGCTTGAAGCATGAAGAGACAGCACACACAGTCGAGAACAATTTTGAGAGTAAAGCGCATGGCATCTTAAACCTCTCATTCTCAATTGCCGTCTCAGCTCATGTGCTTTGGGTGCCTGGCAAAACAGTACCCAAATCCGGTCTGCTCACTTGACAAACACTTTATATGGATAGCCAATGATTTACTGTAGCTTTCAGGTCAGTTTTAAGCTAGGTGTTGGTTGTATAGTTGAATAAGAATTTGGTTGTTTTATCTTTATAACATTCAACCCCAACTTGCTAAACATTTCATCATATCAAATAACACTTGACAGCAGCATGACCTTAACTTAATGGGAATTGTGGCCAAAACCTTTAATAGCAGAAATATAACAGTCCTTTTTACAGAGTTCACATACAAGGAATTAATTCAAAATTTCAAACATCGCATAGTCACTGAGCTGAGTTTGAACTTTGAACATGAATCTCAACACCTTCACACAGCGGATGTCTGTCCTAGGACTAAAAAAGGAGATGGCAAAAAAGAAAAGTCAGATGATAAGAGATGTAAGGTTGGAAGTAGGCAGATGATGTCTTTTGGTTAGTGGTTCCATCACGGCCTGGCATGAGCTGAGCTGTTGTGGGAACTAATGCTGGCACAATGTTGGTTGTTTCCCGTCTTCCTTTTACAGGAGTTACAGATCCTGGGGCAAATTGATTCCAAACACTGATTCCCATATTCAGATTGGTAGTAGGTAGATTGGCTGCTGCCGTTCCTGGTATAGGTGCTGGTGGAACCAAACCCATTGCGCTTCTATTCATAGTTGCTTTAGCTTCTGCCTGGGCATTACATGCTAGATTAATGGTGTCAGTAGCACTTGTTCCTGTCATTGTAGTGGAAAGCAACAAATATTACTGAATTACTCCGTTAATTAGACTCATGATAGTAAGATTTGGGACT
>LPNX010898313.1:2443-105825 GCA_001517045.1 Pseudotsuga menziesii
GAATATTTTTGCTCTTTGAAAATGGCCCTATTCCTGGCCAGCCATAGCTGCCAACATAAGTTCTTTGGGATGGAAGCCCACAAACGTCTCAGAATAGGTTTTTTGCTTAACGAACCTGGATAAAAATTGTTCCATTCTCTAAAGAGATGAATGGCGTTGTCAGGGAAGTGAATATCCAAACCATGAGGGAGGACTGATCCCCAAACGAGGAGAGAGAATTTGCATTGGAGGAATAAGTGATTTGAAGACTCTTCGTCTGAATTGCACAGGGGGCATCTAGAGGGCCCATTTATACCTCTTTTCCTTAAGTTTTCGGCTGTGAGAAGCTTATTGTGACAGAGCAGCCAAATGAAGCTATTTACCTTGGGAATGCAATCTGCTTTCCACGCCTTTTTCCAGATTTGATCTGCACCGTCCTGTTCCCTGACGATTTTCTTATAGCCTTCTTTGACATTGTATTTCCCCGAATCCCCCCAACCAATGCGATCCTTCGCTACAATTCTTGATGGGGACATACCATGGAGGGAGGCTAAAAGAGAATCAGCCGCAGCTTTCAACGGAGCTGGGGGGGAGAGCTCCTTCCAACCTGCCCAATGCCCTTGGGCATCCCAAAGAGAGAGATCGTGAAGGGAGAAGATTCCTTGCTCGCTCGCCCAGTCAGCAAGAGAAGTTTGTCCAGGCAAGGAAGAGCGTGGAGGTTGTCCCAGAATATTACTTTTCCATAAATTTATTCTTTTCCCATTCCTAGGGATCCAGTAGCAATTTTCTCTGATTGTGTTGAGGGATGTTTTACAAAGTTGCCATAGGGTGGTTCCATTGCCCTCCCAATCACTGTCCAGCATTTTCGACCTGGGCTTCCTGATGTACTTTCTCCTAATAACTTCCTTCCACCATTCTTTTTTCCCTGTGACTAATCTCCAGACCAATTTGGCTCCCATAGCTCTGCTCATCTTTTCTGGATCTCTGATGCCAAGACCACCTTGATTTTTGGCTTGCTTGACCATATCCCATTTGACCAGGTGGAATTTTTTGGTCTGAGTTTTGCCTCCCTGCCATAAAAATTTCCTGATTTCTTTACAAATGTTATTCATTACATTTTTGGGAGCAAGAACCATGGAGCTGATATATATGGGATAAGAGGATAATATTGATCGAATTAGAACTGTCTTCCCGGCTAGATTTAACCATTTCGACCCCAACGCCTTAATTTTAGCTTTGATTTTTTGAATGATAGGGATCCACATTGAGGAGTTCAGAAGTTTTTTAGCAATGGGGATGCCTAAATATGTGAAGTGGGTCCACAAGGGATTGACTTTAATTTGCAGGGTCTGAGAGATACGGCTGAGGGTAGCAGAACATAATTCTCTACTATTGATACATATCTCCACTCACTATTGTTGAATGGTTCCGAGACAAAGATAAGTCCTCGAAGAACATTTCAAACATCTGGAATAAGATCATCACATATTTTGACCTCATTAGTGACTGGATAGTATGGAAAGTTGGCAATGGCAAAAGCACTCGTATGGGACAAGACCCGTGGATTGGTTGTGTTGCCTTTGTTCATTTTCTTGCTGAAATGATCATCTCCTTGCATGATCGTGATCTCATTCACCTGCACCATATCCAAAATAAATTGATTGATCCAATCAACAAGAAAGCATGGTTATCAACAGATGAACTTGATGTATCTGACAGGGAGAAATTTATATGGGACATATACATACAGTATTTCTCTATTAGCAATGTTTATCTTAGCGACAAGGATGACACTATGCTATGGGTTAAGAATTTCAAAGGTGGTAATTATGCCCCCAAAATGGGGTATCTGGCTCTCAAAGAGGAGGAAGACCCCCCCCACGAGATGGTGGTGTAGGAATATCTGGAGACTTCATTGCCCACTTAAAAAAAAGATCTTCATTTGGCTTGCCCTTGAGGGAAAGGTTCATGTCTGGGACGTATTGACTCATGTGTTTAAAATTGATCCTAAAAGATGCCCACTATGTGCATCGACAGCTGAAAATATTGCATATCTCTTTATTTCTTGCCCATACATTAGTGATATGTGGGGACATTTCACTTTACATACTGGTAGTGAACAAGCATGGCTCTCTTGGACCAACAACAACACTTTCTTTCAATTCATTGCTCTCCTGACCTTCGTTATATGGGGAGATTGGCTAGCCAAGAACAAGACGATATTTAATGATGTCCTAATTCCCCATAGGTTTTTGCTGGTAAAAGTCTTGGAATCTTCAATGCTTTTCCACAGGGTTTCTCTCTCAAACCTCCTCAATCCATCACGAAAACTCTCTTTGATGACTCCTTTCCTTGGGATTTTGTGGATGGTGCTTCACACAGAAGGCCTTGGTCTGGTGGTGCAAGTGGGATCCTTCATCTCACCGCCGGTCATTCCATCCACTTTGTTGCAGGTCTTGGAAATATTACGAATAATTCTGTTAAATTCGTTGCTATCAAACTCCTTTTTGTCACTCTCACACTCTCTTGGGATCTTTCATATCCATATCTTTGGTGAATCCAAGTTGGTTATCGATTGTCTGAAGCTCGACAAGCATCCATGGAATATTTTCTTACTCTCTCTTTTTGAGGACATCACCAAGATCAATGCTTTCTTTCATCGGATATCCTTTTCACATATCTTTCGGGAAAGCAATGTTGAGGCGGACCTAATCTCCAAAAGAGGTCTCCTTCTGTCGTTCAGCTTTATGGAAAAATGCGAGAATATCCATGGCAATATGAACTCTTTGGGTAGGAGTTGTTTTTGAAGTGGACAATTTGTTATTTTCTCTCCCATTCACATGCTATTTTGAGACTATTTTTGTGAATAACAT
Source organism: Pseudotsuga menziesii (assembly GCA_001517045.1). NCBI lineage: Eukaryota > Viridiplantae > Streptophyta > Pinopsida > Pinales > Pinaceae > Pseudotsuga > Pseudotsuga menziesii. Next base: position 5,296 of record LPNX010898313.1, read on the forward strand.
GTCATCTTGACAACTCTAAGAGATATAAAAGATTACACATGTATATGTTGTATAACTTGAATATATATATATTGATAATATACGACTTAGGGGTCATATAAACAATATACCTTTATATCAACAAAGTTGTGATAATTTTTTCATAAAAAAATATAAAAAATATATAATAACTTATTGCTTAACACTAAAAAATAATAAAAAATTGTAACCATAAAACCTCACAAGAGATTCTAATTAAAACTAATAAACAACACTTTAAACACCAACCAATTAAATTTAGTAACAGACACCATTAACTTTAATTATTAATTTTTGCCAAAAATATAAAACATGATATAAATGTATGATCTCTTTTATCTATTTAATTTTATGGGCAATTAATAAAACCATATCTTATTATGTATCCACCAAAAAAAACATGCTAAATCTCTTTAAAAGATCTAAAAAGATCAATTACATCTTAGATCATTTGAATTGTGTTATTTTTCATCGACCTACATGGTTTATTTGCATTTTTTATTATTTAAGCATATTTTTATTTTATCTTTATAATTTATATTTAATAGAAAAAGATGATCTTATTTAAAAAATAAAGGTCTATTATATATTATAGATGTTGTTATAAAATTCATTACATTCTGGTTATATAAACGATGTTATAAAATTTATTTAATTTTTAATTAATAAAATTGAGTTATAAATATATATATATATATAATGTTATAAAATATATCAATTTTTAATAAATAAAATTTGGTGATATATTAATATATTTATTTTAATGAAAATATATTATATTCAAGATTAAATCAATATAAATAATTTTTTTTTGTCTTTTCGATGCTTTTGAAGTTTTAGGTTTATGTTTTCTTCTACTTAAAAGATCTAAAAGACCAATTATTCTTTTAGCATATAAAAATTACATCTTAGATCATTGGAATTGTGTTATTTTTCATCTACCTACATTGTTTACTCGCATTCTTAATTATTTAAGCATATTTTTATTTTATTTTTATAGTTTATATTCGATAGAAAAAGATGAACTTATTTGAAGAATAAAGATCTATTATTTATAATATAGATGTTGTTATAAAATTCATTACAATCTGGTTATCTAAATGATGTTATAAAATTTATTTAATTTTTAATTAATAAAATTGATATATATATAATAAATTGATAAATATAATATAGATGTTGTTATAAAATTCAATTTTTATTATATGTAATATAGATGTTGTTATAAAATTTATTTAATGATGTTATAAAATTTATTAAGTTTTAATTAATAAAATTGAGTTCTAGCCAGATGACCTGTATCCACGGGTTTGGTTGCAGCGTAGTAGATTATGTTATTTCTGATATTTCTTTATACAACGATATAATAAATTTGACCATAATAAACGACCATGAGTCTGATTCGGATCATAAACCTTTAATGGTAACTCTCAACTGTGACATTCATAGTGATCTTATAGAGGATAATCACTATAACCAAAAGAACTTGATCTTTGATAGAAATAAAAAGGATCTTTTTATAAATGAGTTAAAAATTAATTTGCTTCCTTTGTCAAGTACAGACAACATAGAAGACCTATATTATAATTTTACTAAAACCCTCTCTTATTCCATTAACAAGTTCTCAATTGAAGTTTCGAGTAATAAAAAGAATAAAAAAACCAACCCTTGGTATGATGCTGATTGTAAAAATGCGAGAAGAGAGATTAGGGAAGCTCTTGATGATTCTCTTAAAATTAACAAGATAAAAATATACAAATCCCTTACTAAAAGAAAAAAAATGCAGTATATTCACAAAAGGCAGGACAATCTCTTACACCTCTCTAAGACGGCTCCTAAGAAATTCTGGAGGCAGATTCTAACTAGAAAAACTAAAGATAATAATAAAATTTCTTTGCACGACTGGAATTCCTATCTTCAAAAACTATATGACTCCCCGAATGTCATAGACAACTTTGAAACCCTTCTCGCCACGAAAGAAGTTTTCTCTCTCGAAGACATAGATTTTGGGGTTAAGCGTCTAGCAAATGGAAAAGCTAAGAACATTGAAGGTTACCAGGCAGAAATCTTAAAAATTGGAGGTCCTGTCCTCATCCCTCACATCCATAAGCTTTTTAATCAAGCAGTCAAGCAAGGGTTCCCTAAGCCTTGGACTCAGAGCCTCATTATCCCTATTTTTAAAAGCGGGGATACAAATAACCCCTCAAATTATCGGACTATTATGATTAGCCCCCTCTTAGCCAAGTTATATGGTATTATTTTGGAAAAGAAGATCAGCATTTGGCTTGAAAGTGAAGGTAAGCGGGCAAAAGGTCAAGCAGGTTTTAGAAGGCATCACTCAACAACGGACCACCTTATTACGCTTAGGATCATTATGTAGGAGTGCCGCAATGACAAATCCGATCTCTTTTGTTGCTTTGTGGACTTTAGAAAGGCTTTCGATGCGGTACCTAGAAATAACCTTTGGAATAGGTTAGAAGAGCTTAAGGTTCCTTTCGAGCTAAGAGCTGCTGCGATGAGGCTCTACGAGAATGTAATTGCCAAGTTTAAAAGCAATGAAGGGTGGTCGAAAGATATTAAGTGTAATATCGGAGTTAAACAAGGTTGCCCCCTCTCCCCTACCCTTTTCGGCATTTACATTGATAAGTTAGAGGGTTGTTTAGAAGAAGCAGGCTGTGCTGGTTCGATCTTAGCTGGAATAGTCATCATCCTTCTTCTTTATGCTGACGATATTGTCCTTCTGGCAAGGTGTTCTTCTGATCTTGATAGACAACTTCGTCTTCTTAAAGATTTCTGCTCTACAATGGGTATGACTGTTAACACTGACAAAACAAAAGTTATGATTATCAAATCCAAGAAGGACACATACGCTAATTTTGTGTATGACAATATCAACTTGGAGAAAGTGTCTTCTTACAAGTACCTAGGAATTGATATTCATCACAAGCTCAACTGGAACTATAGCATTGAGAAAAGGATTAACGCAGGGTGGAAAGCTTACTTTGGTCTTGAAAATAACTGCAAAGCTGCAAACCTCGTGATGTGGGACAAAAAGAAGCTCCTCTTTGAAACTCTAGTCACTCCTGTTATCTTGTATGGGTGTGAGGTTTGGGGTTGCAGCATCTCTAGAGAATCTTGGAGAAAGATCGAGCAAATCTAGAAGCGTTTTATAACTTACAACCTCAAAATCAAAAGCAATACACCCTATCCTATTCTCCTTATAGAAGTGGGTCTTTCCCCCATCGAGAGCCTAGCCATGACTAGACTCCTGTTGTATAAGAACAAAATCAATAACATGGGAGACCATAGACTCCCTAAGTTAGCTTTAAACTCCAGCCAAAACCACCTAAGGCTCAAGTGTGGGTGGTATAAAGATACCAGGTCTTGGTTAAATCACTGGAAGATCGATGAAAATGTTGCATTGCAAAATATTAATAACATTAAAAATACTATTGCTTCTAAGTTTAAAGAAAAATTGTGGTGTGAGAAAGATTTAGAGGCCAAAAGAAAGTTAAGATATTATAAGGAGGTCGTCAACCCTACTCTTGAAGATCAAAACTATCTCTCTGTTCTAATCAGTCCTAAGAAAAAAATTAATATAGCTAAGATAATAACGAACTCACATGAGCTCCACAGCGAAACTGGTCGTTGGACAGTCCCTAAAACTCCTTGGGTAGAAAGGATCTGCCACCTTTGTGAGAGTAAGAACATTGAAGATGAAAATCACTTCCTCTTAGAGTGCCCTGCATACACCCACATTAGATCCCAGTTTCATAATCTTTGTTGCAATACCGACATTCCTAGCCTTTTAGCTTGTCAAAATTATAGTAAGCTCGGGACGCTTCTATCCAAGCTCTTTGAGCATATAAATATAACTTTAAAACAAACTAATTAATTTTCTTCTTCAGGGTCCGATAGACCAAATTTTGGTCTCAGGGGACGTTAACCACCACCATCATCATCATCATCATCATCAATTTTTAATAAATAAAATTTGCTGATATATAAATACATTTATTTTAATGAAAATATATTATATTCAATATTTTATAAGAGAAATCAATATAAATAAATAAAAACTTGTCTTTTGGATGCTTTTAAGTTTTAGGTCTGTGTTTTCTTCTACTTAAACGATCTAAAAAGATCAATCATTCTTTGGTATTTTATACTTTTATCTAAGTTAAATAGATCAATCATTCTTTGGTATTTTATACTTTTATCTAAGTTAAATAGGATATAAAAATTATATTTTAGATCGTTTGAATTCTGTTATTTTTCATTGATCATATTGTTTACTCATCCTTAATTATTTAAGCATATTTTTTTTATCTTTATAGTTTATATTCAATAGAAAAAAGATAAATTTATTTGAAAAATAAATGTTTATTATATATAATAGAGATGTTGTTATAAAATTCATTACAATCTGGTTATTTAAAGGATGTTATAATTTTTTTTTAATTTTTAATTAATATTATATATATATATGATGTTATAAAATATATCAATTTTTAATAAATAAAATTTAGTGATATATAAGTACATTTATTTTAATGAAAATATATTCAATATTTTATAAGAGAAATCAATATAAATATTTTTTTATATCTTTTGGATGCTTTTTAAGTTTTATGTTTATGTTTTCTTCTAATTAAAAGATCTAAAAAAGATCAATTATTCTTTGGTATTTTCTACCTCTATCTAAGTTAGGTAGCATATAAAATAAATAGAAAAACCAACCCTTGGTATGATAAAAATTGTAAAAGTGTGAGGAGGGAAATTAAGGAAGCTCTTGATGAGTCTCTTAAAATTGACAAGATAAAAATATACAAGCCCTAACTAAAAGGAAAAAAATGCAATATATTCATAAAAGACAAGAAAATCTCTTACACCTCTCTAAGGTGGCTCCTAAGAAATTTTGGAGATAGATTCTAACTAGAAAAACTAAAGATAATAATAAGATTGCTTTACACGACTGGAATTCCTATCTTAAAAAGCTTTATGAATACCTGAATGTCATAGGAAACTTTGAAACCCTACTCACAATGGAAGAAGTTTTCTCATTAGAAGACATAGATTTTGGGGTTAAGCGTTTAGAAAATGGAAAAGCTAAGGACATTGAAGGTTACCAAGAAGAAATCTTAAAAATTGGAGGTCCTGTCCTCATCCCTCATATCCACAAGTTATTCAATCAAGCAGTTAAGCAAGGGTTCCCTAAACCTTGGACTCAGAGCCTCATTATCTCTATTTTCAAAAGTGGGGATACAAATAACCCCTCTAATTATCGGGCAATTATGATTAGCCTCCTCTTAGCCAAGTTATATGTTATTATTTTGGAAAAGAAGATCAGCATATGGCTTGAAAGTGAAAGTAAGCAGGCTAAAGGCCAAGCGGGTTCGAAGAACAACATATGGCTTGAAAGTGAAGGTAAGCGGGCTAAAAGGCCAATTGGGTTTTAGAAGGCAACACTCAACAACGAACCACCTTTTTACGCTTAGGATCATTGTGGAGGGGTGTCGTAATGATAAATCCAATCCCTTTTGTTGCTTTGTGAACTTTAGAAAGGCTTTCGATACGGTACCTAGAAATAACCTATGGAATATATCAGAAGAGCTAAAGTTTCCTTTCGAGTTGAGAGTTGTTGCAATAAGGTTATACAAGAATGTAATTTCCAAGTTTAAGATAAATGAGGGGTGGTCGAAAGATATTAAGTGTAATATTGGATTTAAACAAGGTTTTCCCCTCCCCCCTACCCTATTTGGCATTTACATCGATAAGCTAGAATGTTGTTTAGAAGAAGCTGGCTATGCTGGCATGTTCTTAGATGGAATAGCCATCATCCTTCTTCTCTATGTCGACAATATTGTTCTTCTAGAAAGGTGTCCATCTGATCTTGATAAGAAACTACGACTTCTTAAGGATTTTCGCTATACCATGGGTATGACTGTCAACACTCACAAAACAAAAGTTATGATTATCAAATCCAAGAAGGACACTTACACTAATTTTGTGTATGACAATAGCAACTTGGAGGAAGTGTCTTCTAACAAATACCTAGGAATTGATATTCATCACAAGCTCAACTGGAACTATAGCATTGAGAAAAGGATTAATGGAGGGTGGAATGCTTATTTTGGTCTTGAAAATAATTGTAAAGCAGCAAACCTTGTGATGTGAGATAAAAAGAAGCTCATCTTTGAAACATTGGTCACTCCTATTATCTTGAATGGATGTGAGGTTTGGGGTTGTAGCATCTCTAGAGAATCTTGAAGAAATATTAAGCAAATCCATAATCGTTTTATAACATATAACTTCAAAATTAAAAGCAATACACCATATCTTATTCTCCTTATAGAAGTAGGTATTTCCCCTATCGAGAGCCTAGCTATGACTAGGCTCCTGCTGTACAAGTACAAAATCAATAACATGGGAGACCATAGACTTCATAAGCTGGCTTTTAATTCCAGCCAAAACCACCTAAGGCTAAAGCGAGGTTGGTATAAAGATACCAGGGCCTGGTTAAACCACTTGGAGATCGATGAAAATGTTGCACTGCAAAATATTAATAACATTAAAACTATTGTTACTTCTAAGTTTAAAGAGAAGTTGTGGTGTGAGAAAGATTTAGAGTCTAAAAGAAAGTTAAGATATTATAAGGAGGTCATCAACCCTACTCTAGAAGATAAAAAGTATCTATATGTTTTAACCAGTTCAAAGAAAAAAATTAATATAGCCAAGATAAGAACGAACTCTCATGAGATCCATAGTGAAACAAGTCGTTGGACAGTTCCTAAAACACCATGGGTGGAAAGGATCTGCCATCTCTGTGAGAATAGGAACATTGAATATGAAAATCACTTCCTCTTAGAGTGCCCTGTGTACACCCACATTAGATCTTAGTTTCATAATCTTTGTTGCAATACCGACCTTCCTAGCCTTTTAACATGTCAAAATTATAGTGAGCTCGAGAAGCTTCTCTCCAAGCTCTTTGAGCATAGGAATACAATTTTAAAACAAACTAATTAATTTGTTTCTTTAGGTCTGATAGACCAAAATTTGGTCTCAATGGACGTTAACCATCATCATAAAAAATTACATCTTAGATCATTTGAATTGTGTTATTTTTCATCGACCCACATTGTTTACTCACATCCTTAATTATTTAAACATATTTTTATTTTATTTTTATAGTTTATATTCAATAGAAAAAGATAAACTTATTTATTTCAAGAGTAAAGGTCTATTATATATAATATAGATGTTGTTATAAAATTCATTACAATTTGGTTATCTAAACAATGTTAAAAAAATTATTTTATTTTTAATTAAAAAATTAGGTTATATATATATATATATATATCAATTTTTAATAAATAAAATTTGGTGATATATAAGTACATTTATTTTAATGAAAATATATTATATTCAATATTTTATATTAAAAATTAATATAAATAATTTTTTTTTGTCTTTTGATACTTTTTAAGTTTTAAGTATATGTTTTCTTTTAGTTAAAATATCTAAAATTGGTATTTTTTACCTCTATCTAAGTTAGGTCACATATAAAAATTACATCTTAGATCATTTGAATTGTGTTATTTTTCATCGACCCACGTTCTTTATTGGCATCCTTAATTATTTAAGCGTATTTTTATTTTATCTTTATAGTTTATGTTCAATAGAAAAAGATGAACTCATTTGAAGAGTAAAGGTCTATTATATATAATATAGACGTTGTTATAAAATTCATTACAATCTGGACAGTTATAAAATTTATTAAATTTTTAATTAATTTTAGGTTATATATATAAATGATGTTATAAAATATATCAATTTTTAATAAATAAAATGTGATGACTCAGAAATCAATATAAATATTTTCTTGTCTTTTGGATGCTTTTTAAGTTTTAGGTCTATGTTTTCTTCTACTTAAAAAATCTAAAAAGATCAATCATTTTTTGGTATTTTCTACCTCTATCTAAGTTAGGTAGCATATAAAAATTACATCTTGCCTAAACTACCTCTTTTCATGGACTAGTTAAAACTTAAGCATCCTGATTAAGATTAAATAATGACTTTAAAGCGGTTCCTCTTTTTATCTTCTTAAATTTGAAATTCAATATAAATATTGAAGAGATTTTGGAAGTTTAGCTTCACCCTTAAATTCTTGTTAAGGTATTATCCTTTCTTGTAGATTATACTTCTTTAAAGAATATGTCTATTTGTTCATTAAATTCTCTATAGACGTGAGAGATAAATTTATGAAATTCTCATTCTTACCTTTGAAAACTTATTTATGATGGAATAAGAAGAAGATTTTCAACATTGCTTCTTCCATTTTCCCAATCCATAATAAGTTTTGAATATCCCATAACCTATTCACAATCAATTCCTTTTTCAGCTGCACATTTCAAAAGTGTCCGTAAAGCATACAACGTAGCTCTACTATCTATATCCTGGCACATTGAATACTTGAAAGAGAAATAATGTCTTTCACTTAAATATAATATGCCCCTAACTGCACGTTTACTTGGTGTTCCTTCATAAGCATTGCTATAATAATAATAATAATAATAATAATAATAATAAAACCTTATTTTTTATTATCTCGAGAGCCTTTGCAATTCTCGGAGGTTGAAGCACTCTTACAGGCTTCCTTAACCCTTAATAGGCATATTTAATTTGATGATATACAAGTAGAAAGAGTATCTTTATCTTGGAGTTTTATGTTGTTTCTAACTAGTCGAAACCCCCATGATACAAAATTTGGCAATGCCCTTGTGAAACTATTGTCTTATCCTTGTTCCAAGTTTCAAATAAGGCTAACATGGATTCCTTTTTCTAGCCACTTTTTCTTCTTGATAGCTTTATTACTTCACTTCAAACCACCCTTGCATATGAAACATGGACAAATAAATGGTTCACATTTTTCTCATTATTTCGCACATAATGAATCTTCAAAGTCCATACCAATTTCTCTTATGACCATTGTACCAAGTTAGGATTTTGTTTAACTTTGTCAACCATAGAAAGATCTCAGTTTTAAGTGAACTATTTATTTTCCAATTTTTTCCACCATCCCCCGCCCCTTCTTCTTCCTTCTCCATTACAACTGCATATCCTAGTTTAGTTGTATGTTCCCATGAACCTTTGTTCCTAGACCACTTCAATTCATCTTCTTGATCTTTGCATTTTAGAGCATTTTATTTATTTATGTCCCTAGTTTTGACCCCTTGGCATAAACTATGTAAATGATGTAATATTGTTGATTAGTGTAAGGAACATGGTGAGGATATCAAGTCCAAGGCCATTCCATGGATATCCCTAGTATATATGTATAAATAGACAAGTAAACATGGTTAGTGAACCATGCGTTGGAAAGTTGTCTATTCACATGAACCTTTGTTCCTAGACCACTTCAATTCATCTTCTTAATCATTGCATTTTAGAGCATTGTCTTTTGTAATGTCCCTATTTTTGATCCCTTGGCATAAACTATGTAAATGATGTAATATTGTTGCTTATTGTAAGGAACATGGTGAGGAGCTCAAGTCCAAGGCCCCAACATGGATATCCCTAGTATATGTGTATTTATCAGAAAGTAAATATGGTTAGTGAACCATACTTTCGTCAAAGCATGATAGAATTGTAATTGTGATGTACAAATGCATAATCACAGTAAAGAAATCCACAACTGCTTGTGCAAGGAAACACAAGCAAGGGGCATGAATTCCTAAGGTTAGGAAGGGATGTATTGAATCCATAAACCTAATTTGACTCATGTTCCCCAATCATCAAGGCTTCCAAGAGGGAAGTAATTGAGGCAGTTATTACCTTGGGGAAAAGTAGGCATGGGTTTGAGGTTTCGTGTGTCAGTCCCCCCAAGAACTAGGGATGGGGGTTTCTTATTGGGTAATTAATTAGTGGAATTGAAGTCGTCCTTAATTATTTGTTAGTTGAGGGCTAGCACAATATGTTAATATGTTGGCACAAACAGTTCTTTGACCTAAGTATCTCAACCTCTTGTAGAGGGGTGTATCGATCTTACATTGTATCTATATGGTTATGGAGAGGAGACGCGACCATGACTTGAAGGGTGATCTATCCGGTCATTGTGTATCTTCTGGAGAGGGGTATTAACCTTGGAGGGTTGTGCGTGTCTACCATTGTGTCATAGAATGGTACCGGATTTCGGCCTAGGGAGATTCTACAATCCTTCAAGTAGAGTGATATCGAATTAGGACATGTTATAAGCTTTGGTTCGTTGTCATGGTCGAGAGTTGAGAATAGAGTATGTGAGCGCACTTGTTATGTGTTCCCTTGCCATTGTATATGACAAAGTGGTACTGTGTGCCCTATTTTCATATGTATATGCAAATGATTTCATGACTGATTCATAATTTTCCCAAGTGAGTCTGTCAATGGGAAGTTGCCTATGAGTTCCCTGTAGCACAACAAAGCTGACATTGTCTCCATTTTCTTAATCTTATCTATGAAGTTTATAGAGTGGTATGAATCCTAATAGGGGTGTATGGTTGTTTGTTAGCCTTGATCTAAACTGAGTGGCCTACCATAAAATGTTGGGGTGAAACCCCATAAGTAATTAGTTGTGCACATCTATGATTTATAAGCCTTAAGTGCACATAAACTATTGGAAGATTATACGGTGTTTGGGTGGTCTTTCTACTCATGCACTGAATAACATATAGAGGAAGGTGGCACATGAGGGATCATTGAGTGGTGAAGGGGCACCTTCTTGGTGTTGTGTGGGGCGAGTAATGTGGACCCTAAGTTAGTCGATTCTACACGAGGTGCCTATAATTTGAGGGTGAGCTAGATCTGACTATTTGTCTCTATTTCTGAGTTTTGTAACCTCTGTGGAGAGTGACTGTGTGGTATGGATCTTGGAACTGGATGATGAGACCGGTGGAGGTTGTGTCCTATTGGTATATGACTGGGTTTGGATGGTATTTCTACGAACACATTGAATAGCACCTAGAGGAAGGTGACACCTTAGGGATTGTTGAGTAGTGAAGGGGTACCTTCTTGATGTTGTGTGGGGTGAGTATTGTGGACCCCAATATGGCTGATTCTAATTGAGTTTCCTGCAACTCTAAAGAGAGTTAACTAGTTAAACATTTACCTCTCTTACCCATCTATCTTGGTAACCCAACATAGGCTCACTTGGCTTGAGATTGAGTCTATGTGACCGCGGACAACTTGTTAACCCAACATAGGCTGGCTTGGTTGTGGCCCTATGCCTATTTGATTGTGAGTGAGATTTAGATAGTTCCCATTTCCTTAGGGAATAATGCTCAACATGGGTGTGACCTCTTAACAAAAAGAGTATATGCTAGATAGAGTGCCTACATATGGATGGAACATTATTCTTGATTGCTAAGATAAGCTACATTCAGGATAAGTACCTATTTGTTATCTCTTGTGTTATTTCAATTCCATTGTATGAATGCTAATATAAATGATGAAGATGCATATATGCATGTTATAATTAGTGATTGGGAATATGAGTTGTTGAGTTAGTAAGTAAGCATTATTCTTGACATCTAGAGGTTGGATATATGATGTTGCAGTGTATGATTGCTTGAATAAAAGATGTATGCATTGTACAAGGGTTAGAAATTAGTGAGCACAATATTGTGCATGGATTAAGGTTTGATGCTCACGACACATCAGATAAAACAAGTGATAATGTATGTGCAATAATAACTTAGTGAAAGAGACATGTACTTGTCTTGGTATCAGAAGAAGAAAAAAGATCTCATGTGGTCACAATAGGCCACTGAGGTGGTTGGGATGTGACATATTCTAATTCAAGTGCATATTGATTCCATTCTTTGGCACATACTCCTTGAAAATTCATATAATTTTGCACTTTTCCAGCCTCATCTCCATTTAGTGTTTAGAGATAGGGTATTTTTATCTAATAAATTAAAAATTCCGTAATAATGATGACTATGTTTAGAGATAGGGTATGTACAAAATGAATGGGCCTAATGGTTAAGAGCATGTGTTTCTTCTTAGGAGGTCACAAGTTCAAATCCAGAGGATGTAGTGTATGTACACCTCTATGGAATTTAGCAGTTAAATCACTGCGTAGAGGGGGGTCCCTTGTCCCACAAACAAGGGGGTCTCATACACCAAATTGTTGTCTCGCTTGGAGGTGACCTTAAAAATAGCTTATTATTATTATTTTATTATTAGAGGGTCTGGAATTATGTAGTTCCCATACCATCCTATTTAGGGATATTCACTAAACCTAACCTTATTTGCTTTTTCTACTTTTTGGGCCAACCATTTTTCAACCAAAGGAAATTTCCTTATCACATCTTTCTAGATCACTAATTTAATCCAATCGATAAGACTACCTCTTCTTGTCACTCTTTAGCCAATCCTCTATTGATTCACTCCTATACATTTTTCCATCATCATTGCCCCGCATAGGACGTCATTGTAAAACAATTTTGATAAACACTTTGATTCAATTGCTTGGCCAAATAAATATAGTTTCTTCAGTTCCCATCCACCTACCTCTGTATGTCTTACAATTTTGCTATGTTTTACTAATGAAATTCCCTCCTTATCTCAATTGGTCCACAAGAAACTAAAGAAATTTTATTCTAATTTCAAGTCCAATATCCCTTTAAGAATGTGTGCCAAAGATAACCAATAGATAAATATTTCTTCCATGATTAACTTTACCAATGTTCGCCAACTTCTTCAAGATAGCCGCATGCAACACTAGTTTGTTGCTCTAACCTCAATTTTCTTATACAACCAAGTTCAATCAGTGAAATTATAATCATTTAGTTTTAAATGAAAACCCAAATACTTGGATCCTTTCTACAAAGAGATTGAGGGAAAAGGGAATAATTTGTAATATCTTCCCCTATCCCATTGTAGATAATAGAATATTTTTGAACATTTACTTCCCTACTAGTTCCTTTGCAAAATAAATATATAATGTCCTTCTATTTTTTTCATATTTTGTAATGTACTTCAACCAAATAACATACCTCTTATACCAAAAAAAGAGTTTATTTGATTTGGCTTGCCACCTTTCAAACCTTTTGTAGACGCTTATCTTTCTAAGGCTATGATAGAACTACTGAAACCCTTTTCCATTGTTAGAGAATTAATCCACCTTAGTACCATGATCATACACCTAGGATACATTTTCATTAGCTTTCATGCCATGTCATATGGTTCAAAACTAGGCTATGTTGATCAACCTTGGTCTATTGGGGGGTTTGGACTCATAATTGCTTTGAGGTGCTCCACTTTGATCATTCTGAATTCCCAGTAACCCTCATTAATGACATTCCATACCTTGTTTCTCTCCTCGTCCCTTAAATCAAGGAAACCGTTAGACCATAGGCTCTAGTGCTTGTATTTGGTGGTTTTTATCTCTCTCTGGGTATTTATTGCTTCCTAGAGCCACTCCCACTCACCCACGCTTATCCTACCATAATTTATGTCTCATCATTCTCTATCCATGTACACACAAGAATTTGTGACCGTTTGGGATGGGTTTGGGAGCTCATTGGTCCATCGAGGGGGGTTTTGAGGTCAAATCCTAGCCTGACACATGTATGCATCCAGATTGCCTCCAAAGGCTAAGGATTTCTACCTAGTGTAATATAAACATGTTCCATACATATTTACATGTTCGACATTCATAATAAACTATGTTATTGACTTCATTTGTGTGTGTTAATTTCACTCTTTCTACTGTTTTTGTGCGTAATTGTGTGTAATATCGAATTGTGAGGATCCCCTTGGATCCTAGATCCTATTGTGAATCAATTATCACATGGTATTAGAGCTCTTTGCAGCTACAAATCAAAACCAGAGTGTTTGAGTTGTTTTTTAGGGCATTTTCAAGAAACATTTGAGTGTTTGCATTGCAGGTACAATCAGTGTTTCTGTCACTCAGTGCACAAGAATAAATGGAGCAGACTCAAGTATTGCTTACTCCATTAAACTATTTCGAATGGAAGGCCGAAATGGTGATCCAGCTAAGGTCGAAAGGCTTTTTTAGAGTCACCATGGGGACTGAGACCGAGCCCAACTATGTTGTGGAGAAATCGAAGTACTTCAACAGACTTGATGAGTCATTTGGAATGCTTTGTCTCAGAATTTCAAGAGACACAATCTTCCATGTATAAATTCTGAAAACACCCAACGAAGTATGGCTCAATCTTGTGTCATTATTTGGGAATACTGATGAGATGAGAGGCCACCAACTGAAAAATGAGTTGATCTCACTGAGCCCAACTCACTTTGAGACAATCCAGGACTTTTTCACCAAGTTCAAATCATTGGTGCTTCAGCTGAAATAGTATGGCATAGAAAAGAAAGAGGAGCAGCTGAAATTGTCCATACTTTCGAATCTAGGGCTAGAGTATTCAGTGTTTGTGTCAACATTCCACTCTAGCAAGCTCACAACTCGAAATTGGAGGATGCCATCACTAGAAGACTTCATGGAGTCATTAACTCAAGAGTAAGACAAGCTGGTGTAAATGGGTACCATCAAATCTAGTAAGGATCAATCCCTTGCTGCAGGAGTTTCAAATCCAGCCAAATTAAGAATAAATCTAGAGATTCGAAGCAGTAAGAGAAGAAGAAGCATGAGAAGCCCAAATCTTCAGATGGTGGTTCGAAACCTAGCAAGGACAAGGACAAGAAGAAGCAAGAGAATACCAAATGAACTTATTGTCACAAGGGATGGCATCTAAAGATTTCTTGCATGAAGAATACCATTTACATGATGGCACAACTGCTTGAGAAGAACAACATCCCTATGCCAGAAGACGCAAGGAAGAAATATTGTGGTTCAAGCTCAGACAACAAAGAAAGGTGCCATGATTTGGTTGTTGGTTCTTCAATATATTCTTCCTTCATCATAGATTCAGGTGACTCCAGGGACATGGCCTCCATGAATGATTCCTTCTTGGCCCTGCATCCTTACAGTGGTCCATCCATTCTTATGGGTGATGATTCAGAAATCCAAGCCAAAGGGATTGGCATGATTGATCTTGAAGATGGGTACTCCAACAATGTGTTGTTTGTTCCTGATATAGCAACGAAATTACTCTTTATCTATCAAATGACACAAACTAGTACAACCAAGAGAGTAACATTTACTCAAAATTATGTGGAGTTCTCATAGGTTTCTACAGGAAAAGTTTTGGCAGTGGGTTTTGCTGACAATGATTCGAGAATGTACACATTATCTCACTTCCTTCCATACTCACAAGGGAACATGCTTCTGTCACATGCCATTGAGACAAGAAAGTTGTGGCATGAGAGACATGTCCATCTCAACTATAAGTACCTTGAGTCATTGAGCAAAGAAAACATGGTGGAAGGGATTCCTAGCATCAAGTTTTCCAATAGCACATGCAAAGGATGTGTAGTAGAAAAGCATATTTAGCACGGATATGAGAAAGGAAAGGAAAGGAGAGATGTCCAAGTGCTAAATATTATCCCATTCAGACCTCATAGGACCTCTTCCCACACCCTCATATGGGAATTCAAGGTATGTGCTGAACTTCATAGATGATTTCTCAAGGTACTGTTGGGTGTATTTTCTCAAGCTAAAATCTGAGGTTTTTGAGACTTTCAAAGTATACAAAGCCTTAGTTGAGAATTCATGTGGGAATAAGATCAAGGTTCTTAGGACTAAAAATGGTAAGGAGTATGTCAATAATAATTTGTAGAAACTTTGTGAAGAATGTGGCATCCAAATGCATCATTATGTTCCCTACACACCATAACAGAATGGTGTTGCAGAGCGCAAGAACAAGGCTCTGAAGGAGATGTAAACCTGTATGATGGAAGCAAAGGATTTGAATCCTAATATATGGGATGAAGATATCAATTGTGTTGCATATGTCCAAAACAGATCTCCACACAAATCTTTGGATGGAAAAACTCCATATGAGGCTTGGAGTGGTCACAAGCCAAGTGTTTCTCATTTCAGGTTTTTTGGCTCAAAGGCTTGAGCTAGGATTCTTCCCGAGAAGAGAAACGGCTTGCAACCTCAAAGAAAGGAGTCCATTATGGTTGGATATGTTGAATATGAAAAGGGATACAATTTATTGATGAAACATTCATTGAAAGGAGTATACAGTTTGAAGAAGATCCCATGCAGGAGATCGAACTAGCCGAAGGGGAATGTTCAAATCCTCCACTCGATGATGATGTAAGTGATGATACTTCCTCTGATTTTTCTGATTCTTATATTGATTATGATGATGATGACATGAATTTAGATCATAACTCACCCATTCGTCCCAACTGGGCTGATAAAACCATTCAAGCAGCTAGGAATCTTTCTGGAGATCCACTAGACTCTAGAAAGACTAGATCTCAATTTCACAATGCTTTCTCAACTTGTGAATTGAATCTATCTGAGAGGTGTTTCATGATGGTTAGATCTGATCCTCAAACATATAATGAAGCATCACTTGACCCAATATGGCAAACAACCATGCAAGAAGAGTTTAAGTCATTGCAAGACAATGAGACTTGGGAATTGGTTCCCTTTCCCTCCAAGAGTAAACTAGTGCAATGTAAGTGGGTCTATAGGACGAAAGTTCCCACTAATGGTTCTAATATTAAGTATAAGTCCAATTTGTCTTCCAAAGTATTTTCTCAAGTCCAAGGAGTGGACTATACAGAGACATCTGTACTGGTATCTAAGTGATGGGGGGTTCACCACATGGATGTGAAGAGTGCATTTATTCATGGTGACCTTCATGAATAGATATATATGCAGCATCTTTAAGGTTTCACTCATGATCCTTCACTTGTATGCAGGTTAAATAAGTCTCTATATGGCCTCAAGCAAGCCCCTAGGGCTTAGTATGCCAAGATGGAAAATTTTATGCTTCTGCTGGGCTTTGAAAGATATAAATATGATCCTAATGTGTATTTGCATCATGCTTGTGACTTATTGCAGGTCATAGTGCTGTATGTTGATGACCTTTTGATTATAGGCAGTTTCACTAAAGAAATTGGATCAATTAAGCCTTCTATGCATAGTGAATTCTCCATGACTGACCTTGGATTATTGAGGCAATTTCTTGGATTAGAGATTGAGAAATATGAAGCAAGGATCAAGGTAGACCAACCAAAGTATCTTGAAGATATGTTATTGAAGTTTAAAATTGTTGAATGTAAGGCAACCAAGTGCCCATTCCTCTCAGGAATAAAACTAGGTGAATTTGGTGCATCTCCATTGGTGGACAACTCGTTGTACAAACAACTAGTTGGGAGTTTGTTGTATCTTACGCACTATCAACCTGATTTGGAATATGTTGTGGGTTTTGTTTATAGATATATGCATGAGCCTCATGAGATCCAATGGAAGGCTGCAAAAGTAATCTTGAATTATGTGCAAGGAAGCAAACACTTTGAGGTACACTATGTTGTTGGTTCTCCACTATAACTAATTGGATTTACTGATTCTGATTGGGCTGGAGATTCCATTGACAGAAATTCCACTTCAGGTCATGTGTTCATGCTTGAACATGGTCTCATATGCTGGTCAAGAAAGAAAAAACACATCATATCCCTCTCTTCAGTTGAGGACAAGTACAAAGGAACAGTGAACGCAACTACACATTGTGTGTGGTTGCAAGGTATTATTGGGGAAGTTGGATTTGCATTTGATTCACCCACAGTCATTTGGTGTGACAATCAAAGTGCAATAAATATTTCTATTGATCCAGTTCAGAGACAGAGGGCCAAACACATTGAGATACACATGCACTACATCCGGATCTTGGCGCATGAGGAGGTGATACCCTTGCAACATTTCCCATATGTAGAGCAAACTGCTGACATATTCACCAAGAGCTTCACAGAGAAGACATTCACCTATCTGAGATCCCTTCTTGGAGTGGGTGACACATGGTGATGGATGATATTCACTTTCATATTTTGCTCCATGTCCATTTTAGAGGGGAGGTTTTGTTCCTGTGAGGTTTTCCTCCTTACCTTGTTTTTATGGACAAATATATTTTTGTATGAAGTGACTTGAGCCTTAGTTTCCAAGGCCTCAATAATATGTTTAAGCTGTACTAAGTTAGGATTAAGTGGGGGTGTTATAGAATTAATCCACCTTAATATCATGATCATACACCTAGCGTTAATTTTCATTAGCTTTCATGCTATGTCATATGGTCCAAAACTAGGCTATAATGATCAACCTTGGTCTATTGGGAATTTTTGACTCATAATTGGTTTGAGGTGCTCAACATTGATCATTCTGACTTCCCAGGTGCCCTCATTAATGACATTCTAGACCTTGGTGTGCTCCCCATCCCTTAAATCATGGAAATTGTTTGACCATAGGCGCTAGTGCATGTATTTGGTGGTTTTTGGCTCTCCTTAGGCATTTATTGCTTCCTAGAGCCACTCCCACTCACCCATGTTCTAACCCATGCCTAGATTGCCCTTATTTATGTCTCAGCATGCTCCAGCCATGTCCACACATGAATTCGCGACCGTCTGGGATGGTTTGGGAGCTCATTGGTACACATAGGGGGGTTTTGAGGTCAAATCCTAGCTTGACACATGTATGCATCCATATTTCCCCCAAAGGATAATCATTTATCCCTAATGTAATATAAAAATGATCCAAACATATTTACATCTTGGACAATCATAATAAAGTTTGTTATTGACTACATATGAGTGTTAATTTCACTCTTTCTATTGTTTTTGTCCATAATTGTGTGTAATATCTAATTGTGAGAATCCCCTTGGCTCATAGATCCTACTGTGAATCAATTCTCACAGCCATCAATAAGAAAATAATTATGGGAATCGAGTACCCTTGCGTAAGTCCTCTTGAAACATAGAAAATCCATTAATAGGAATTGCAAAGGATGTTGAGAAAAGACAACCCACAATCCAATTGACCATTTGATCATCCATCCCTATTTGAATCAATAACAATCTTAAGTACAACCATCATACCTTCTCATACAATTTTTCCAAATTATTTTTGATTACCATTGTTAAGATTTTACCAACCTTTATGGAATGGGATACCCTCTTGAGTTGAACTAGTTGTATCATGATTTTTTCTGTTGTAAAGAAATTCAAATTAATCTTTTGATATTACTTCTATTAAAAGGACCCTTGGTCTATATGTCAATATCTTTGTTATGATGTTGTATATGGATTTACATAAATAAATTGGTTTATAGTCATCAAAAGATTATGGATCGTTTTCTTTTGGTATACAAGCAATGAATGTTGCTTTTAAATACCTTGAGATATTTCCAAAAGTTCTATACTCTATACTGTACTTTTTTTGTACTAGGGGAATTGACAACTAGGGAGGGGCCCATACATGCGTGACATGGGGATAATTCCCATCTGCTACGACTATACCCCTAAGTGCACTCACACAACCTGCCAACATGGGACACTGGTTCTTTGGGGTTTGAACCCTTGACCTATTTACAGTGTGTCATATTATTTCACTCTTTTTCCAGTCGATATACACCCTGATAAGTGACCCTTATACTACCCTTAGTAGTTAATCCTTTTGTATATCGTAGAAACGTAAATAAAATTCCATTGTCCATTTGTTCATTCTTTGGATTTTTTTCCTTCTTGAAAGAGTTCAATACTTATATGAGTTCCTGCTTCAATATTGTTGCTATTACTCTAGGTTTTGTTGCTCATTAATGAAACTAGGAATCAAAGGAACTACCTTCAACATTTTTTCTACATTTCCTTGGATGGTTGTTAAAACAAATACTTGAAGTTCCTTCTACCCTCCAAGTATTTCAATTTTCTAATTTCTTTTAGTCCTCTTCTATCCTTATTTCCTAGATTGTATTAATGTTTTTTTCTATGTTAATCAAAATTTTGGAAAAAAATGGTGTTCTCATCACCTTTTGACAATGAAATGGCCCTAATCTTTAGACTACATCCCACTTCCTCTTTTTCCTAGGTGCCCCAAGTTTTATTCCTTACAGTCTTTTTGGGATATGATATTCTTCCTTAAAAAAATCCTAGCATCATTATTCTTGAACTTCTTGATTATTTCTTCCTTTACTTACTTGAACTTTTTTTACCTTACCTTTTCTTTTCTTCTTTCCAACTCAACTACTAATTTCTTCGCATTTCTCAAATTCTTAACAATTTGGTACATGGTTCTCTTTCCTAGACTATAACCATACTTCCTCCAATTTTGAAGGACCAACAACTCTCTAAAATGTTCTTCTTTTAACTAAGTGTGGTTGAATTTAAAAGGGGTCGAGGGTTTCTAAGCTTATGTTTCAAGTAGAGAATGATAGGAAGGTGTTCTGAAGACCCTACACTCCCCACCTAGGACTTCATTTTGTCATATTCCTCTACTATTATTTCAACAACTAAAAATCGATTTAGTCTTTTTGAGATTACATTACTTCCATTCCTCAAATTTCTCTAAGAAGGGGCCAATTGAATAGGATTTGCATCAATCAGTTTCATTTCCCAAATAAATGGATAAAAATAGCCCACTAGAGGATATTGTTTATTATAGTTTCCCCATACTTCTCCAACCTTCATAGCCGCAAGTTGAGATATTTATCAGAGATAGTGTTTCCCCCTGTTAAACTAACTTGGAGCATTTTGTTATTCTATAATACCTTCATATCCCCATATAGCCCATATATTTTGATGGCAAGGTACACCTTACCTATATATTTTGATCTACATTCCAATTGTATTCTTGTAGTGAAGATGGAAGTAGATAAGGAATCAATATTGTTGTTCCATCCCATAACTAGTCCTCTTGAATGACCTTCTGCATTTAAGGAACATAACATCCAATTCTTCAAGAAAAAATACATATTTTATATTTCTCTTTTACCATCACTAATAGTTGGTTGGATAAATATAATGTCATGCTTGTATACAAAAAACAATCTCTTTAGGGATAGATTTTTTTGGTCACCACCAACCCATCTTTCACATCCAAGGAAAGGATAATTCTTTTGTCACCTTATATGAGACCATTCTATCTTAAAGGACCCCTTTTATTTCCAAATATTTACCTTCTCTCACTTCTTTTATAGCCCTTTTTTGTAATTAAATTATGGGATTTTCAACCCACATATGTGGACTGGCCAATATTTATTTCCAAACCACCATTTATGCCCCCTCCCTCATACATTGAAATCCCTTTCCTAGGTCTTAGACTATATATTTACCTAAAATTACCCCTAGTTGTATTCTTCCCCTCATTTTTCATGAACTGGTTTAGAGATAGATTTTGACTTCGATTAAATTGAAGGATCCATTTCCATCATCTTAACTTGGTTTTGAATGCTAATTTGGGAACAAGAATTATGAGTGCTCCCTAAATATTCCACTTTATTTTCCCTTAAGGGTTTTTTATGGACTTATTTAATGTTTATTTTTATCTTAAATAAAAAAAATATAGAGCAATTTTTAGGGATTTGATAATCCATACCTTGATTCATAGAAGTTTTGATACTAGCTTCTACATAAGACATTTTTTAACTTTTCAAAGGACTCTCATCTTGAGAAGCCAAAGCCATGGATTTGTCGCTAATGATTACCAATAGGGGCTCCTCTTACCTTGGCTTCCTCTAACCCTTTCCATATATTATCCAACATAAAATTTCTCATTGGCCCCTCTTTTTTCTCCTCAGACACTAGAACAACTCGGGAATTTTTTCCAATCGTAACCTTCTTCCTCCAGGCACAATGTTTCTTATTTTTACCACAATCCTTTCAAACATGTCCAAAACATGACAAAACCAACATAAAAAGGTGGTTTTAATAATATACACGTTGTACATACTTCCATTTCCCATTTTGAATATCAATTTATTTTTGTAGACCCTCAGAGAGGTCAAATTCAGTTAAGATTTTAATAATTCTCGTATCCATGTAGTTCTATTTAAGTCTTCTTCAATGTCAATGAACTCGCCCAAATTGTTTACCCGGTCTTTCTAGAATTTCTTTACTTGAGAGCTCCACGGGGAGACTTGGCATCAACACCCACATTAGTTGTATGAAGAGGGGCTTATTTCTAGGATCAAACCCAAGTCTCTAATATTTTGCAAATAATATTGAAGGGTCTCAATAACATCATTTTCTCTAAAGCTCATTTGCATCCTTTTTGGACTTAAACTTGAAACATATCCATTTGTAGAGAAATATATGATATTTTGGAATATACCCTAAAAAATTAAATCAATTTTCCTCTATCTAAATCCTTATAGGTTCATGTTTAGCCTACTTTCCTATAAATCAACTTGTGAGTACTTTTTCCATGGACATTTTCACTACTTCCATCCATACATCTTTGTCTAACGACATTTTAACTTTCTCTTTCCTTGACCATAGGCATCTTCACTTCTTTTTTTCTTGCATGTGTTTCACTCTATCTCCTTTTTGCTATTTTTGTATTAACTATTTTCCCCTTAGTTCTACCTCAAATAACACTTCTAATCTGAACCCTTGATCTAACCCCCACCATTCTCCAAAATCTCAATTTACAAGTTTGCACTTGGGACTTTTGCAAGGATCAAAACTTAAAACAAAGGCCATTGCCACATTCCATTGTTCGAAGTATATTGGATTCAATTACTTTCTCATTCATCCTTTCCTCTCAACATAGATTACTAGTACATGAATCATTGTTATTATTTGCTTTGAGGTCAGAAAATTTAAGGTTCCAACTTGTCCTTATATTGTCAAAGGTTTTGATATGCCCCATTGTCACTTTCCACTTAAAATCCTGTCCTTTCATGTCAAAATTATATTTCAAATTACTTGAGTCATCCTAAATTCCTCCTAGGGTTATCTCTTGGCCTTGACTTAACGATAACTCTTCATTAAAAAACATGTGCTTCCCTCTGCATCTCAATGAAATCCCTAATTTTAATTATAAATATTAACTTAAATCATAACTTCTTACTTTGTTTAGCCTTCCTCTCCCTACCTTATTTTGAAGAGTTGAAATTGAAAATTTCTTCTCCTAACCTTATTTTGAAGACTTGAAAATTTCCACTTTCTTTTATAAATAAAAATGCTTATATATTTTTCATTTCATATACACAACATCATAATAAAGTAATAACTTAGACACTAATGCCAATGCCAACATTGTTGGCTTTGTCATTGTTTGATAAAAATGTGCCAATGTCACTATCGTTGTTTGATAAAGATGTCCACTACATGTAGTTCATGTAATGATGTGTAGAGCATGGGTAATATGTTTTCCCAACTTTCTCTCCACTTTTAATGAATAATAATGACTTTGTTTACAAATACATGTGATTCACATAGAATACATTATGTCAAGTTCATGTAAAGATTTGTGGACCATGTGTAAGATGTTTTCCCGACTTTCTCTCCACTTTTAATGAAAAATAATGACTTTAGTTACAAATCCATGTGGATTCAAATAGAATACATAATGTGTTGGTGAGGCATCACCTTTTTTTTCCCACACATACAAAAAAAAATGATAGATAGTATCTTCTTTTAAGAGATTTATTTCATTTGGATTTTAGTGTTTGTTTTGTAACGATATATTGGAATTTATTTAAAAATTATTTTCAAAATTTGCAGCAAGAACAGTATCATAGTATAAAGTGATTCTTAGTTTTAGGTTTTAAAAAGTATATTGGCCAAATTCAATGATTCCATAGAACTCTCGGGTGGGTGGGTAAGAGAGTCCTTGGGCTGTAAAGTGGTTGGAGTTTGGTATGCCATGAGCATATTATTGCATTTGAGATATACGTTTGAGTAGTATTGAAGTTTGGGAAAAAGCAATTTTTTAGTCTCAGG
This sequence comes from Pseudotsuga menziesii, assembly GCA_001517045.1. Classification (NCBI taxonomy): domain Eukaryota; kingdom Viridiplantae; phylum Streptophyta; class Pinopsida; order Pinales; family Pinaceae; genus Pseudotsuga; species Pseudotsuga menziesii. The sequence continues at coordinate 29,167 of LPNX010898313.1, forward strand.
TTATGAAAATTGAAGGTATAGTGATTTTACAAGTTTTTAGTATGAATATTGTTATTTTTTTCATCCTTGGATAGACGAGGAACACATATTAAAAAGCTATATTGTCAAGGTTGTTTGTTAGTTCAAGGTTAATAAGGTGAAGTTACTAAGAGGCTCTCTTATACCACTAGCATAGATTCATCTTAAACTCGGATCTATTTTTTTTTCACAAAAAAATGGTAGATATTTATATTAAAAAGAGTCGTGGTTAAAAGCTAAACAACAACATATTACAAAAAGACTTTTGTAGACTACTAATATATGGTCTTTCATGTGTGAAACAAAATCAACAGAGGTAGAAGGGATTCCAAACCGTCTTACATATTTCAAAAACGGGCTTAACCCATGCATCGTGTAAATCCTTATATATTGGTATAAGGCATAATTACATCTAAAGAACATAGAAAACCGATAAAATATTCCAAGACCCTACTTGTTCTGAGTTGAATCCTGGTGGATTTCATTGCTTCCTTCCACAAACATGTCCACCTGGTGGTCTATTTCATTTCCAAGGTTCCTTGATGCTGCCATAGTTGCAATGCTAGGGACTGGGTCTGATTCTAGTGCATGTAAGTGGGTGTTGAGGTCAACCTCAAGCCGCATCATCTTCGTCCATTATCCCCTTCATTTCTTCCATACCCTACTGAATTTCTAAAAGTTGCACGTGATGATCCCCCAAAATATTAGAAATAACTTGTTGAGGCCAACCACCTCTTCTCGTAGTGCCCTCACCATCCTTGTCATTTCATAGATATCACAAGATAGCCAATGATTGCGTGCCATTTCTGTCGGACGACAAATATTTTATGTAAGATGGAGTTGTTCGAGTTGAAACCCAATTTGTTAGTAACCCCCCTTTTCCTTGCAAAACCACTACAACCTATCCTTCGTCATCCACCAATGTTGGCAGGGGCAAGTAACCAAGGTAGGAGCCGAACATGACATTCTCGAAGCACCCGATACCCACCTATGCCAAGAGGAAGAGATTGGTCGCCAAAGAATGAAATGATATCGGGATGAATTAGCCTTCAATTTCATCTTAGTTGTCTCGTGCCTCCAAGCATGTGAGATATCTAATGGTGCACTACCCAAGATGTGCCAAGTTGTATCAACCAAACTAGAGTACCTCCAAGCATGCATGACCTTTAGGTTTGTTATCATGGGAGACTTATTTTTTTTAGCACCTCGTCATTTAATTCTATCTCTCCTTGGCAAAGTCTAGCCCCCCTATTTGCTTAAGGGTCTTCTCTTCCATTGTTGTGCTTGGGAACTTGGTAGGAGAAGATTGAATCAAAGGAATTTGCAGCGAGGTAACTCACTCTCCTAGGAGTTTTCTGAGAGTCGATGAATCTTCTTTGACCCTAGAATGCATTGCTTTTATGACCATCATCGATTCTTTGATTACTTTCACTAATCTTGTTCCTCTTTCCTTGAGAAGGCAGAGGCTAAAGTAGAGGGAGAGGGTTTCAACCATATTGTTGGGTTCTTGACCTAGATCCCGAGCATAACATTGCTCTTCTTGTCCCCTAGTGACTATATATATATATATATTCTCAAAAGTGTTTTGTTAATGAGTGAAACGTTCCCATCTAAGGTGGCCAAAATTGTGGGGGCGGTTACGTCACGCAAAAGGTGATTGAATCATTTCATGGAATTATATTATTATTTGTTTAATTAATTGAATCTTCCTCGAGATTGGTAGAACGTCTAACGTTTTGAAATTGAAAAAGGTGGANGGATTGAATCATTTCATGGAATTATATTATTATTTGTTTAATTAATTGAATCTTCCTCGAGATTGGTAGAACGTCTAACGTTTTGAAATTGAAAAAGGTGGAGTGCAAGAAAACCTAACATCGTGGTAACACGTGGCATCATTAACTTTACTTACCCACTTTTTTTCCCGCAAATGGTGCAGCACGATTAGGCAATAGAGACACACATTATCATTGCAAAGGATGAAAATGTATTGAATTTTCCACAAACACAAAACGTCCACGGGATGAATGATTAAGACTTTATTGACTACAAATATTTGCTGACATCATGGAGAAATGTGGAAAGTGTGATTGGGGATTCAAACTAAGGAAAAGATATTTTAAAGCGTTACAACACAATTATTCATCAATTATTCTTTGTTATCCACCACGATACGTAAACCTTTTCTTCGGTTCCTCTAGAGTCTAGACCCTACCTTGTTCCAATAAGTGGGTCGGTGACTCGGTGGGTCGGTCTCATATAGGACTTCTTGTGAGTGCATTGTTATTGGGTATTGGTAGGGTTAGGGTCTTTCTGTTTTTTTAAGAATGTTGATAACCATGACCATTCTATATATTGGTTGCTTTTTATCCACATGTAACTTGTGTACAACTTTGATGGTTTATTCCAAATTCAATTTTTGATAACTATTCAACATTTTGACATCTTAGATTAGCTTCCATGTGCTTATGGAAGGCAAGGGTTTTCCACTGGTGGATTTCAGTAGCACCCGTGATCAATTTGTATGTGTCAAAGGGCCTTCCATCACATTGAAGGTTATGCATTAAAATGAGTTGTGTCAATGATGACAACAATGCCTAGGTCGTTCCCATTATTGTGCCCTTCCATCAAGATTTGGTTCATAGTTCATCCATGTGTTTCCTTTTATGGTTTCTTCAAGGGTTATTGCCAATGGAAGCCTCATTTTGATTGGGACATCCATGACCACTTTGTATAGAGTCACCTTTGTTGGGAGTTCACCTTGATAAAGTCGACATCCCAATGCTCTAATGAATCCTCTCCCTATACACTTTGATGGCTAGGATTTGTTGATACTTAGTCTTTTCAGAACAATTAGATGGGCTAATAGGTTCACCACTCTTGCAAACACCCAATCAATTGTGCAACTTCATTAGCAAATAAAAACTCAATCGCTATTAATTAATTACCTTGGTTGTTTCTGTTTCACCCTTATTGTGGTTTATTAGTTCGTACGATATCATATCCTTACTACTACAAGTCCTTAGTCTAAAATTTGTCAACTACAAATTTATATGATCATCAACCCTAATAATATTGTTCTTTAATTGAAGAATTGTTTCAATTAAAACGTTTTTATTCCATTGATTTAAGGTAGTCTTCGTCTTTCTTCATCTTTCTTCCATAGGTTCACCTCTCAAGATAGTACTCCCATAGGTTAACTTCTCAACTTAATATTTCTTCCAACTATCATACGAAAGGCCCTATCGACCTTCTTCAAAGTCATGCTTCTTTATGTAGTTATCATGATCATATCTCTTCATGACATTCATAGCAATTTCTTGTTAAAAGTGCACCCTAGTCGATCTTCATTTAGAGGTTCAAGTTCCTCCAATATGTCTTCAAAGCATTACCCTATTCATTAAAAGGCATGATTGCTTCTTTACATAAGGTTTATAAGGAGGGAGTTTTTCTTATATATTTCTTCCATTTGTTTGATATGCATAGAAAGCATCATGTAATTGGTTGGCTCAATACACTCTCGTTAAATCATATACTTTTGTGAATAAAAATATATAAACTTTAATTATGCTTCATGACTATTTTCTCTTGGGTAGTATGGATTACTTCTATTATGTTGAACATATCCATCAAACTCACAATGGTATTTAGAGTAAAACGAGCACCTTAATAAAAAAATGTCATGTATTTATTGCCCAACCTTACAAAGTATGTCTTCAAAAAAGAAATTTGTAGTGGCTTTGAATGCCATTGTCCTAATTTTCTTAGCCTTTAGCCGCTTAGTGAAAAAATTGTGACCATTGTTTCTTGACTCTTCTTCTATTTTCAACATTGTATGAACATCGTTGACTACTATAATTTTGAATAAAGAATTTTCTAGGCGGTACTTGTTAAGCAAAGTGTCTTCCAACAATGCTCAAGTGAGAATCCCTTAACAAACACTTTTTCTGGATGGTGGTACATATTATCTCAATACACTATCCATACAAATGATTTATAAGTTCCATACAAGCATCTTCAAGCTTACTAGTTTTTTAACAAGGCCTCACATATGAGCTTCCTACACTCCGGGTTGTTTGTGATCTATGGAATATTGAACATATTCTAAGTATCCCATGTAGTCTGAACTTCCAATAGATTAACATGGGGGGGTTTTGCATCCCTTCTCCCTTGCATTCCCCACTATCCGCCTGAGAAAATCATTCGAGTCCAACTTGGGTTTTTTGGTCTATATCAAAATCTGAGTCATATTCTTGGAACAAAATAAACTTATTCACTAATTCTTCTTGACACAATTGAATTATTGAGAATGTATTTAATGATCAACATAGAAATTAAACTTGTTATCCAATAAACCATGCCAAAATTGTATTATTGTTGTGAAATACAAATAAAATATTTAGGCTTGCAAAGTAAACTTGAGTGATCCATTCCTTAATTTCCAGGTTGTGTGAGGACAATTTTGATAGTGACACCTAATCCATTGATATGCACATCAAACAACTTGATCCAATCAGGGAATTGCGAGGTCGAGACAACCACAATCTTGTCCATGAGTGCCTTGGAAACTCATTTACTTCCTTATGTCTACGTAAATGGTGTCTCCTTCTTAAACACCTCCATCAAGTATATTATTTGTGCATATCATTCTAGAAACAATTGATAATACCTTATAAGTTTTAGGATCAACCTAACCTTTGATGGGTTAACAAGGTTCCAAGTCTCTAATTACCTTTACCTTATCGCGATCTACCATCATACCTTTCTTTGAGTATCTTATGTCCTAAGATCTTCCCAAAAGGATTAAAAAATTGACACTTTTTAAGAGCTACCCTAGTCTCCCTACATCTATTCAACATCATTATGAGGTACAAAATATATGATTGTTTAGACATCTAAATAGTTCTCAATCATCTAGATATACCTCCAAGGACTTATGGATGAAGTCATTATATTTTTCTAGATCATTCTGAAGAAACAATATTTTGGTGCATTAACTAGGCTAAATTAAATTCCCCGACAAGGTAGGCTCCCCATTAAATGATGAATGTTGTAAGATATTGATCCTTCTCCCTCATTGATCCCTAGTTGTATCCCAAATAATAATCAAGGATGGAGTAAAGATATATTCCCACAGCTGCTCATAGGGTTTCTTCTATAAATCATGCAGGAAAGGAATCTTTTATTATTACTTGATTCAATTTTCGAAAATCACCCAAATCCTTAATTTGTTGTTTTTTTCTCATCCACTAGTATCAGTGAAACCCATTCGCTTTTATTTATTGAGTAGACGATCTTAATATCCACCATAGTATGAAGTTCCAATTACACCTTTGTTGATATTTTGGATTCACTCTATATAGTTCTATCTACTAGCTTGGACTGAGGATGAATGTTCAATCAACTCCCCAAACTTCTTGGGAATACCCTTAAAATCATGGTCACTGTAGATGAAAACATCAACACATTCCTTAAATACAGAATTAGCCTTAAACACTATTCCATCATTGTAAAATTGGATGATCTCCAATTATTTGGGCTCTCCCCCCTCCTTTGTGATGTTAATCTTCTACAAGGGTCATTTTGTGCCTTTTATGCACTTTTGATATATTGGTTTCTCCATTATCTACATGTCATTGATTTAATCTTTGGTACAATTATTGGAGATAGGATTTTCACTATTGGGAGAAGACACTCTGAACACCAACTTCACATTATTTGTGGATCTATCCCTTGCACAAATTGTTGCATATTCTTCAATATCTATGCATTTATAACATTATTAATTTTTAATTGAAACAAATATTTTGTATTATAAACAATTTAAGAGATCAACTTCAAAAGATACATTCTAATCGCTCAAAATATATCTAATAGAGTTTTCAAGAAAGTTATCAACGCCATATACAGTCATCCAGAGTCTGAAAATGATTTCCAAAATAACTAGCTATGCCTATACTACTATATATTTTGACGAACTGTCCTAGCAGTTTTTGACAAAAATTAAACATAAAAACTGGTAATTAAGTGGATTTGTTTCCACTTTCTGTAATCGGTCAGTTGAATCTTCTTCTTCACATCCATGTAAACCATAAGTATTCCCATCTTCACCAAGGCCTTCTTCAACACACTCACTTTGGCTTGAAATATTCACATCACTACATGTGGGTTTCATAACGTAATGACCATCAATATCCTTGCTTTCTGAATTATCACTCATTATGGAGTTCTTTCCTACCATAAGGGCTTCATGCTTTTCGAGGGTTTTTGAAATTTATTCCACTTGTGCATCATAGGCATGACCAGTCCCTTCATTATCATCAAAAATGTCTATCCTAGAAGTATAATTTGAAATTTGTTGAATGATTTTCTCAATTTCATCAAGGCGAGCATCCATAATAGTCACATGAGCGGTTATTTGTTGAACAACTGCAATCAAACCTTCCATTTGCATTTTCATCCATCTCGGTTGACAACAAATATCATGAATATCAAATTGAGTATCTTGAATACTTCCATAAAGGTCCTCAATACTTTTTCAATCTCCATTGTAGCAACACAATCCCAAATCTCCTCTGAAAATTCTATACCTCGGTCAACCCAATTAATATGGATGACAACCCATGTGTCCAAGCTACTAGTAGTAATCAATAGAGAAACCACACTACACTCTACGAAAAAACAGACCGCACCAGGAGCCTAATCTCTAAGGCATATATAAAAAATTCTATCTCCTCATACACCCTAGTATCCCAAACCTTTTGGACAAGAAAGAGAGCAAAGCCCAAACATAGCCAACAAAAAAATATCTGAAAAGGAAACTCCTCCCAACTAGCACATATTAAAACAGGAAGCCACTCTCCCAGTGCACAATAGAGGGCATTAAAGTCCTCAGGGTTTGTTGCAGCTGCAACAATTTCCCAAAATTCCAAAATTTTTTGGGACCCTCCTTTTGCTTAGATTAGTTTGATTTTCTTCTTTGGTTTGATCTAGGGACTTTTCAGAGAGACTTTTCTTATGCTTGGATTGATCTACCACTTGTTTTAATTTTTCTTCTAACGCTTGGAAAAATCCAATGTCTGATCCAACTTCATCGTTGCTTTTAAATGTGTTTTCAGCATGACTGAATGTATTTGCCTTTTCCCCCCCACCGTTGTGGATGGATAATCGGTTTTGGCTTCATTGGTTTTCACATCGGCCGCTTTTTGGTTTTGCATCGGAACTTTTTATTACTTCTTCTTCCGCAGTTGCGGATGGAAAACTGCTAACTCTCCCGATTACTGTTTTGGCTTTCGACTCCCGCTTTGATAGTTTCGTCGATCCCGTAAGTCTTGGGCTTCCGCCGTTGCAGCTGCGGAAAGCCTTATCATTCTCGGTGGTCCAGTCATTTTAAAATCTTGATGTTGCGGACGGTGATATCCTTTACGGTTCCGCCGTTGCGGATGAAAGAAGCGCTAAACTTGCACATGTGTTAGTCTTTCTTCTTCCGATTTAGACTTTACCCATCGCGGATTGATTTATCCTTCACGGTTCCGTCGTTGTGGCTCCCGTCCTGCTTCCGCTCCGATGATTTAAAGTTTCGATGTGCGTTGTTTATTATCTCTCGGCTGTCCCCGCGGATAGAGTAATGATTTGGTCACTCGGTGTTGCGGAAGGGTTTGTGCTTTCGACTTCCGATCTGTTTGGCTTCCGCCATCCGATTTTATGTTTTGCCCCACCGTCATGTGGACTATATATATAGGTATGGGGTCGGGACATGTTTTATTATCCCACTACCGTTTCGACTGTCGCAAGCTGTCAAAATCGTTGCTGTCGCAAGCTGTCAAAATCGTTGTTGTCGCTCGCTCACGTTCTCCCGGTCCCCCATTCTCGGTACCCGCGTTCCAGGTGTCTCAAACTTGGGAGCTTGACAGGTTTCTCCATGCCGGTTACACATTGCAGTGCCAGGTAGGCTTGTATTTGCCTTTCCCATTCTGGTTAAGCTTTTGGTTGTTTTCTACGGTTGGGTTTGTTCGTGACCGTTTTTCCTTGGCCCCGTTAGCTACGCGCCTATATAGGTGGGATTTTTTTATCTTAATTGGCCGTGGGAGGGCGGTTTGACCCGCAGAGTATTTTTTTCCCTCACCGCCGTTTGTTTTGCAACCCTGCGCATAGAGAATGAGGGGGTTTGGTGCAGACGGTCGTTACGCTGTCTGCACCAAACCGCCCTGTGTGATGATGTTGGTTAGGAGTAGGTTTTCTGCTACCTCTCCCTATGGGGCTTGGGCTGTTTGTTCCATTTTGGTGCTACCCGTATCCTTAAACCCCAGCCGTGTTGCCTTCATGGTGCCGCGCAACCCCATTTGCGCTCAGTATCGAACCTGGGCCGGGGAGGGGGGTGTATCACTGCACATAGTTATTGACCATAGTTTGCACAGATGATGTTTCTTCCTAAAGACGCACCATAAAGCTTGCATGGTTTTCCCTTGTCCTTCCCACGCTGCGCGATGACCATGGCACTCGCAGAGAGCCGAAGTTTGTTTCATGTTAATGTAGATTTATTTCTGCCTCGACTTTTGTTGATAAAATTGTTCGGTATCCTACAACAGTGTTAGCTTTGCACGTAGTTGTCTCAGTTAGCTAATTTCATCATGTTAAACATAGAAGAAATGACACACTGCACATTGTTGTCTCCAAGTTTGTCACTCAGCCGAAAATGGCTTAATGTTACAATTTTATGGCAAGGAGAGTCCACAATGTCAAAGAGGCAAAAGAAGAAGGCCCCTGTGGTCGAGGAGGAGCCAGAAGTGGAAGTTGTCACCAAAACAGAATACATATACGAAGACACTAAGTGTATATCTGGTGTCAAACCTGAATACCAATTGGGGGAGATTTATAGGCTGATCACGTGCAGAGAAGTTCCTGATATGGGCTTGGAAGAAGAATCCATATATGCCAACATAGAGAGATCTTCTCTGATGAAGATTGCCACCAGACCAGAGCTTTTCCCATGCTCTGAAGTAATTGGTTGGATTCTTCCCCGAGCAGATGTAACCACGATGATTGTGGAGAATGTCAACAAACAGGTCTATGCTGCTTATAGCCCTGGATATGTAGCTCTGGCCTACCACCTGCCAGAAGCACAAGTATTTCTGTCTGATGATTTGTTGAATAACATCATAATGGACCTTGTAGAAACCCTTAAAAGAATGCTGCTATTAGGAAAGCATTTCAGAACCAGGGCTACGGGTGATTATGATACAGCAAGCTTAATAACCCCATATAGGTTCATAGCTTTAATGCTTAATAGTATTTTTGGGAGAGCCCATGGCAGGCTCTTCAAACTAGAATGGATGCCCATCATTTTTTTTGTCGCAACCCAGGGGACAATTTTCAACTGGGCCAGCATTGTATCAAATAGTCTTTTAGCTTGCATGGCCATGACTTTGGGAGGAGTGGCCCAAAAGAGATAGGAATTCTATATGAGTTCCATACTTGTAGACTGTATATTGTGCAATCAGCCTTTCCCTGACCTCAAGTGCATCTGGGACAGGGAAATAATGCCTGTCTATTCTGCCTATAAACCATTGTGGGCACACTAGTACCACAGTCATTATCAAGAAGTCTGTGAACACTTCATCATGCCCTTATACACACTCATTTTCCTGAAGGAGTGTGATTGTATGTCAGAGGAGGCACTGCAAGTAATGGAGGAGTATGCAGATTATTATTTGACGAAAGATGGCCTCTACTTCAGGATGTTTGGAGATTCAAGGGCACCCTCCCTGCTGCCCAAGTACGCCACTGACTACATCATTCACAAGGAGGCAGTCAGGCAAGTCTTCTTGGATGGCATAGGGAGCTTTCTGTTCGAGCACAAGAAGACTGCTTATCCTCCTTTGCCCTTCAAGTTAGGAAGTTACAGGTTCACTAGGGTGAAGAAAGCTGATGAATTTGTAGAAGAGTTGGAAAGCTTTCATTTTGGCGAGATGCCTTTCCATAGAAATGATTCCCGTGGGAAAGTAGCTGAGCATTGTAAAGAGAACAATGTACATTTTGAATACACCCACCATTGGGATAGGGAAGAATCTGTCTTCTGCAGTGCGTTGAATCTAACAGCTTTGAGAAGAAGGTTCAAGAAGAAGATCACCACCAAAGGTGGGAAGGGAGATGAACAAGCAAAAGCCGAGGAAGAAACCAAGAGAAGAAATGAAGAAGCCTAGAGGTTGACACAAGAAGCTGCAGGGTGGCTGCAGGGAGAAGAAGAAGAGAAAAGAAAAGCTGCGCAAGAGGCAGCTAGAAAAGCAGAGGAAGACAGAATAAATGAAGAAGAAGAAAAGAAAAAGAAGCTTGATGAAGAGCTATAGAAACAAGAAGCTGAGAGGCTCAAGCTGACACAGACATAGACAGAACAGTCAGCCTTCGGCACAGCTGGAGGGCAGACCCAGGACATGGAGAACCCTGAGATTTAGAACCCATAAGTACCTGCTGCCAGCACATCTAGACAATCTGTGGTTCCTACACTAAAGCTGGTCCCCTTTGTACAGAAAAAAGGGGAAGAAATCCCTGATTTCAATACTGTTTTCTATGACAGGGAGATGAAGAGGATAGTTAGGAGAACAGAAAGAAAGGTTGAAACAGGAGGTCTGCCAGGGAAAATGATAACGGATACACCCGTTGTATTTGGAACAGACCAAGACCCTAGATTCACCATTAGAGCCGGAGCAGCACTGATTCATGCTTCCGAAGATAATGTGGACAAGATTATGACAGACTTGGAGCAATCCAAGAAGTCCTCTGCTCAATTGAAAGACACATTGAGGAAAGAGAGAGAGGAAAGCAATAGGTTAAAAAGGAAATATGAGGACATGAAAAGGGAGATGATTTCCTCAAAAGATGAATTGCAACTCCTCCAAGCAAAGAGACAAGATAGTGAAGCTACACAAGAATGCATGGAGAAAGTGCAGAAAGAATATCAAGAGCTAAAGATGGAAAAGGAACAGCTACTGGGAAAGGTAGAAGATTTAGAGAAGCAAAAGATCATCTTGGAGGCCAGTGAGATACACGCCCAAGAATAGGAAAAGAAGCTTCAAAAGTAGGTCACTTCTCTAACAACTGCTCTAGAAGAAGTAAGAGGGCAGCAGGTCAATCTACAACCCTTCAAGGAGCATGTGCTGGCCCAAAAGGCCAAGATGCTGCAACTACAGACTGCCATAGAAGAGGATAGGTGGAAAGTGTTGCAGATAGATGGCCGATTGGAGGAAATCCTAGAGACCTCCTCTTATTTCGTTGATAGATCTCAAGACGCCCTTGAATTCCTAACTGCGAGGATGGCAAGGCTGGAAAACAATGAAGAAACTCCAGCAGAACTGCCATCAAAGGATCAACAGGCCCTTAAGCGGGATTATGACTTACTAGAATTTGCTATAAATACCGCAGAGGATTTCAAGAAAGCCGTTAAAAAGACGAAAGGAGCATGCACAGATTTTTTTAGAAGGCTCCTTATTACCTACAACCGGTGCCAAGTAGAGGCCGAGCAGAGGCTTGAGGTTTTCCTGGACCACAACGCATTTGTGGAGATGTTGTAGAAGAGATATCAGGAGGAGGAAGCGAAAGTACAGCATATCAAAGCCCTGGATGATCAGATCTTGAGGAGTGAAGTAGATCATTCAGCCATCAGTGTGCAGCTTCTGGAGGATCAGCTTCGATTGAGCACAGCCAAAATTGAGGCTATAAAGAACCAGGCTGCGAAGTTTGAGATCAACATTCAGTTTCTGGAACCTTGTGCCTTTGAGGGCATCGCCTCTGAAGCTTTGGCGTGGAAGAAGTTTCTGGACACCCAAGTGGGACCCTCCTCGTGATGGATTGGTCATTTTTTTTGTAATTTGTAACGGTTTTGTAAAAACATTTTAGAAAGGTAAAACGTTGGGAGACGAAGAGTTGGTAAGCCCAAAGGTTACTTTGGGCAGCCCAATAGTCTCGCCCTTTTTGTATAAATAGAGAAGGCTTAGAAGGAATGGGGGATTTTTCCCAGTTAGATATGAAAAGCGATATCGTAAGAAGAACTACTTTTTTTTGCAATAAAGAGTTATTGTTTGCCTCTTGGAGAAAGATTGGTGGGACTTTCAAATGTTATGCTGTGGATGGCGGAAAGATGAACTATTTTGTTTTTCCAGCTTTTGTCCATTATCTGTGAGATCGTTCTAAGTCTTAGAACCTATGTTCTTGTTTAAATGATTTTTGGTTTATTTTTGTGGAATTACCACCATGAGTAATGTATGTTGTTCATAAAAAAATTGGCTATCTGATTGTTGAAATATCTTTAGTCGTTCATGTGTTGTAGAAAGAAACATTAGCTACCTGTAATCTCTCTTTATAATGCATGCACAATACACATTACTCATAATTAAGTTACAGTTTGCTCCCCGGGGATAGATAGATAGATAGTTAGCTTTATTTCATTACTACATATGTGATTGAGATGCTTGTCAGTGCTAAGACGAGAGGTAAGAACCCGCGCATAACGTTGTGAATGCCCCTTGCATCTTTATCACCATGCATGGTTAATTAGGCATATGCATATCATACTTAAATCAAAAATACAAAAATACACGGTGGACCGGGCCGCAACCGGTAAAACCTTTGTTTTTGTTACTTTGACCGAAAGTAGCCGGACCGCAAACCGGACGGATTCCCTATACCAAACAGTCACGGGCTAGTTGGGAACGTTGACTAGGGAGAATCCCTTGCTGTTGTTGCCTGCAAATTTCCAGGCCTCAATAGGGTTCTACACCACCATTGTAGAATCAACACTCACACCAGACCTCCTCCCTCAACCGTTATTCACAACAAGACAAAGCTGAGATAAACTATCCCCTAAACAATGGAAAAATTATGAGGAAAGATTCCTGACAATACCACCAAACTCCCATAAGAAAATCCCATATGTGCGACCCCATAAGACTCAAGAAGTTTCATTATCCCAAGCACCTTGATACCCAGGCATGGTCCTATGTAATAACATGAACATTAAATCAACCTATAGTCAATTGTAATCCTTAATGCTTGATGAGACTGTTTCTTGATGATGGAGAAAATCAAAGTTTGCATAAAGACCACAAGGGGAGCCAACATGATAATATTTGACCCCTATTTTTTTATACCTCCTCGAGGTATACAAGAGGCCTTGTTTCCTAATTTATCAATTGTAGCATTATGCTCTTGCTGAACATGATAGAATTGGATGTTTGATATGTGATAAAGAAGGCCAACAATACACTTATGAATCCTTCCTACGATTTGATTCACAAATTCTTGTCGATGTCTAGTTTATGAGATGATTAGAAGAGGACCCCCTATCATCACTAGCCATCAAATTCCAATATCAATCAATTATTTCAATCCCATGTATAAATCATAGTGTTTCGCTACCACTTCTCCCCCAAGCCCTAGGGACTCCCCTGCATTCATGGATCCTTCCCTCCTCAAATCCCTCTCCATTTTTACTGACAAATCTCCTATCTCCCCATCAACCCTTCCACTGAAGTCAATTTGATTCGAGAACATGACTATTCGGAAGTCAAAAAAGACTATTCCTTCAGATCCTGGTGCTACTGGACTTTATACTCCCCTCTCGACCAGACTGAAGGAAACAACCATATCACCTCGATATTAACATCTCAACTCCCCACAGGTACTTAAAGCATGTACACCTGAGGCGTATGTTACTCCATGAATATACGGGGTTTTGAGGGGCGTACCAAACAAAAAGCCCTCATCTCTTTATTCTCTGATTTAAATCCTAACATGATTCTCATTCAAGAAACTATGTGTAATTTCTCCCAGGCTCTCCTTCTGTTCTCCAAGCTCAAGCTTGCATGGAAATTTCGTGCACTTGACTCCTCTGGCCTATCTAGGGGTCTCCTTTCGGGATGGAACCCTCTTTTGATCCGATGCAAAGCTTTCTCATCCTTTGCTGGTATTCTGCTCAAAGCCAACATCAAAGGTATAAATGAGGTTTTTTCTATCTTAAATTGTTATGGTCCCTATTCACATCGACTTGATTTCTAGAACAAAGTCTTGGCATGTGGCCTTTTTGCTTTGCCCAATCTCCTTCTTATGGGGGGTTTTAACTTTACCCTCTCCTCTTCTTAATTCTAGGGCACACATGCCCATCCTGATCCTCTGTCATCTTTCTTCTCTCGACTCATTTCTTGTAATTGTTTGATTGACCTTAATCTGTGCACTCCAAGTTCGACCTGGAGAAATGGACGCTCAAGGGAGGAGGGTATTAGCAAAAGACTTGATCGTTTTTTAGTATCTGATCAACTTCTTCCTATCCTTTTTTCTTATCGATCTTGGGCTACCCATTCTGAAATATCTATCCACCACCCTATTTGCTTGGAATGGGTCCCTCGGCTCTATTCACATTGCTATCCTTTCAGGTTCAACAGGGCTTGGCTCCTGGAAGATGATTTTGCCCCACTTGTGAGCTCCTCCTGGAAGGATACATCCCAACATTGGCCCTATGATCATCTGGAGACCCTCTCTCACAAGCTTAAAAGGCTTAAAGACACTGTTAAAACTTGGGAAAGAAATAAGAAACTTTCCAGGAAACTAGAGTTGATGGACATTGATATTGAGATCTGCTCTATCCTTTAGAAATCCTTAGGCATACTCAATGTCTCGAACTCTGATAGGCTGGTGGCTCTAAAAATCAAAAAGGAAAAATATCTAGCACATGTGGTGCTTACTCTGAAACTAAAAAGTAGAGCACTGTGGATCTGTGAGGTGCTTACTCTGAAATTGAAAAGCAGAGCACTGTGGATCTGTGAGGTGCTTACTCTGAAACTGAAGCAGAGCACTGTGGATCTGTGAGGGTGATGCCAACACAAAATTCTTCCATTCTTTTGCCTTGGCCAGGAGGAATAATAAAACTATTTGGTCTCTTAAGGACCATGAGGGGAACCTGATTTCTAATGATTCTCCTCTTAAATTGTTGGATCAACAACACTTTACTGAACTCTTTGAGGATGATGGAAGCACTAATATTGCAGATTAACTAAAAGTGATTAGCCTCTTTCCTTGCTATGCGTAGGAGATGGATAAGGACTATTTCCTTGAGACTATCACTCTCCTTGAAGTTGAAGCTGTCTTGAAGGGTTTTAAAAAAGACAAAAGCCCTGCCCCTAATGGATGGCCTGTCAAATTCTTTCTTGCCTTTTTTG
This sequence comes from Pseudotsuga menziesii, assembly GCA_001517045.1. NCBI lineage: Eukaryota > Viridiplantae > Streptophyta > Pinopsida > Pinales > Pinaceae > Pseudotsuga > Pseudotsuga menziesii. The sequence continues at coordinate 44,391 of LPNX010898313.1, forward strand.
ATCTAGTAGGTGAAGATCTATGTAATGCTGCAGAACAAGCTAGACATGAAGGAAAAATCACAAATGCTATCAACTCTACTCTTCTCACATTGATCCCTAAATGTGAGAATCCCCTCTCCTTTGCTGACTTTCGGCCCATCTCTCTGTGCAATCTTATATACAAGATTATATAAAAAAATTGCAGCTCTTCGTCTAAAACCACTTTTAGACAAGGCTATTTCTGCTCCATAATTTGGGTTTCTCAAGGATAGGCAAATTACTGAGCCTATTGGCATTACATAGGAGATCCTCCATACTATCAAGACCAAAAATTTGAAGGTTATGGTACTAAAAATTGATATTGTAAAAGCATTTGACAGGATAAACTGGACGTTCTTGAGACTTGTCCTTCTGTAGATTGGTATACCTCTGGAGGGTGTTAATTGGATCATGGGGTGTGTTTGCTCCTCAAACTTTGCAGTATTGGTAAATGGGACTCCTTCAAATTTATTTCCTGCATCCAGAGGGATACGCCAGGGCTGTCCACTATCCCCTCTACTGTTCATATTGGTCATCGAGAGCCTCATTCTTATTATATGTGATGCACATAGGAAGGGCCACATTGAAGGGATATAAATTTCACCAAGTCTGGCTATTACTCACCTTTTTTTGTTGATGATGTGATATTATTTGGACTTGGTATTATGGATCAGTGGCGTGCTTATAAAGAGGCCCTTGATCTTTTCTGCTCTCCCATTGGTATGACTATTAGTATTGAAAAGTCCTCCTTATATTATGATGTTGATGAGGGCACTAGAAGGCTCATCTCAACTTTTCTTCCATTCAAAATGGACCCTATTACTATTGGCTTTAAATATTTCTAGTACCGCCTCAAACCCCTGGGGTATCGTACAAATGACTGGAGGTGGTTTGTTTCTATGTTTGAAAAAAGGATCAATAACTGGACCTACAGACTCCTTTCTCTCGATGGCAGAGTTATCCTTATCAAATCTGTTCTCACGGGTTTGGCTGTATATTGGTTTGCATTGGCTCGCATACCTATGTCTATTTTGAACTCTCTGAGACGGTGCATCTTCACTTTCCTCTGGGGGAACTACGATGGTAAGTAGAGATTACATCTGGCAGATTGGAAATCCATTGCTGCTCCCTATGAATACGGAGGTTGGAACATCAAACAACTCGACTGGTTTGGGATTTCTCTCAGACTCAAAAGTTTGTGGAAGCTCATAAAGGGAAACGATATATGGAGTCAAATTGTTGCTCACAAATACCTTAGAGACAAACCTGTAGATGTATGGATTCGATCATAGTCCTTTCTTGTTATTGGCACTTCTTATATATGGAATGGTTTTATTAGAACTCTGTCATGGATTACCTACAAACTTGGATGGAAAGTGGGAAATGGAATGAGTATAAGACTAAGAGTTGATCCCATAGTTGGCCTCAATGCTCCCTATATTCTCCCTGAAGATCTCAGAGATTATCTTACTGATTATGAGATCACACATCTAGCTCAGGCACAAAACCTTGAACTTGGGACTAATAGTTTTGATTGTTGGTATTTTGCTACTGATTTGAATCTGGGGGGTGTTTGGTTTGATCAATGGATCGAATATGTTAAAGGCCTTACACATGGAGGCATCAATATTAGTAATACTGAGGACTCCCTTCTCTGGATGCATAACACAAAAAATGGCATGGTAACAGCCAAGAGGGCTTATGACCTCATTGTATCATCCAATCTATCACTTGACCATAGCAGTATACACTCCCGGCCTTGGCACTTTAACATTCCTCAAAAACTAAAATGTTTCATTTGGCTTGTTATTGAAAATAAAATAAATACCTGGCCCTAATCTTGTTAAGAAGGGCCAGAATGGACCCAACAGGTGCAACCTCTACAAATGCAAAGTTGAAATAGTCAGGCACCTCTTTGTTGATTGTACCTTTGCTCATGAGACCATCAAGATCCTCCACAGATTTCATAATTGCTCACTGACTTGGACCGATACTTCTGTTATGGAAAATATTGAAAATTGGCTCAAGAAAAAGGGTGACCTTCTCTATCTTCCTTTTTTTTCATCTGGAATTTACGGAAGACCAGGAACTACTATATTTTTTAGGACAAAAAATCAGAGGCTATCAGTCTTGGTCACATTATTATGTAAAGTGTTTCAACTTACCATGTTCCACAGGGCAGAGTTAAAAAAGAAAGGAACATAGGTAGCCCCCCTGTCATCACCTACCCTTCTATATTCTTTGATGGAGCTGCTACAGACTTAAATGGGGGAGCTGGTATTCTCTTATTGATCAGTCAGTCACATCATTTATGAAGATGGGTTGTGGAAAAATTACCAATACTCGAGCAGAGCTTATGGCCCTTTGGGCACTTCTGTATTTCACCAAAGAAATTGGGATCCCCTGGATGCATATATTTGGAGATTCTTCTGTGATTATAAGAACTGGGCAAAAGGCATCTCATCCCTCACTGCTCTGGACTTGGAGGCTTGGTGTGATAACATCACATAACTTTCTACCTCCTTTTCATCTATTGATTATCAACACGTCTATAGGGAATATAATGAGAAGGCAGACATATTATCTAAGGAAGGGCTCAAATTGGCTTCAGGCCTGCTATCCTTTGCAGAATATTGTGAAGGCATAGCTATTGGGGAAGCTAACATACAACGATTTTAGATGAGCTTTGCTCTCTCTGACCTACTCTATACCTACTTGAGTATGGCACTTATTGATCTATATGGTATATTACAAACTTGCGAAACTTCACCTCAGTGTGATTGTTTTTTAGACACTTCCTAGAGCCCTTCCTTTGATGACATATCTGGGTTCTCCGTATCTTTTCTAGGGACTACTTGAATAATCAGCGTCTTTTGATTTAGGTGTTGTGAAGAGTGACTCATCACTCCGAGTACTATCGGGTGCTTTTGGTCTTTTAACTATATTTTTGACTATTATTTTATCATGTTGATGTAACTTGTTACCTTTAATTCACTTTAAATATCAAAAAACTATTATTTTTTGTCTTAAAACAAAAAACAATACCTTGAGACCCCTCGCTCCCTGAAGCAAATAAAAACAAATCAGCGATAACCTCCAGGAAGGCTGACAATTCCAAGATTGGATATATATTTTGTTGTTGCCCAACTTTACCTGTCTTATCCTTCGTTGTCCACGTGTCAAATTGCGAATCTTTGGCACATTCACTGATCTTGATGCCCTGACGCGTATCGCGACACATGTATAAATGATTGCACGTCATTATATATTTTACAGAATTTTATAATCTGCATGCCCTGACCGGTATTGTGATTCGTGAACATGTATAATAATTTTACACGTCATTTATATAGTTATATTATAAATAATGGCCCAAGAAAAATCCCCGTCACTTTCGAAAAGACGGTTAAAACATTTCCCATAATTAAATTATATATACGGTAAAGTATTTAATGTAAAAGGGAAAACATTCTCAAATAGAAAATATGAAATCCATGCTGACAGCGTGGTCAGATCAAACATGGCACGAAGTTTGTACCATTGTTTGACACGTGTAATAATGTTGCCCACACATTTGATTTGTTTGGAGATTTTGGAGCAGAATCAAACATGCCAATTTCGTCATGCAACAATATTTATTTGTTTTCAAGAAAAGTTTACTCCATAATTTTTTATTAGTTTTTTAATTTATTTTCCATTTAGCTTAGGTTGAAGCTTACACCAGTCCCAATGTTGAATGATAAAATAAGATATTTGTTCCACACTAAAAGCCAGAGAGACTATGTTCCACACTAAGATATTTGTTCTTAAAAACAAAGGACCATGTTCCACACTAAGATATTTGTTTCTTGAAAACAAAGGACCTTCTTTCATATGAGAGGTTCTAATTATTCTAATTAGGTGGACTTTGGGAGCTCATTGAAATATATATAATATTTCGGAATTGAATTGTGTTATTTTTCATCGATCCACGTTGTTTACTAGCATCCAAAAATTATTGAAGGCTATTGTTATTTTATCTTTATAGATGATCTTCTTGTATAATAAAATTATATTTTTATAATCTTTTTTATAAATAAAATTTAGTTTATATAAATAGTATAAAAAGCTATTATAATTAATATTTTATAAGAAAAAATAAAATAAATATTTCATTTTTTCCTAACTTAAAAGATTTAAATCAATATAAATATTTTTTGTTTCCTTCTACGTAAAAGATCTAGATATTTTGTGTTTCCTCCTACTTAAAAGATCTATAAAGATTTTCTAAACTAATTATTGCAACCATAGTCAAGTATATTTTACCTCTATCTAAGTTAATAGCATAAAAAAATTTACATTTAGATTTGGTATAAATTATCCCCTTTCATAGACATCCACATTAAGATTGAATAATGACTTCAAAGCTATTATGCACCTTCTTTTATTAATAATAAAATTCAAAATAAAGGTTAAAGAGATTTTGGAAGTGTAGCTTCATACTTAAATTCTTGTTAAGGATTGCATTGATAATGCTTCTTCGGAGAACATGTCTATTTGTTCATTTAATTCTCTATAGATGTGAGAGAAATAAATTTCAAAAAACCTCATTCTTACCTCTTAAAACCTATTTATGATGGAATAAGCACTAGATTTTCATATGGCTTCTTCCATTTGCCCAATCCATAATAAGTTTTGAATAACCCATTACCTAGTAACCATCAATTTGCGGTTCAAAAGTAACCATAAAGCATACAACTTAGCTCTATTATCTATCATGTGAAGAAAATTAATGTCTTTCACTTAAATATTGCCACCAACTCCACGTTTACTTGAGTTCATTCACATGCATAATAATAATATAATAATAATAATAAAACCTTGTTTTTGTTGATCTCTAGAGCCTTTGGAATTCTTGGATGTTAAATTACTTTTCGAGGTTTCCTTAACCCTCCCTAGGAATATTTAATTTGATCTCATACAAGTAGAAAGGGTATCTTTATCTTGGATTATTATATTGTTTTTAGCAAGTTGAAGTCCCCATGATACAAAATTTGGTAATGCCCTTGAGAAAGTATTGTATTATCCTTGTACCAACTTTCAAAATAGGCTAATGGGGGTTTTTTTCTTAGTCCCTTTACCCACTTGATAGCTTTATTACTTCACTTCAAACCTCCTTTGCATACGAACAATAAACAAATAAACGCTCCACATTTTTCTCATTATTTTTTGCACATATTGCATCTTCCAAGTCCATGCTGATTTCTCTTTTGACCATTGTAGCAAGTTAGAATTTTGTTTGACATTGCTATCCATAGAAAGATCTTAGTTTTAAGTAGACTATTTAGTTTCCAACTTGTTTCCACCACCATTTTTTCTCCCCTTCTTCCTTCTCCATTATAGTTGCACTTCCTAGTTTAGTTATATATTCCCTTGAACCTTTGTTCTCAGAACACTTAAATTCATCTTCTTGATCATTTCATTTTAGAGCATTGTATTTTAATTAAAGTGTATATTGATTCCATTAATTAGCATATTCTCCTTGTAGATTCATATAATTTGCACTTCTCCAGCATTATATCCATCTAGTGTTAAGATATAGGGCATTTGAATCTACTAATTTGAAAATTCCTTAATTACAAAGAGCATGTATCAGAGGGCTTGGAATTTTGTGTTAAATGTACAACTTCACAAGTCATTCTCCAAGCCAATCATGTGCAGGCAGGATTGGGCCTCATGTGTTGAGGCCCAACCCACTAATAATTGCAACTAATGGACCAAGATAGACTGAGTTGGAATCAATAACTTGGAGTAGATTCTTAAGTTGGACCTAAGGATGACTAAGCCTTCAGTTATACAGATTATTCCTCATGTGTTGAGGTGAATGTTTTGCTTATCAAAGTGAAAAATGGTGAAGTCTAGTCTTGTAGTACAAGGCTCTAGACTTGTGTGTTTATTAAGTCATGATTCTTATATGGACCTCCAGTTATAGTAGGTACCTATGAGGTGGACCTCTAGTTATAGATGTGATTGATTCTCATGTGGATCCCCAATTATAGTGGGCACCCATGGGGTGGGCCTTCAATAATAGAGGTGAATTTCTTTGCATGTTGAAGCATAAATGTTATGTGATGTATTACTAACCATGGTCACCGACTTCTATTAAGTCTCCTTTAGAGATTAGCTACCTCTAAAGCGAATTACTTTAGCATATGACTATATGGTCCAAGAGTAATATAATATGATCATAGCATGCGGAAATTCTTTTGAGTATAATGTGATATGATAGATAATTAATGTTAACACATATAAACCATGCAGTAAGATAAAATATAAAGAGATAAGCATAGAGAGAAATAGATTTTGAATTGCTTAATTAATGACTAAGTGAACTTGAATTATTGAGCTTCAGTTAAAGACTCAATGTGTGCTCCAGTTAATTAAAGAACTCACAGTGATCACTCCAAAGTAAATCAATCAACATGATTCAGTTAATGATAGTTAACTAAGTGTTAATAAAGATGGAATAGTTAACTAAAAGTGTTTACACTTTAGTAAAACTAAAAGACTACACTTAAGTTAATCAAAAGACGACACTCCAGTTATAAAGTTTGCATGACAACACTTGAGTTAAAAAGCACCATGACACTTAAGTTAGCATGTTAACTAAGTGTTCATACATTTAGTTAGATGATGAGTTCACTCCGGATTCAGTTAAACATCAGTTAATGTCAAAGACGAAAGGCACGATACATATGCTATGCATGATGAATAATCCAACGTACCGAATTAACTATCCATGAAGACAATTCATAGTTTTTGGTGTATGTGTGCACTATTGTCATGCAACCATTCACTATAGTTTGCATGACTCTGTTTTTGGCTTGTTATTAATGTGTTGAGCACATGGAAAGTTGATACAATTGATATCTATTCTCTATTTCTCAATATTCTCTCTTATTGAGAAGTCTTCTATTGTCTAAAGGTCATTCTCTCCATTCTATCATAATTATACTCTATCGAATTACTAGGTTTTTCATCCTCAATATTGTGAGGGTTTTCCTATGGTACGTATTGTGTTGCAGATGAATGATTTATGTGATTGAATGTTCTATTGATTATAGTATTCAATATTTGTGCAATTAAAGTTTTAAAGTTCAAAGATCATCATATTTGCTCGAAAATTAACATGGCATCAGAGCTCAGGACATGAAGGAGCTGAGTTGTGCAAGCAAACTAGAACCTACGTAGATCCTAAGATGTCGAGCAATTTTTTTTTAGAGGTATGGCAACGATCTCCATTCGATTGGAAGACCGTCTTGAAGTCACTTCCAATTTCAACACTTGGAAGGTGAGGGTATTGAACATCTTGGAGGAAAAACCTATATGGCTACGTATCCATAGTAGTGGAGGAGCCTACACCCAATTCATGGTGCATCAGCTTCAAGAAGAACCAAGCTAAGGCCAAATTGATCATCTATGATTTAGCAAATGACAATTTGATGTCTGTGATCACTCCACTAAAGACTACACAGGAATGTTTTGATACATTGACCAAGTTATATGATTAGAAGCCCCCCCTAAGCCAAAAGAGGGACTTGAAGAACAAGCTCTTGAACCTAAAGATGGAGAAGGATGAGACTGTGGAATAATTCTTCACCAAGATCTCTCAGGTATGAGATAAAATTGTTAGTATCAGAGTTGTGGTAGATGGATATGATCTTCTTCAAATTGTTATTGATGGTCTCCCATATGCACACGAGACATTATTGGTTGCAATAAATAGCCAAGAGGTACAACATAAATTTGAGAGGTTTTGGGATGATTTCCTCCAAGAGGAGGGGAAAATCCAGAGAAAAATAATGTGCACAAAGAAGAAAATCTTGCCCTCACAACAAGAATAAAGAAAGGGAGGAAACCTTTCACTCCAAAGAAGTTCTCTCAGTTAAAAAAGAAGGTATTCAACAATGATTTTCACAAGTCAAAGGTTCAGTGCTACTATTGTCAAAATAAAGGCCATTATGAAAGGGAGTGCAAAGCAAAGAAAAATGGGAAAGGAAGGTTTCATGCTTCTAGTGCAATAGAAGATGAATCTAATCAAAAGGTTGCACCCAAGAAGAAGGAGACAAGGAGAGAGTGTTACCTTGTTTCGACACTTTCTAGATCTCTCATCATAAGCAAAGACACATGGTTGATTGACAATGGATCATCCAAGCACATGTCATGTTATAAGAGTGACATCTCTAACCTAAAGGAGAAAAAGTTTACATGCATGGTAGAGTTGGGGGACATCTCAACCTATTCTATCCAAGGAGTTGGATATACTTCCTTCTAGCTAAGTTCGAGAGATATATTGCATGTGGAGGACATTCTTTATGTACCAGGATTGAAGAAGAACCTTCTAACAGTTTTGGTTCTTGAAGATAAGGGCTTCCAAGTTATCTTCATGGATAATCAAGTACTACTATGGCTGAAGAACAAAAGTATTGATACTGTTGTTGTTATTGGAGTTTGAGAGGGAGGAATGATCTATAAAATAACCAAGAAGTACATTCAAGCTATGTTTCATCACATTACCATGCAAGCTATAACACATGAGGATTGGTCACCTCCACTATAAAGCACTACCATGATTATAGTGAATGGTTAAAGGTATTCCAATATTTTATTTTGAGCATGATAGTGTATGTTGGGGTTGCGCACTTGGGAAGAATGTGAAAAAGAGTTTTTCTAGCAATAATACTAAATCTAAATGGATTTTAGATTTAGTACATTCTGATGTATGTGGTCCCATGTCATCCCCTTCCCTGAGTGGGTATTTATATTATATATTGTTTACTGATGACTTCTTTAGAAAGTCATGTATTTCCTTCCTTAAGGCTAAGAGAGAAACCTTTAGCAAGTTCTAGGAACTTAAAGCCTTAGTAGAGAATCAAACAAGTAAGCACATGCATGATTTGAGGTTTGACAATGCAGGTGAATTTGTTTCATATGCATTAAATGATTTATGTTATGATGCATGAATTTGCAGACAGTTGACAGTTCCATACAACCCCAAACAAAATGGGGATGCCAAGAGAAAGAGTAGAACTGTATATGAGGATGTAAAAGCCATGATGCATGATCAAGATTTTTCTACATTAGTGTGGGAAGATTCCACTAGTGCAACAATGTATATCCATAATAGGAGTTTGTATGCTATTTTGGACGAGAAGATGCCTAAAGAGGTGTTCACTGGTGAGAAGACATACATTTCACACTTGAGGATATTTGGGAAACCTGTATGCATTCCTATACTAAAAGAAAAGAGGACTAATATGTGACCTTCAAGAAAGAAGGGAACCTTTGTGGGTTATAGAGAATCATCCAAAGACTACATGATATATGTGAGAGGTGAGAGACACATTGAGGTTAGTCGAGATGTGACCTTCCATGAAGAGGCTGCATTCAAGCGAACAAAAGAGATTCAATATGATACAGAGACATAGGAGCATGAGACTCCTATGATGGAGAACCCATATATTGATTCTAACCCTTCAGATGTTTAGAGGGAGAATTAATTAGATTTATTATATTCACTAGTATTTGATGAACCAGTAGAACTAGTTGACAAACCTCCTACCAAGAGGAGTTCTACATGGTGCCGAGAAAAACTGCAAAATGTAGAGAGACATGGAGCACTGGTGGGATCTTCTAGAGAGAAAAAATAGCTCGAAATATATTCATGGTATGCTGAACAAATGAGTCACATCTGTGACTAGTTCATCCTATGAAGAAGCTGCAAAGCAACAAAGTTTCGAAAGATGCAATGGTAGAGGAATATCGATCTATATTGAAGAAAGATGTTCTCGAGGTTGTTCCCAGACTTGAAGGGAAGTCCATAGTTACTTATATACGTCTTTACAAGATCAAGCATGTTGCAGATGACATTTTTGTTAACTATAAAGCTTGATTTGTTGCCCAAGGTTTCTCTTAGAAGGAGGGCATATATTACGAGGATACATTTCTCCCATGGCTAGGTATACCACAATTCGATATGTGATCTCACTTGCATTTGTTCTAGGCTGGAAGCTTCACGAGATGGATGTCAAGACAACGTTTTGTAATGGTGAAGTTGAGGAAGAGGTCGATGTTGAGCAACCTAAGGGATTTATGATGCATGGGAAGGGTCCCATTTGTTCAAGTTGAAGAAAGCATTATATGGGATTAAGCAATATCCTCGAGCTTTGTATTTTGGAATAACAACTATCTTTAGATACTGGGATTCTCTAAGAGTGAAGTTGATCCAAATTTATATTTCAAAGTAGTGAAGCACTAACCATTGATATTGGTTATGTATGTTGATGATCTATTCCTCACTCAAGAGGAAATATTGATTGTTGAGCACAAGAGGGAGCTCACACAAGAGTTAGAGATGAAATACTTAAGTCTGATGCACTACTTTATAGGCCTTGATACTTGGTAGAGAAAAGATGAGATATTTATGTCTCAAGGGAAGTACACTGTTAACATATTGCATAGGTTTTGCATGGTAGATTGCAAATCCATGAGTACTCTGATGGTTTCCAATTTGAGGAAACTTCATGAGTCTGATATTGGATCAAATCCAATGGACCCCACTTTGTATAGACAATTGATTGGTTCATTGATGTACTTGATACACTCAAGGCCAGATATTTTCTATGTAGTCAGAATTTTGAGTCATTTTATGTTTGATCCAAGACATAGACATTGGGTTGCTGTTAATCATGTGTTGAGGTAATTATGAGGTACGATTTCTTATGGAATCAGGTATGCCTCCAGTGGAAAAGTGCTATTACTTGGTTATACTAACTTTGCTTAGCGTGGAAACATTGTGGACCATAAGAGCACTTCAGGCTACTGGGTTCTACCATGATTCCTTGGTCCAATGAAAAGCAGGGCTCAGTTGCCCAAACTACTACAAAGGAAAATTGCATTGTTTCTAGTACTACCTATAGAGAAGTAGTGTGGCTGAGAAAGTTGCTTGCGGGATTGTTCGGTGAAAGACTTGAGACTACAATTATTAGGTGTGACAATTAGAGTTGCATCAATCTTTTCAAAAATCCATTATTTCATGATATGTTGAAGCACATTGAAATGAAGTATCACTTCATTCGAGACATGGTCTAGAAAGGTACAATGGAAATTTAGCACATTTCTACCGATGAGCAGATTGAATATGTGTTAACAAAGCCTTTATAAGTGACGAAGTTTAGGTACTTCCAAGACAAGCTTGGCATGGCATAGAATTCCTCCATCATCGAGAGGAAGTGTTAAATTTACAACATCACGAGTCATTCTCCAAGACAATATTGTGCAGATAGGATTGGGCCTCATGTGTTGAGGTAGAGAGAGCGAGTTGGACTAAGTAAGTTGGGTCTATATTCTTAAGTTGGTCCTAAGGATGAATAAGCCTTCATTTATACAAGTTCTTCCTCATGTGTTGAGGGGAATGCTTTGATTCATCAAAGTGATGATGTTGTAATGTCTTATAGTACAAGGATTTGGACTTGTTGGTTTATCAAGTCATGATTCTCATATGTACCTCTAATTACAGTAGGTACCTATGAGGTGGACCTCTAGTTATATAGGTGATTGATTCTCATTTGGACCCCTAGTTATAGTGGGTACGCATGGGGTGGGCCTCTATTTATAGAGGTGAAATGATTTACATGTTGAAGCATAAATGTTATGCGATGTATTACTAACCATGGTCACTTATTTCTATTAAGTCTCCTTTAGAATTAGCTACCTTTAGAGTGAATTACTTTAGCATATGACTATATGGTTCAAGAGTAATATAATATGATCATAGCATGTGACAATTCTTCTGAGTATAATGTGATATGATAGATAATTAATGTTAACACATATATACCATGAAATAAGATAAAAGATAAAGAGATAAACATAGAGAAAAAGAGAATTCAAATTGCCTAAGGAATGACTAAGTGAAATCGAATTATTGAGCTTTAGTTAAAGACTCAATGTGTGTTTCAGTTAATTAAAGAACTCACAATGATCACTCTAAAGTAAATCAATCAACATGATTTATTTAATGATAGTTAACAAAGTGTTAATAAATATGGACTAGTTAACTAAAAGTGTTTATACTTTAGTTAAACCAAAACATGACACTTAAGTTAATCAAAAGATGACAATTCAATTAAAAAGTGTTTGCATGACAACGCTCAAGTTAAAAGCACCAAGGCATTTAAGTTATCATGTTAACTAAGTGTTCATACATTCATTTAGATGATGAGTTCACTTCAAAGCTAGTTAAGCATTAGTTAATGTAAAAAATGAAAGGCATGGTGCATTTGTTGTGCATGATGAAGAATCCAATGTACCATATTAACTATCCATGGAGGAAATTCACAGTTTTTGGTGTATGTGTGCAGCATTGTCATGCAACCATTCACTATAGTTTGCATGACTGTGTTTTTGGATTGTTATTAATGTGTTGGTCACATGGAAAGTTGATACAATCCATCTCTATTATCTATTGCTTAGAATTCTCTCTTATCAGAAAATCTTCTATTATGTAAAGTTCATTCTCTCTGATCTATCATAATTATACTCTAAAGAAGTGATGGGTTTTTAATCCTCATTATTGTGAGGGTTTTCTGAGGGTACATCTTGGGTTGTGGATGACTGATTTATGTGATTGAATGTTCTATTAATTCTAGTATTCATTATTTTACAATTAAAGTTTTAAAGTTCAAAGATAATCATATTTGCTCAAAAATTAACATTTTGTAGTTCCTATAACATCCTATTTGGGGATCTTCACTAATCCTATGTTTATTTCCTTTGCCTACTTTCTATTCCAACCATTTTCCAACCAAATGGAATTTCCTTACCAAATATTTTAGATCACTAAAAACTACTATATAAGGCTTCCTCTCACTATTTATCCAATCCTCAATTCAACCACTCCTATATATTTTTCCATCACCACTCTCCCCTATAGGAACTCATTGTGAAACAATCACAATAAACTCTTTGATTTCAATGCTTGACCAAAAACTATAAATTCTTGAGTCCCAATCCAGCTACCTCTTTATGTCTTGCAATTTTGCTCCATTTGACCAATGGGATCCCCTCCCTTTCTCAATTCCTAGTCCACAAGAAACTTAAGCATTTTTATTCTAATTTCAAGTCCAATATCCCTTTCAGAATGTGTTCCAAAGACAACTAATAGATAGAGACTCCATCCATGATTGATTTAACTAATGTTAGACTACATCCTCGAGATAACCACTTGAAACACTAGTTTGTCACTCTATCCTCAATCTTCTTCTACAACCAATTATTTGGGTTTTTAAATAAAAATACAAATACTTTGTCTCTTTCTCCAAATATATTGGGGTAAAGGGAATGATTTGTAATATCTACCCCCAACCGTTAAAGAGAATACAAGATTCTTGAACATTTATTTCCACATTAGTTGCTTCACAATACAAGTCTAAGATGTCCTATTTTTTCATATTTTGTAATGTACTTTCAAACCAAATAACATATCTCATCTACAAATAAAATACGAGTTAATATGGTTGGGATTTCCACCTTTCAAACCCTTTGTAGACCCCTCTCTTTTTAAGGCTATGATCAACCTACTCAAATGATTTCTCATCAACAAGAAAATAATTAGCGACACTCGGTACCATTGCATAAGTTCTCTTGAGGCATACAAAATCCATTAATAAGAATTGCAAAGGATGTTGAGGAAAGACATCTCATAATCCAATTCACCATTTAAATGTCCATCCTTATTGAAATCAATAACAATCTAAAGTACAACCAACATCCCTTATTGTATGCTTTTGCAAATAAATTTCATTACCCTTGTTGGGATTTTACTAACCTTTATGGAGTGGATACCCTCTCTAGTTGAATCAGCTATATCATGAATTTTTTTATTGAAAAGAAATTAAATTTACTCTTTTGATATTACTCCTATTAAAAGGATACTCAGTGTGTTTCACAATATCTTTGTTATGATCTTATATGGGGTTACATAAAGAAATTAGTTTATAGTCATCATAGAGTTTGGATCATTCTCTTTAGGTATACAATCTATGAATGTTGGTTTTAAATCCATTGAGATATTTCCAAAAGTTCTATACTCTTCTATTACTCTTAGTAGTTCATCCTATAATATATCATAGAAACCTAAATAAAATTCCATTGTCCGTTTTTTTGTTCTTGGGATTTTTTTTCTTATTGAAAGAGTTTATTACTTAAGTTCATCCTTAGATATTGTTGTTCCTAGTCTATGTTCTGTTGCTCATCAATGAAAATAGGAAGAAAGGAAACTTCCTTCAACACTTTTGCTCCATTTCCCTGAATGGTTGTTAAAACAAAGACTTGAAGTTCCTTCCACCCTCTTCAACTATTTCAAAAGAAATTCCTTTGAGTCCTCTTATTATTTCCTAGATTGTATTGATTTTTTTCTATGTTTATCAAAATTTTAGAAAAATTTAATGTTCTCATCACCTTTTGCAAATGAAATGGCCCTACTCTTTAGCCTCCATTCCACTTCCTCGTTTTCCAATATGCTCCATGCTTTTTTACTTATATTCTTTTTGGGATATGGTATTCTTCCTTAAAAATAAATCACACCATCATTATTCTATAACATTTTACTTGTTTCTTCCTCTACTTCCTTGATTTTTTTGCCTTTCCTTTATTTTTCTTCTTGCCCACTCAACTACTAATTTCTTCACATTTCTCAAATTCTTAATATATTGGTAAATTGTTCTCTTTCATGAACTATAATCTTACTTCCTCTAGTTTTGAAGAACCTACTCTCTAAAATGTCATTCTTTTAACCAAGTATGATTCAATTTAAAAGGGATCAAGGGTTTCTAAGCTTCTATTTCAACTGAAGAAGGATAGAAAGGTGGTGTAAATACCCTCCACTCCCCACCTATGACTTCATTTCCTCATATTCCTATACTGTTATTTCAACAACTAAAAATTGGCTCAGGTTTTTTTTAGATTCCCTTGCTTCCACTCCTTGAATTTCTCTAACTATGGACCAACTGAATAAGATTTGAATCAATTAGTTTCATTTCCCCAAATAAATGGATAAAAATATTCCACTACATGATATTATCTATAATATTTACCATAGACTTCTCCAACCTTCATATTCAAGTTGATACCTTCCTCAGTGATATCATTGTCCCCTCTTAAACTAACTTGAAGGATTAGGTTATTATATAATACCTTCCTATCCCCATATGACCCATTTATATTGATGGAATTGTACACCTTACCCAAATATCTTGATCTAGTTTCTAATTGTATACATGTTGTCAATATGGAAGTAGATAAGGGATCAATTTTGTTGTTCCATCCCATAGCCATACCTCCTAAATGACCTTCTGCATCTAAGGAACATAAAGTCCAATACTTTAAGCAAAAATACATAATTTATACTACTCTTTTACCATCACTCATAGTTGATTGGATAAATATAATGTCATGATTGTATACATAAAACAATATCTTAGGGATATATATTTTTTGGGTGCCACCAACCCCTCTCACATTCAAGGAAAGGATTATCATTTGGTCACTTAATTTGAGACCATTCTAGCTCCAAGTGGCAAGGATCCCTTTTACCTTTTATTGCTAGTTGTTTACATTCTCTCATTTCTTTTAAAGCCCTTTTTTGTAATTGACTTTTAGGATTTTTTAACCCACATATGTGGACTAACCAATATTTATTTCCAAACTACTGTTTATCTCCCCTCCCTCATATATTAAAACCCCTTTCACAGGTCTTAGGCTATATCTTTACCTAAAATTACCGTTAGTTGTATTCTCCCCCTCACTCTTCAAAAATTGATTTAGAGACATAGTTTTTGACTTTGATTAAATGGCAGGATCCATTTTCATCATCTTAAGTTGTTTTTGAGTGGTAGTTTGGGAACATGAATTATGAGTGCTCCTAAAATTTTCCACTCCTATTTTCACTTGAGAGGTTTCTGTGGACTTATTCCATGTTTTATTTTTAACTTCAAAAAATGATACAAAGCAATTTTTAGGGATTTAATAATTCATACCTTGATTCATAGAAGCTTTGATACTAGCTTCTAGGGAAGGCATTTCTGAGCTTTCTAGAGGAACTTAGTCTTGAGAATTCAAATCCATGGGTTTGTTGCTAATGATTAATGATAGGGTATCCTTTTACCTTGAATTTCTCTAACCTTTTCCATGTACTATCCAACCTGAAAATTTTCATTGGTCCCTGTTTTTCCTCCTCAGACACTAGAACAACTTGGGTTTTTCCCCAATGACATCCTTCTTCCTCTAAACCCAATATTTCTTATTTTCCGCTTAATCCTTCCAAACATGTCCAACATCATGACAAAACAAACATCGAAAAGGTGATTCTAATAATACACATTGCACCTACTTCCATTTCCCCTATATTCCATATCGATTTATTTTTGGTAAATCCTCATGGAGGTCAAATTCAACTAATGTTTTAACAATTCTTGTATCCATGCAGTTCCAGAAGTACTCTTCAATGTTAATGAACTTGCCCAAAATGTTACCTAATCTTTGTAGAATTTCTTTACTCCAAAGTTCCATAGGGAGACTTGGCATCAACACCCAAACTAGTTGTATGAAGAGGAGTTTAGTTATAGGATCTAACCTCAGTCTCCACTGTTATACAAATAACATTGAAGGGCCCAATAACATCATTTTCTTTAAATCTCATTTGTATCCTTTTTGGACCTGAACTCAAAACATAGCCACTTGTAAAGAAATATATGATATTCGGGAGTATACCCTAAAAAAAAAAGTTTTCCTCTAGACAACTCCTTAGGGATTCACCTTTAACTTGCTTGCCTATAAATCAAGTTGCGAGGGCATTTTTGATGGACATTTTCACTACTTACATCCCTACATCTTCGCTTAACACCTTTTTTACTTTCTCTTTGCTTGACCTTATGCATATTTGCTTTTTTTTTCTTGCATGCCTTTTATTCTATCTCATCTCCACCTTTCTATTAACACTTTTCTCCTTAGTTTCGTCTTAGGTTGCGCTCCCAATCCCAACCCTTGCTCTAACACCCATCCTTTTCTAGACTCTCAATTTGCAGGTATGCACTTCAGGCTTTTACAGGGATCAAAACTGAAAACGAAATCCATTGACACCTCTCCATTGTTCAAAGAAATATTGACTTTGATTAACCTCTTATTCATTATTTCCTCTTTACATAGATTGCTAGTACTTGAATCATTGTTATCATCTACTTTAAGGTAAAAAAATTGAAGGTTCTAACTTATCTTTATATGATCAAAAAACCTTAAATGCACTCCATTATGACTTTCCACTTAAAATCTTATCTTTTCATGTCAAAACTATATTTCGAATAACTTATGCCAACTCCTAAAGTCGTCCTAGGGTTATCCCCTTAACCTTGACCTAACAAAAACTCTTAAAAAAACATTATTCCCCTCCTAAATATTGATTTTGGACATAAATTTATTTATTTTATACTATAATCAACTTCCATAAGCAAATCGAAGTTTCCCTCTCTTCACCTTATTTTGCACACTTGCAATTGAAAATTCCCTCAACTTTTATTTATAAATGCTTTTATTTCACAACATCATAATTAAGTAATGACTTGACGCTAATGTCAAACATTAATGCCAATGTCAATATCATGGGTTTCATCGTTGTTTGATAAAAATGTGTCAATGTCACTATTATGGTCTTTATCAAAAGATGTCCACTACATGAAGCACAATTTGTGTAATATATTTTCCCAACATTATCTCCACTTTTAATGGATAATAATGACTTTGTTTACAAATACATGTGGAGTTGCATAGAATCCATAATCATCCACATGGAATCCATAAAAATGAATAATTATGACTTTGTTTACAAATACATGTGGATTTACATAGAATCAATAATAATCCACATGGAATCCATAAATGTGTTATTGAGGCATAACTTTTTCGTTACCAAATCTGTTTGGGTAACTGTGTATAATTTTTACTACAATTCCCTATTTGTATACATTTTTAGTTAAATATATGGGAGAAAACGACTCATTGGGCTTAGACTATGAAGATCAAAGGCATAGAGATTGTCTAAAACTTGGTATGAATACCTTTATTTATCTCACCCTTGGAGAGATAGAGAACACCAATTAAAAAGCTATGTCAGGGTGGTTTGTCAATATCAAGGCCAATGAGGTGAAGTAATGAAGAGACTCTCTTATACCAACATGTTTCGATCTCACGTTTTATCTATTCCGTAGAGGATATGCAAGCAAGATATGGATATCTAAGAAGATCACTATCTGAATTACACATTTATCCAAGCTTGTGTATCATAGTCACCACATTAAATATCATAGGAACAATGAGTGAGGATGTGCAAAATTCTACAAGAATGACATCATGGGGGACTGATATGTTGGCTTGAAGATGTTTGGATAACAAGACATACATTTTAACTATCTTGTTTTGATCGGTTCCCTAAAAACATGATTCCAAAATCTCACACCCATACAAAAAGTAGATATAATCAATGAATAAAAGAATCAAAGCTTCAATAAATTATCCTAAAACTCAAACTAAAAACAATGCTTTTCAAAAATGATGAAAATCACATTTCTCTTGCTTAATTTAGTTTTTATTATTATAGTCCTATTAAAACATAGTTGGAAGAAGAAAACCACCTATAAAATACCACTCAATCCATATTATCTCAATCCTTTCATTTTAAATGAAGATCATAATCTTTACAACATCGTGAAATCCTTGTGAAAAAGGATGAGAAGAATATGTATCGCTTTTAGATCTCACATCGTGCCTGTGTTCTTTTCTCCAATAACGATGACCATTCATTCATTCTCAAAAGTGTTTTGTGAACAAGTGAAACGTTCCCAGCTCCCCATCTTAAGGTGGCCAACATTGTGGGGGCGGTTCCGTCACGCAAAAGGTGATTGAATCCTTTCATGGAATTATATTATTATTTGTTTAATTAATTGAATCCTCGAGAATGGTAGAACGTTCAACGTTTTGAAACTGAAAAAGGTGAAGTGCAAGAAAACCTAACACCGTGGTAACACGTGGTCATTCAAGCCACGTGGTATCACTCACTTTACTTACCCACTTTTCCCTGCAAATGATAGCCACTAGAGACACACATCATGATTGCAAGGAGTGGTCCTCACAAAATGATTCTCTTAAAGAGTACCATGGAAATGATCTTGAATATTTCAAGAACACAAAACGTCCACGGTATGATTAAGACTCCATTGACGTGCAAGCAGACATATGATGACATCAAGGAGAAATGTCCAAAGTGTGATTGGGGAATCATCTGAAGGAAAAGAGATTTTAAAGCGTCACAACACAAATTATTCATCGTTATCCACCGATTATTCACTGGCAAACCTACCTTTGTATAACTTTGTTGGCTTATTCCAAACTCAATATATCACAACGATTCAAGACTTTGAAAATAGGTTCCAATAAGGTAATAGCTTTTATGTGCTTATGCAAAGGCATTTTTCAAGGGGTTTTCCAATGGTGGATTTCAATATCATATGTGGGTTAAAGGGCTTTTTATTGCATTGAGAGTTATGCATTAAATTGAATGTATTGGGATTTCTCTCCTATTACGTGCAGAAGCAATTCCACGGTTTGGGTGGGCCAGTCTCTTCCACGATTGGTTGTCAAATGGGGAATGGATCCAAATGGGTATGGAGCAAGTTCAACATACACCGTGGGAAATGGTGTGACAAAATATGGGAATAATGACGAAAAGTGTATGGTGTGATTGAGAACAAGTGACAAAAAGTGTTTTGAGGGAGACCTTCACAATGTATTTATAGGATGGTTCAAGGGTTTTTGACGCATGGTATTTTATTGTCCATGGTATTTATCTATGGTATTTTGACCCATTCTGACTTTTAGGGTTTTTTGGTCCTTTTTGGAGAGAGTGGGGATAAATCACAATAAATGCTCAACTTTCCTTCATTTATGGGGAAGGAATAATAATGTTTGGACCATATTTAGTGGAAATGTAGTTGTGAAGGTCAAAATGGAGGAAATAATGGTGGGAATATGATGTATGACTATGGTTTAGACAATGGAGAACTAGGTGAACAATTTTTAGTGTTAGCACTGAATTGTATCGATGATGGCATCAATGTTAGGTCGTTCCCATGACTGTGCCCTTCAATCAAGGTTTAGATCATAGTTCCTCCGTGTTGTGCCTCCAATGGCTTCTTCTAGGGTTATTTCCATTGGAAACCCCATTAACATTTGGACATCCATGACCACTTTGTATTAGTGTCACCTTGGTTGGAAGTTCACCTTTTACAAAGTTGGCATCCCAATTCTCTCGAGACTCCTCCCCTTGTACACTTCAATGACTAGGATTTGTTGTTATTTAGTATTTTCCCAACAATTATATGGGAATTAGTCCTTTCCCAACAATTATATGAGCTTATGAGTTGGCCATTCATACAAACATCCAACCAATTGTGCAACTTCATTAGCAGATACCAACTCAATTTGATATGAATTTATTACCTTGGCGATTTCTGTGTCACCCTTATTGTGGTTTATTGATTCGTACTATATCATCTCCTTACCACCTCTGCATGGACTTAGTCCAAAACTTGTCAACTAAAAAGTTATAGGGGCATCAACCCTAACTACCTTGTTATTTAATTGAAGAACCAGTTAATTAAAAGGTCTTTACTCCACTAATGTAAGGTATCCCTTCCAAGGTTTCCAACATCATTGAGCCATTATTGTACTTCAACTTGTAGGATCCCAATAAGCCATAGGTTAACTTCTCAACTTTGCCTTTCTTCCAACTATCTTAAAAAAGTCCTTCAACTAGTTTTCATGATCACATGTCTTCATCGTATGCTTGGCCATTTCTTGTTGAAAGAGGTACATAGTCGATCTTCATCTAGAAGTTCAAGCTCCTCTAATATGTCTTTTTAATCCATTAATTCGTACATTAATGGTTGCTTCTTTGTAGAAGATTCCTTGGGAGGAAGTTTGAATTGTATGTTTCTTCCATATTTCTCAATATGTAGAGAGACCATCATGTAATTGGTTGTCCCAAAGTAATCTTTAAATCATAGACTTTCATGAATAAAGACACCACTAAATTTATTTGTGTTTTCTTCATGACCATTTTCTTTAGGGGAGTATAGATTACTCCTATTATGTACAACCTTGAAAATATCCATCAAACTCACAACTATCTTTGTGGTGAAATGAATACCTTAATAAACAAGGCCATGTATTGGGTGCCCAACCATTCAGGGTATGTCTTCAAATATGCCACTTTGTAGTTTCTTTTGGTGTCATTGCTAATTTCCTAGACCTCTAGTCATTTGGTGAATGAATTTATGGCTATCGTTGCTTGGCTCTTCATTTATTTTAAACATTGTCTGAAAATAAATTTGCCATTATAATCTCGCATAAAGGATTTTCTAAATAGTCCTTCTTAAGAAAAGTGTCTTTTAACAATTCTTGAATGGGCTTCCCTTAACAAACACTCTATTTCAAATGGTGGTACATATTGTCTTAAATCCATACAAATAATTTATAAGTTCCCTGCAAGGATCTTAAATCTTAGGAATTTTTGAACAAGTATTCACATATGAGCTCTCATCACATATTAGGATTTTATAACAAAGTATGGAGGACATCTATACTTTCTATGCATAATATTTATTTGATAGATACACATTAGCATGATCTACTCTAACTTGGGATCTTTTAAACATTGAAAGATTTGTATGTCAATTTTTTTTAGCCCTCTCGATGATTGATATATTTGGATTTAAAATGAATCTATGCTTGTTTATAAATCTTATTATACTTATTATAATCTATAAAATATTGTTGCAAGAAGTATATTACACAATCCAATGTAAAGTAGAGTAAACCATAAAGTATGTCACAATATATTAATAAACAAATAGAGTGATTCTTGTAAGGTCAACACTTGATAACCATTCCTCATGTTGGCATTAGAGCCGTTTGACGATTAGTGTTTCTTTGACTCAATTGATCTGTGAAACAATTTTTGTTTCCATCAATGTGTTCTACTTCACATTCAAATGTTTCAATATATATTTTCCATTGAATCAACCTTCCATGCCATTCTAATGTATGTTTAATCTATTTGGAAAGGAATCCTTTTAACCCCTTTTAATCTAATTGGATACCAAATTGTGGGGAAGTATATCAATCTACATGTTTAAAAGGAATTTACCACAACATGTATTTCAAAATGTTTGCTTCAATATCTATCTACCGTGTTTGGCCATAATCTTGATGTATATATGCAAATTTGTCCATGTTTTAATGGGGATGCTCCCTATCCCAATGTTGATGCATTTGTGCAACACACTGATTTTTTTCCCTATATAAGTAATGTAAAATGTGAAAAAATGATGGGCCCTAGAGTTGAACCAATGCAGCTTATTTTGTACTTTGGATTAACTTTGTTGGGGGTGGGTGAAGCAACAAAGACTTCTAAACCCACATGATTCACATTTTAACCCACAATTACTACCCAGTTGAATAATCAACCAATGGAGAATAATTCCATATTGAAATATAAAATAATATTAAAGATGAATGATGATATATTACAAAGTGAGTGCCATATATATATAAATTGGAAAGGCACTTTGGATACCATCCATGAAAGGATGCGCCATTTTAGAATAGTTTACTAATAACTATTTATTAATTATTAATTATGAATATCAATATGTATTAATATTAATAATTCATATATATATATATATATATATATTGTTTGTTGTTATTATTTAAGTTTGTTACATTGCCACTCCCTTAGAAAGGCTTTGTCCTCAAAGCCTTATAATGTTTTTGCATCATTTTTTGTGGTGTCATAGTCGACGAAACATGTCGATACGAACCACTAAGAGTTGAGCACAACTTTCGATATGTGGATGAATCAATCCATCCCAAATTGATTTGTTGTGGATTGTTAGCATTCCATACTGATCTATCGTTAGGAGATTTGATCACATTGGTACCGCTATCTTTCGACATTTCCCATTTTTTAGAATATCTATTTTTATGGTTGGGGTGTCGATATGGAGTTTTCACAATGTCATTGTCTTTTACGAGTGTCATTTTTTTAGCATTGATCTGAGTAGAAAGTTGTGTTTTCATCTCTTCAGGTTTTAAGGTTTCGTTCTGTATCTTTTCCAACTTGCTTTCTAACTACATGTTATCATTTTGAAAATTCTTAATCACTTCTACATGTGATTTTCTGTCATCTTCAAACTTCTTAAGTTGTTCCTTAAGATCTTCATTATGCCTTCTGATACAATGATTTTCTTCCTGTTTGTCTAGAAGTTTCCCTTCAATGTCTTCCGTAGATTGTTCTGTCTTCCGACTACTTTTCAACTTCTTAATTTTTGTGACTAGTGTCTTGTTATGATTACCTAATCTGAAAATTTCTTCGGAATGGCTTGATAAAACCTTGTTGACTTTTGTCAGTTCTAACTTATGTGTCTTCTTACTGTCGTCATACTGCTGCTGGAGTTTTTCTTTTTGTTGTTTATGATGACATAACTCTGCTCCTTGATTTTCTGACCTCATCCGGACTTGCGCCAATTCAACATCTTTTTCCATGATGAGTTTGTTTAGATGCTTTATTTCTTCTTCTAATTCATTATCGTATCCATATGGTGATTTGTTGTCATTTTTTGACTTTTTGATTTGGTCTTCTAGGTTTTGATTATGAATTTTTAAACATGATATTTCTTTATCCTGATCAGATAACATTTTCTTGTTATCTCTTATGGTTCATTCTAGCTATCGATTCTGATTCCATAAGCGGTGATTCTCATCGTTTTTCCACTCTTTCAATCACTTTTTCGTCTCAACCTCAGCTTGTAGACTTTTATTGATCGCCTTGTATTGTTCTAACTCGTCCACTGTTGTTTGTAGTTGTGCCTTCATTTTCGAATATGTACTAGCCATTGTTTGTGACTATGTTTCTACGTCACTTTTGTCTTCGTTTCTTCTAGAAGGGTAGGTACAAAAGCTTTAATAATTCTCGATATGTCTCTTTTGGAAAAACTTTCTTCGACTATTTCTTGTTAAGTCAAATAACCTTTCTTTTTTCCAAAAATAATTATTTTTTTAATAAAATAATAATAATAATAATAATTATTATTTTTAAACTTAAGCTATATAAAATAATATATAACCTTCCAAATTCTAGTCCTTGACTTTTATTTTTTTCCAATACTTTTGTAAATTGCAAGTAGATTGGGTGGTTGGGAGGAATAAGTGTTACCTTCCCCACCTAGGTTCAAATCCCACTTGCTTCTTTGTAGTTATTATTATGCACTTTTTATATTCAAACCCAAACCCACTTTAAGAAACCAAGTGTGGTTTCACTTTTAACCTCTTTTTTTTTTTTTTACTTTTATCTTTATTTTTTAACCTTTTTTTTCCTCCTTTTTTTAGTTTTTAGTTTTTTTCACTTTTTTTTTTTCCTTTTACTTTTATCTTTTCTTTTTCTTAACTTTTCTTTTTAACTTATGTTTTTTTTTATTCTTTATTTTTCCCTCTCGTTCTTGCTCTGATACCACTTGAAGCAACAAAGACTTCTAAACCCACAATGATTACTCAGTTGAATAATCAACTAATGGACAATAATTCCATATTGAAATATAAAATAATATTAAAGATGAATGATGATATATTACAAAGTGAGTGCCATATATATATAAATTGGAAAGGCACTTTGGATACCATCTATGAAAGGATGCGTCATTTTAGAATAGTTTACTAATAACTATTTATTAATTATTAATTATGAATATCAATATGTATTAATATTAATAATTCATATATATATATATTGTTTGTTGTTATTATTTAAGTTTGTTACAGTGGGTGAGGATGACACTGAAAAGAAGGGAGACTATGAACCCATAAGAGAGAATCTAAAAGAGCAAGGGAGTTAAAGTATTAGAAATATTAACCTTGCCTTAAACCCTTATCTTGAGCCCATTTCTATCTTATTATTAAATAATTAATAAATTTAATTAAAACATTGGGAGAGGGTAGCTGTATGTTTTCTTAGAAAGGTGGCATGTGGTGATCCAAATGGATATCAGTGGCCACCCACCTATTTGACTGGCTCAAAACATTTTTTCTAGTTTGGTATTTTTAATGGATGTTTCGTGTCCAAAACTTTTAGGGTTGTTTTGAGGCCCTAAACGACATTTTTTTGGCGACGTCACAATCTATTTCTAGTGAAAGGTAGGTTCTGGATGGGAGACATGTGTATTTCTCATCTATCCCTTCCAATGGTATATCGAGTGCCCTAAATGGAGATCATATCCAAAATTTATGCCCCCGAGAAGTTGACACCTCAACTAACCACCTCGAGCTTACATACCTTTTTACAATTCATCCCCTACGGTTAGGTTTTTGGATGTTTAGGGTTTTTTCCTAATGATTATGATAAGAAGGCCATTCAACCTCCTTTTGTAATCATTTTTTTATGAATGAGCGTAGCTGTCACATCTCTTCTCAAATATATATCTACCACCATTCTAGTTGCTTTTATTTTATAGTATGTTCTGTTTCATTTTTTTAACAAAATATGAGTTTACTGTATCACTATGTTCCTTTGAATATATCTGTGTATGTGATTATATATTCTATTTCATTTCATCCTCACATAAATCTAGATAAGATATATCAGAGCAGCGTGCTCTTTATTATCTCTTAATGCATGTCTCCAACAAGTTCTAGATATTGAGAGTTGGGCCTTGAACAAGTTGAGCTTGAGAGATACCACCATCGATAGCCCAAAATATCTCCCATGGCTGAAGAAAAGAGAGATGACAGAGCAGGATATCCTGTTAAGCTATTGATCGAGGAATCCCTCGCACGATAGATAAATGAGATGGCAGAAAATTTTGCCCAGATCCTTTGACGGAAGCCAACAACAATGGAGGGATCATCAAGAAATCACTTTGGAGGAGCCACACCCTTCAAGGTACTAGTTAAATTTGATATCCCTTTATTTGAAGTCCAACTCGATGCTAATGCCCTATATAAATGGTTGAGTCTGCTAGAAGGGTATTTATTTATCCACATTTTTTCCAACAGGAAAAAGATCACCTTTGCTCCTTAAGGCTATCCCCCATGTCAAAAATTGGTGGGAAACTTCTTGTGAGAAAAACTTAACGGAGGAGTCTAGAATGTTTGAGGCCAATCCCACTTGGGTCTCTTTTTTAGATGCCCTTAAGGAACAATATTACCCTATGGGAAACTATGACGATCAGTACACGAGATGACCACACTGTGTCAAGAGAGGGACCAAATAATGTTAAAGTTCACAAATACCTTCCACACCTTGTGCACCAAGTTTGGTATGAAAGACTCCAAGAAACATTTGGTTCTAAAATAACACGAGGGACTACATAGGTACATCCAATCTGAAATGGATTTTTTGTACATCTTGTCACAAGGAGATGATTATCGATTTGCTGTTAAGATAGAGGAAAAATTCAAGTAGAAGAACAAATGGAAGTTTAGGCCTATGAATCAACTGTAGAAGCAAGGAAAGGGTTACCCCAGCCTGCAAAATAAAGGATAGGGTAAGGACAACTAGTCCAAGTCACAAGAAAAGGAGGGTAACAAAAATACAAAGAAGGGCATTGAGAAATGGTGTCAGTTATGTAAGAGCCCCTAGCACAACACTGATGAATGTCACTCAAAGCAGTCATTGGTGGCCAAGATTAATGCTTTGAAATCATATCCTAGTTCCAACTCTAATTTGGAAGCCAATGTTGCGTCATAGACAAGAGGAAGCAAATCATTGATGCAAAACCTAACAGCACCATTGCTACCACAAATATCCAACCCATCGATCCAAGGATCCAAAGGAAGGTGAGTGCCTCTTCCACTCACAGATGTCGATAAAGGGAAATCCGCTACATTTCATTGTTGACAACGGAAGCTAAAAAAACATGATTACGATAGAGGTCATCAAACAATTGAAGTTACCAACAATACCACACATGCAACCCTACAACATTGGGTGGCTTAACCAAGTACAAGACATCTCCACTAGTCAACAATGCCCCATACCTTAAGGCATCAATCCCTTTAAGTTTGTGAAATGTTACTTATCTTACATGGTTTGAAGTCTTTCCTATATTTTAGTGGTTGGTTATCCATGAACTTATCCATATTTGGACTGATATTAAACATGTTTGGATCTATTCCAAAAACTTATGTTTTAGATCTCATGTCCATCTATCATTCTGATTTTTACACCTATCAGTTTTCCCCAGTTGCTCATAGTTTTCCTAGTCTAGCCCTATATCCTCATGGAGTCACTGAAGCATTTGTATTTGTTGTTCCATATCCTAATGTTTTTGATATATCATAGTTTTATCAACCTCATATCAGATCTGGAAATATGCTACATCAGATTGGAATATTGACATGTGATTCACATCACAATTTTGCAGCGATTCAGGGAATTGGGTGTGAAATAAATTGTCGTAGTTTTTGTACTCTTTGGGAAGGAGTATGCACAGATCTATTTTCCATTTCAGATTATGTTTGCAGATCAGAGTTTGACAGGAGCAAGAAGCATTCAAATAATTCTCCTACTTCATCAGTTGATGAGATACAAGGAGTCTCTCCTCTTCCTTCTTGCAGGTTCTACACTCTAGCGCATGATCATGGAGTTCATGATTTCTTCATCAAGTCTTCCATACAGAATAAGTTCATCCAACTCATTCAAGTGAAGATATAGATATGTTGAAGAAATATTATTTCAAATTTTGTGCCTTGTCCTTTCTTGAGGGAGGATTTCCCCCATGTGGTTTTGCCTCTTTCCTCACTTTTCTGGACATAATAATTGTTAAAGGGTGACCATAGCCTTGTTGCTGGGCCCTATATACACCTATATTTTTGGAATACCATCATAAATTCAGACTTAAAGGGGCATGTTGGAATGTATTAAACCCACCCAATACTTAGGATAAAATAATTAATCATTATTTGATTAATTATCTACCTACTAGCTTAATTAGTTGGCATCCACTTGCACCTCAAAGTACACACATGCCATCTATACCCCAGGAATACTTTATTTCTGATTATGGGTTGATCTTGACCACTTTATGGACATCCAAAATTGGTAACTTTGCTTTACAACAAATTCTTCTTTGTTTTGCTTTATCCCGCTTTTCTATGGATAAGGTAAATCTAGTTAACTAGGAAACTGGGTTCTTTTGTTGCCAACCCATCCTTCATGGATTTCTCTCCATTTTCTAGGATTAGAATTTTTTTTCATCACTCTTGACAAATCACTCATGATTTTTCTAATTCGTGAGGTCCTCGACTGATTTGGCAAGTGCTTTAGCCACCTATGGGGGTTTTCTAAATTTTGGTAAGTCTGCCTTTTTTAGCTTTATGAGTTGTCTCCATACAACTCGATTTTACTATGATGGATGGACTATTTATGTACACTATTATTCATCATTAATCAATGGAAGGATACACTCCAATATTCATCTCTTCATTCATGTGATCCAGTCTATTTTCTTCTCTCTGGTTTTCTTGTGTATGCTTGTGAGAATTCTTAGTAGCAGGATCTATTTCCTATGCTTCTTCTTAGCATCTTTGCTCATAAAATTAGAGCTATTACTTCTACAATCTCATCCACTCTGAGAAAGTATGTTGCAATGTCTTCCTCCTCCCTCATCTTGAGCATTTCAAATTATGGATGGAGGGTTTACAACTTGTCCTTCTTGAATTTTTCATATCCTTCATTAATACTCTTTAATTTGTCCCAAAATTCTTTTGTTTTTGTACATTCCATCACTTAGGTAAATTCGACATCAACTAATCCACATCGTATTGCATTCTTTTGTCTTGCATTATGTTGGCTTTTTCCCGTCTTTATGTCCCTGGACCCAGGTTCAATCTCTTCTACTCAGCACAACAAAGCTCGAGATATTAGCTCAATAGAGCATAGCTCAGCCGAAAACACTTGCAACACATATGTCGTCTCACCCAAGACATCTCTCATTTATGAGTAACTACAAGAACCAGGTTTCCACAGTTGTGTGGGAGGGTGTTTTAGTACCTTGGCTCCACGCCTAGGATTCCAATGAAGGTCAAGGGGTGCTTGTATACATAATTCTTTAACAACTAAACTTTGATCCAACCTTTCTTTATGCAACTTAAGTAAATAAACAGTAGACATGCAACATAATCATATTCATTAATATAATGCGACCATCATACCTTTATCCATTTGTAAACAAATCTATAGTTATTCATTCAACGCAATAATCACACATATATTTAATCTACTTCAACATTCACACACATACACAAAATATAACATGGAAACCCATCTAGGAGAAAACCACAAGGTTCTCTTCATATGGCATGAGGAAATAGATGCACCTTTTGTTTGCGCACAAAGCTGCAGACTCTGCTCAAGATCTTCTTTTCTATCTTTACAGACTTTTCCTCCCTCTCATGCTCTATGATATTCTCTCTTTCTCTTTCTACTCTAATTCTCCCAGTGATCCACACACAGCCTGGATCGACTCAACGCTCCTTACTCGTCTACGCACTTAGCTCCAGAACCTTTTATTTGATTCAATTTGAGATACAAAGCCATTAACTAGAACTCCTACTTCAAGTCTAGCTCAAGCGTCTTACCAAGAGTCTAACTAAGAATCTACAATCTAGAAGCTAACCCATATATAGGTTGGGTTCCTTCTTTTATATCCCTATTACCGACTCAATATAGATCCCATACATGCTCGTTACAGACTCAATACCGACTCGATATAGGCTCTATATAGACTCATTACAAACTCCTTTTATGTCACTATCTTAGGTGACTTACTATATCCAACCAACATGTTGTCTTTCCTATTATAGCAACACATAACAAGAGGCAATATCGGCCTGAATTACAAATATTCCTTCATGCATGTGGTTTCTGTCGGCTCCAATAGAGCTTGTACACACAATCATTAAGGACTGTCACTTTCTCAACATTATGCCTTACTGTCGTTTTCTGGCTGTTATGCTATTTGCATGCCTGCTTCTATCGATATTTTGTTATACCATCTCGTGTCACCTTCTATCCTTCTGTCGTGGATTACTTATCTGGCGCAACTTCCTCTTCCAATGCCTTCTCTTTGTCTTCTTCTTCTCTTTTACTTCCTCTATCACAAAATCCTTCCCATTCTCCTTTATGCTTCTTCCTCAGTCATATCTCCATCCTCTTATCCTTTATGTTCTTCTCCATACTTAGGCAGAATTCTGCATGAATTCTTCCTTACTGTCCCTGATCCCAACACATTCAATTTATATCATCTTCTATTTTCAAGGTTAACTGGAACTGTTCTAAAAGTTGTGTGCTCATCGGTTTACTCTGTTTCATCCGTGGTTTCTTTTGGAAACTCGTATCCATACTCCATTGATTTCCAAACGTCCATATCGAAAGACTACAATTAAAGCTCCATGTGTATTTTCCAAAAAGCATAATTAGAGTTGTCAAACCTTGGTGCCCTATTGGTATACAAACTTTCTTGTTTATACATATATGTGTTGGATCTTTCTTTGAGGTGTTAATGTGTTACTGAAGACACCCGATATAATACCAATTGTTGGATTTATCTTATTACTGAGAGGGGGGTGAATTAGTAATTGCTCATATATATATATATATATGATTTCACTTTGACATATTTTCACCAATTAAAAACTTTCAATAATAATAATAACAAATACAAGAATGCAGAGACTAAAATTGATCAAGGTTTAGAAGGGTTTTTGCTTTGCAACTTATCTGCCTAGGGTTTTGTGTGTTTAGGGTTTTTCTTGCTTAACAGACTGCCTCTTGCCATGGAGTCCAGCAGTGGAGGCCCGGAGGAACCCCTCCTTCAGTTCTAATCTTTCGTGGAAGGCTCCGTCGGTTCTACCTCTCGTCATATCAACCTCGAACGCCAAGCTTGACTCACTTTCTAAAGGGAAGGGATGCGTGTGGTCTGGATCTACCTCGCAAGTCCCCTCTCGCCTGTCGAATCCTTCTCTGCTGACAGCTGCTGCTTCACATGATTCCTCCCAGGACAACTCCAAGTGAAAACCCGAAACACTTCATATACCCCGGCATGAAATCGCTTCAACCCTGGTTAGTGAGCAGATATAGTTCATACAGGACCATGCAATAATCTGCAAGTTCATAGGCATATGGCCTATGGAAAAATCTATCGATGGATGTATTCTCAACACTTGGAAACCAAAAGGTCAGTGTGAGATAAAACTTGGGTCGAAGGGTTTTTTCATTGTCATCTTCCACAATCTTGAAGATAAGAACTGAATATTCCAGGGAGGTCCCTATTTCTTCCATTCGATAGGACTCTACATGTGCAACTGGAAGGAACACTTCTCCCCAAATAAAGATGACTTCAAGATAGTCCTGGTCTGGGTACGTCTCTATTCTCTGCCACAAGAGTTCTAGAATGAGGAAACGTTAACAGGGATTGGAAACACTCTGGGAGCCTTTTTCCAAATCTCTGACGCTACTATAGCAGGGAGATACAAGTCGTATGCGCACATCTGCCTCTATCTAGACATCTTGGCTGCTCTCCCAGAATCCATATGTCTCTGTCATAGAGACATTGAGTGGATTCAAACACTGGACTACGAGCATATACCGTTCTGCTATCGAAAATGCCACGAGCACGGTCACCTTTTCAGAGACTTCTCGCTAAATGTCAAACCTCCTCCTCCGAATCGTTCTAACAAGAAAGATGAAGACAACTTCACCAAAACCTTGTGCAGAAAATGAAAAAACAAAAAATCTTAAAACCCCTCCTCCTCTCAGGATGTCCCAGATGCCCCTGTCCAAAATAGATTTTCTCCTCTATTGGAATGTCCCCAACAGGAACCCCAGGAGGATGCTACACCCTTAGTGCAAGAAGCATGTCCCTATGCACTCTTGGACTCATCTGTATCCCTACTCAATGACCAATCCCAGTTCTCTAACCCCCCTTCTCCAGGGAGGATATCCTAGCTCAAATTGCAGAAGTGGACCAACGGATGATAGAATATGAAGAACAAGAAGATGGAGAAGACATGGAATTGGGGGAACTAGAACTTTCAGTCTGGAACGAAGCTAAGAAAAATGGAAACGTAGAATGCATCCCAACTAATCAATTAAAACTCTTTGCATACATTTACAGGAATATTCATCCATACAAGGAGACCGCAAAAAGGGTAGAAGTATCACAACAAGATCCGGGTAAGCAAACTCTCGGAATCAAACATCACAAATGAAGGGACGTAGCCAAAATCCAAGGTGATACTCCAAATAAAGGTAGACAATCCAACATACAATTAATCAAATAATTGGGTACGTTCCTAGTAGACTCCAGACAAAGTGCCTGCCTTGAGGCACACTCCCCCCCCTCTGTTTAAATGGATTTAAAAATCATATCCTGGAACATCAGGGGAATCAGAGGAGATTCTAAAAGACTTTTGTTCAAAAATAGGATTCTCACAGAGAAACCTGCGGTCATCATGTTACAGGAAACCA
Organism: Pseudotsuga menziesii; assembly: GCA_001517045.1. Lineage (NCBI taxonomy): Eukaryota > Viridiplantae > Streptophyta > Pinopsida > Pinales > Pinaceae > Pseudotsuga > Pseudotsuga menziesii. Next base: position 77,080 of record LPNX010898313.1, read on the forward strand.
AGTGCTCGGAGCAAAAGCTCTTGGAATTTTCCACCAAAAGTTGGAGGAACGCTCAAGCCGTTTCCCTAGATGCCAAAGGTAGTGTTGGAGGCATATCCATATTATGGGACCCCACTATCTTGCATATAGAAGGATTCTTCTCATCCCAACACACTCTATTAGGATGGTTCAAAATCATTGGCACCAATCACAGAGGTGTTCTGACTAATGTTTATGGACCACAACAAATGGACCAAAAGATCAGCTTTATAAAACATTTCAAGTGGCTCCACAACAAATCCCTTCCCAAAACTGGATTATAGGGGGGGAATTCAACATCATCACTTCTCTCACTAAAAAAAAGGGAGGCATGAGAAGGATGGATAGAGATAGTGATTCCTTCCAAACCCTCACCAAAGATCTAAGGCTTGCAGATATCCAAACCACTATTGGGCTCTTCACTTGGAATAACAGAAGAGGAAGGGAAATACATGTGGCATGCTAGCTTGATCGCTTCCTCACCTCTCCTTCGCTTTTGTAGAACCAAATCAACCTCTCTGCCATCATTCTCCCCTCTGCAGGTTCTGATCACTGGACGATTTGCCTAACTCTCAATCTTGAAGCCTCCCATAGCAGAAGGCCCTTCATATTTGAGAAATTATGGCTTTCTAATCCATAATTTTTAACCAAACTCAAGGAATGGTGGGAGGAGTTTGTCCATATTGAGGGCTCAGCCATGTACCAATTCCAGCAAAGGCTTAAGATGCTCAAAGGGAAGATTAAGCTTTGGAAAAAATTGGAGTTTGGAAAAATATTAGAGGAAAAGCTAATTCTTGAATCCCAGTTGAACATGATTAAGGTGCAATCCATCCTCTCTAGATACACAGATGGAATCAAGCAGTAGGAGTCCAGCCTCCAAGAGCAACTGAGAAATCGTTACAAGCAAGAGGAAGAATTATGGAGGCAGAAGTCTAGAATCAAGTGGCTCAAGGAAGGAGAAAAAAACACAAATTTTTTTCACCACTCCATGCTTCAAAGAAGGCAACATAACATAATCACTAGGCTTACCTCGGCGTAGGGCCATAACCTCCAGACTAAGGAGGAAATTGAATCAGGGATAATCAGTTTCTACTCCGACCTCCTGAAGGAACCAACTGGAAATTGAACCCTAGCTATAAATCAAATTATGCAGCAAATTCCCACCCTTGTCATGTAGGATAAGAACCTTAGACTTACTGAAGACATCTCCCTTGCCGAGGTGGAAGAGGCAGTCATGGATATGAAGGCTGGAAAAGCTACGGGTCCGAACGGTTTCACCTCTGAATTCTTCTAGTCTTGCTGAGAAAAAATCAAGCTGGATGTCTGAAAAGTGGTTGAATGCTCTAGAAAATATGGAACCATCCTTCCTTCCCTAATGCAACCTTTCTAACCCTTGTCCCCAAGATCGACAAGTCGGCCAAGCCTTCCAACTTCAGGTTCATTTCCCTATGCAATGTCATCTACAAAATCATCTCCAAATTCATCGCCATTAGACTAAAACCCATCCTTCCACTCATTATTTCCCTTGAGCAAACCAGATATGTGGAAGGTAGGCAAATTCTAGATGGTATCCTAACTGCTCATGAGGAAATCCACACTCTTAAAACCTCCTGCACCTCTGGGACGCTTTTAAAGCTTGATATGTCCAAAGCCTTTGATAAAATAAGTTGGAAGTTCCTTAAAGCCATGCTGGTGGCCTTTGGATTCTCCATCTCTTGGGTAAATTGGGTGCTAGCCCTTGTTTCAACAGCCTTTTTTCCCATCCTCATCAACGACTCTCCTTCAAACACTTTTTTAGCTACAAGAGGTATTAGGCAGGGGAACCCCCTATCCCCCTACCTCTTCATCATTCTTGCAGAGGAACTTGGAAGATTCATCAGCGCCCAGGATTCTTCTAACCAAATTCAAGGGCTCAAACTGGACGACTCAGGAAAAAGGCACTCTCATATATAGTTCGTAGATGACACAATGGTGATGGGCCATGCCTCAGTCCATGAGGCTAAATACTTTCAAAATATTCTGATCACCTTTGGTGAAGCATCAGGTATGTCCATCAACTGTCTCAAGTCTAAAATTTTCTTCTTCAACACTCCCCTTTTCACGCAGCTCAGAACAACTAGAATTCTGGGTTTTCAAAAGAGCTCCCTTTCAACCAAGTTTTTTGGGGCACCCTTTATTGACTCTGCTTTGAAAAATGTTTCTCGGAAAGACCTTCTTGTCAAGCTTGAATCCAAACTCTCCTATTGGACTTTCAGAACTCTCAATTTCCTAGGTCGTCTTATCCTACTTAAATCGATCCTTCAAGCCATGCCCTTATATCTTTTTTTTGTCATGGCCGCGCCTCAGAACATCCTCAAATCCATTCAAAACTTACAGCACAATTTCCTATGGGGAGGAGCCCTCCTTCACAGAAAATGGCCTCTTTTATCTTGGAAAACCCTTTGTCAAGAAAAAAATAATAGAGGATTGGGCCTCAGAGATCCACAAATGCTCAACGGAGTACTCTGCTCCAAACTTTGGTGGAGATGCATCACTGAGCCTAATCTCCCCTAGACCATAAATGGAGAGATAAATATGCGAAGGACATCAGATAGGAGGATCTTATCAGATCAAAGAACTTAGAGGATGGATCGATCATATGGAATGCAGCCAAATCCTAGAGAGATCCCATCCGTGCCCATAGCTTCTGGGAATTCAGGGATGGGAATACAACTCTTGTTTGGGAAGATGCTTGGCAACAACTCCCCCCTCTACATTCTCAGGCCAATACTCAAAATATGAAAATCAATATGCAACACTCAGGAAAAGAAAAATTAGCGCACAATTGGACCCTACCCCCCACACAGGAAAAGTGGAAAACCTGGATCTCGAAAGAATAATGGAGAGGCAGGGAAGCTTATCAAGAGGATAACAATTTCTGGAATGACCTAAATTCTAGAAAAATTTTCATCCAGACAACCCTAGACAAGCTAAGATGGGGCTATCAACCCAAAGGATACTTGACTATAAAATAAGCATATCAACTATCAAATTGACATCTTGGCAACCATAATGACAAGGTTTGGGACAAAATATGGAATCCCATCCTATGGTCAAAATTCAAAACCTTCCTCTGGCCCATAAGCCATGGGCGCATTCTCACCTGGGACCAACTCTGCAAGGAGGATTTCAAGGTCCTTCCAGATGCCCCATGTGTAATCTCACTAAAGAAAACATTTAACACCTCCTAAATCAATGTCCCTACGCTTCAGAAATATGGGACTGGGGCATCAGTTTGTTCAGAAGAACCAACAGAATTCTTAATGACCTAAGAGGTACCATCAAGGGCTGGCACCCTCAACCCTTCTTGAGCCCTTTTCTTAACATGCTTTGGTCCTTATTCCCTGTCCTAATGGTTTGGAACTTATTCCCTGCCCTTTTCAGTCACCTCCTCTGGACACCGGACTATGATGATTTCTACAAGGACAGATCGAGGGTGTGAGTCGCATCTATTTGACACACAAACTATTTATACCACCCTCCTATTTTATTTGGCACCTCATCAACTCCATGGGATTTCCTCCTCCTGCTCCACCATCAAGCTCGCTGAAAATGGTCTGCATTATCTATTTTTTCTAAGGTGGTGGAACTCTGTGGATGCGAGGCGTATGTAGTGCACTAAGATTACAGTTATCAAGCTCCCTCAAGCCTCTGTTAACCCTGGTAAGCGATTGTCTTGTTCCTCTTTGGATTGTTAATCTCTGTCATCCTACTTTCTTCATTATCGTCGCTCTGCCCCACTAATTCTACTGGGTCTGTCTTGCCTACCCCGACCTTGGTCTATTTCATGTTCAAGCTTTTTTCCCCTTTGCCTCCCATTATGCCTCCTTGTAGAAGCTCCCATACTATCTTCTCCCCTCCTGAGCCTAGCAGGCATAACCCGACGATCCCTCCCCTCCACTTCTAGAAGATGATCATGGACAAAAGAAAGCACTTCAAGCGCGAATTCCCTGAACATGTCCAAGCCACCATCCAGGATGTTGAGCGCGAAGCAGAGCTCGAATCGATTTGTTTAGGACCTGAGGAAATCAAAATTGAGTTTAAAGACTTAGTCCCTGACCTTGGCACCTCCAGAGGCAGGCTAACTCTTTATAAAAAATTGTTAGATCTTCAGTGGTCACATAAATTTATTCTTGGCAAGACTCTTGTGGAGAAAAATGAGCAGCATGGAAAAATCCTCCTCCAACAGGTCCAAATCTTGCAGACCCTTCATAAAGTCATGGATAACTAGGCAGAGATAGCAAAGAAACTTGGTCTGAATCTCGAACCCCATGAGCATATTTTTGACTAATTCTATTTTCCTTCAGTCATGTGCTTTGCCTCTTTTTGTTTCATTAAAATATACTTCCTATGTTAATGGCTTTTATGTTAATAGTTTTTATTTTACAATGGATGAAACCTGCTTAAGACTTCTTATGAATTCTCGGTCTTACTGGTTCTACCTTGTTTCCTCTTGAGGGAGGCGATCAGTCTGACCCCCAAGTCTGTTTTCCCAATGATGAGAAGACTTGGATTTTGTTATAAATGACTGTTATTTAGCTATTGATGATAAATAGAAGGTGCTGCTAATTTACAAAAAAAAAATTCAACAATGCACAAATATCAGAGAATAATTGGATATGTATAATATATAAGAATGATTACATAAGTGGGAGAAATAAATATTCAAACATGAGCACCCACTCATTTCAGGTGTTGACTGTAGAAATATGTTAGTTGTTACCACCGACCTGCAATGACTTTGATCAACATGAGCATCGACTCATGAATTTTAGATGTCGACCTAAACAAATTTCTATATGACTACACAAATTGTGACTTGTAGCAATCAAGCTCTGACCTATGGATAACTACGATATCTGATTGTGGAAGCACCAACCTCTGAATTATATTCTCCGGCTCCGACTAGAAGGAGGATCCAAACCCTTAACTATATTTACCAGCTTCAACTAGAATGAGGCCCCAAGCCCCTAGGTTTTATTTGCTACAACACCCTGAAATTATTTTTCAGCGCCAATTGGAAGGATGCTATGAACCCCTGTTCCTTTCCTTGTCCAACCTCCCTGACGTGAAATAAAAATGTGTTGAATAACCGCAATATACAAAATACCTTATCTTTGATGTATGTCTTCACCAATATGCAATTGTTGTAACTTATTCTGCATGAGTCTTTCTTGTGAATATATGTGTTAAGACATACGGTTATCAAATCTACGATGTGTGATAATCACTGCGATCTACGTCTCTTTTGTAGTTCTGTGATCTGCATCTTTACATTGAACATACTTCTTAACTCAGTTACTTCTGTTATTCTACGGCTTGCATCTTTTATTGAGTAAGAACATCGCACATTCTGAATATGGGTATCCTCTTCATCTAGCGCACTTCATTCTACTCAAATCTGTTGTTTTGCGCATTTCGGCTCTGCTGCATAAACAATCTTTCTACAATCAACAAGCCATTGATACCCCAAATAATTCTGAAGCTTGTCCACCCAGATAATCTCAGATCTTTATCTTTCACAAGATTACTTCACCACATCCATCTCTTGTTTATTTATAGTCTTCTTGACTCAAGAGATGTGTCCACCTGGTGAAGTTCCTTATCCTTGGATAATACCCCACTTGTTTTCATTTTCTTCAAGTTAAGATTTGTGTCGGCATGTTGCTTATCGCAATTCATCTTTGTGGGTTTTAGCGCACATATGCCAACATCCTTGTGGGACTTTTTCACATAGGTTCATATCTCATATTTTTCTTCACAAATATTGGTGCCACATACCATTTTCTTTGTGGGAGTTTTACACACAGGTTTGTGTTTCGTGTTCTTCGTTCACAAGACTCACATAAATGGTATTTGTGCATATCTTCCATTTTCAATGTTCTTCTTTGTGGATCTTTATTTGTGCACTTGTGACCAATGTCATGGTGGGATATTTTATTTCATGGGACTTCCACATTCTTTGATATGTATATCTTCAAGTTGGTTTTGTGTGAGGAAGTCTTCATCTTCTTTTGGAATTAGTCTATAATCTCCTTAACACTCCTTTGTCATCAATGACAATTCAACACCTTCGGCATTTTGATAGTGTTCAACACATAATCATTCAATATTTTGACATCATGTTCAATACATAATCATTTGATCCTTTGAAATTGTGTTCAGTACATAATAATTTGATCCTTTGACATCAATGACAATACATGTTCAACACTTGAGACCCTTATGAGAAGAAATTTTAGTGTTGGGGCATCAAATGATTTTTGTTTTACTTTTTCTCATGCATGTACACGGGTAACATGGTACATAGTCACGTACTTTTCCCAAGCTTCACCGTTTTTTTGTAAAAACATTGTTTCTATGCATGTACATACGTGACCTATCCACTAGATAGTTGTGTGCATGTGACTTCCCTTATCCAACCCAAGTACCCCTGGTTTGGATTTTTTTTTAACTGGAAAATTGGGTTTCCTTATATCTTAATTGACTGTGAAGGATTGAATTTTGTCTTTATTTTCATAAATCAACACTTTTTTTTACAAGACAAAACAAAAATAAGTCTTTTGTGATTTAGAGTTTTTCCCCAAATCTTGTTTTTAGGTTGTTTTATGTAAAGCTTGTTTGTAGCTTGATTTTTAATAAAAGAATTAGGTTTAATATTTTACTTTTATTTTCATATGATCACGGAAATTTGATAAAAAAATGATTACATTGTAAGTTATTTTGTTGATTGTTTTTTCATTATGAAAATAAGGTTATTTGTACTACTTTACTTACATTTTTTGTGCATTAAGTGAAGTAGTCATTTGATATTTTTGTCGATACCTTTTTTGGTGTAATTATTAAACATAGAAGTTTATCTTTTTTTTTGGAAAATAAAATAGTGTTTTTCTATGAAAAAATTAAAGTAGTTATTTTTTAGTCTTGACAAAAAAATGAAATAAAAAGAAAATTTGTTTCTTTCTTTTGAAAAGTTAAAATTGTTTTTTCATTTTTCCATTAAAAATAAAGAAAAATAAAAGTTTTTGTTTTGGTTTGGATTAATTATTTCAATTTTTTGAAAAGGGAAAAGTTGTATCTCGCTTTTTTTTAAAGTAGTTTTTTCCAAAAGGAAAAAAATAAAAGACAAAAAATTCATTGGAAACAATTTTGCATTTTTATTGAGGTGTTGTATAGCTCTTAAAAAATGAAAGATCATTTTTCTTTCTATGTTTGTATATCTTTAAAAGTGTTTTTAATTCTTGTAAGTGTCAATAACATCATTAGTTTCACATTTAAGTTCCTTGAGTAATAACAACCACTTACAATAAATGCTTAATCTAAAATCAATTAGAACTTTATTTTTACAGGATTCACCAATTTAGCTTAAGCTTAGGATATTGGACTAGGTTGGAAGTAAAATTTGCAAGATCATTTTAAATTGTTAACCATAGTGGTCATTTAGAAGGATATGGAGATATCCAACTCTGTAAGAGTGTGGTCAGGAATCTCCTATGAAATAGGATTCAAGCATGAGTTTGTGTGAGGTGGAGTGGAAGGGCACCCCTCCCCTCCCCCTCCCCCCGATACTTAAACCGATAATTTATGAGATTTTGTGTGTAAGGGGACTTTATCAATACCAATATTTGGGCCATGTGAGGTGTCAATACTATTTAGGTATCAAGCTTAGATACCCTACCCATACATACGATCCCAACCGTCAATTGTCCCCTCAAATGATGACTACGGATTAGTAACCATAGTATCTTGTCTTAGATACCACATAGGTGACGATAGGGGACTTCCTTCCAACCTTGGGAAAACGTTGAGCCAAACTGATCAAACCTTTGGAGGGTATATGTTGCCTTTTGGAGAGACTTGCACAAAGACGGATTATCAGGGAAGGCCTTGGCAATTGTTCTCGTACCTTTGTTTTTTGAATGTGGGACTTAATCAATCCACACTAAACTTCGAAAGGCCCTTTATTTTCTTGGTTTGATATCATAGGAATATTTTAGTGGTGTTTCTTTGTGTTGTGTGTGACTTAGTTGGCCTTAGGACATGATTTGTTTAAAAAATATTTAAGTGTGGAAGATCAACCACTTCGTCATTCTAGAAGGATACACAATCTTCCTTTGGTTCCTTTTCAACCTCCATATTGTCCACAAAGGCACCAAACAAACACTAATGGCTGTTTTGCGCAAACAAGTCCCATCAATTTACTCATTGAACCACAACCTGCAAGAAACAACACTTCTGAACCACGCATCACCGGAGTTAAATATCTATAGGACAAAGGATTTGGCATAAATTTCAACCCTCCTTTAACTAGACCCGATGATCTAGTGTTAGTGCATATTTTAAGTGTTTTTAAACAAGCAACAATTGATTACTAGATTAGAAGAGGGATCATTATGGATAATTTATGGGAAAGTTTGAGAGTAGCTCATACTCCCACTTCAATTATTGTCCCATGAGGATTTTATCCTCCTCATGTCACTACTCATATGTTAAATTCAACCATAACTAGTTAAACTATTATGGTTACTTTAGTACTATATAATCACCTTTCAGTTTCCCAGTTTCTCAGTCACCGAGTGCTTCTTTATCATCCCCTTTTGGTTTTAGTGTCATTGCATTCAGAATTCCAGTGTTGGATATGCCTAACTTCTCATTCACTTCCATCCCCTTTTTTATAAATCCTTATGTTGGTTTCAGTGGTTATGCTACACTATTCCAAGTTTTTCCTTGGCATTTAAGTCATATTCCCCCTTCCTTTCCCTCCTTAGGGACCAGGCGTGCCATCCTATTGGGCTTGTTTCAGGTGTGATCTCACTTTCAGGTTTCAATACTTAAATGATTGATTTTCACTTTTCCTCTATTCCTTCCATATATACCCGCTTTTCACTATTTGGAGGAGGTAGTAACTTTATACCGTCAACTAGGATACTAGAGCCGAGGATAATTTTTCATAGCCTTAGTCAAATTGGATGCAGGCTATTCCTGCTAGGGGAAACCCTATGCATGGACATTGCAACCCTTTTACAGGAACATGTGTTGCACAAAATATGACAGGGGGAAACCCCTATCTATCTTATGGAAAGTTTGGTGGTGGGAACTTCCCACCCCAAGGTTCCCATCCCACTTTTTTCTCCATGCAACCACGACTCCCTTTTTTGGAAACTTTGAACTTGCCATACCTATAAAAAATGATGAATGATCTGATATCCCACTATCCTAACTAGTCTCTAGTTCCAACCAAATTTCCCTCAGACATTCCAAAGTTTGAAGGAAAAAGTGGTGAAGATCCTAGAGATCATGTTACCACTTTTCACTTATGGTGTCCCTCCAATTCCCTTAATGATGATTCTTTTTTTGCTGAGACTATTTCCACACACACTCACTGGAGTTGCAATGAATAATATATAGAATTGTCTGGTTCATCTTATTGTTGCTTTCATGATCTCGTAACTGTATTTTTTAGGCATTTTTAGCTTCCCATCCAATAGGATGCAAGGACTGATCTTATGTCTAAATTTAGGAAAAACAAAGCCAACATAATATTAATGACATCTGTAATGTCTTGTAGTACAAGGATTTGGACTTGCGTGTTTATAAAGTCATGATTCTCATATGCACCTCTAATTATAGTAGGTACCTATGAGGTGGACCTCTAGTTATATAGGTGATTTATTCTCATGTGGACCCCCAGTTATAGTGGGTACCCATGGGGTGGGCTTCTAGTTATAGAAGTGAAATGATTTACATGTTGAAGCATAAATGTTATGTGATGTATTACTAACCATGGTCACTAATTTCTATTAAGTCTCCTTTAGAATTAGCTACCTTTAGAGTGAATTACTTTAGCATATGACTATATGGTTCAAGAGTAATAAAATATGATCATAGCATGTGACAGTTCTTCTTAGTATAATGTGATATGATAGATAATTAATGTTGATACATATATACCATGAAATAAGATAAAATATAAAGAGATAAACATAGAGAAAAAGAGAATTCGAATTGCCTAAGGAATGACTAAGTGAAATCGAATTATTGAGCTTTAGTTAAAGACTTAATGTGTGTTTCAGTTAATTAAAGAACTCACAACGATCACTCTAAAGTAAATCAATCAACATGATTTATTTAATGATAGTTAACAACGTGTTAGTAAATATGGACTAGTTAACTAAAAGTGTTTATACTTTAGTTAAACCAAAATATGACACTTAAGTTAAAAAAAAGATGACAATTCAATTAAAAAGTGTTTGCATGACAACACTCGAGTTAAAAGCACCAAGGCACTTAAGTTATCATGTTAACTAAGTGTTCATACATTGAGTTAGATGATGAGTTCACTTCAGATTTAGTTAAGCATTAGTTAATGTAAAAAATGAAAGGCATGGTGCATTTGTTATGCATGATGAAGAATCCAATGTACCGGATTAACTATATATGGAGGAAATTCATAGTTTTTGGTGTATGTGTGCAGCATTGTCATGCAACCATTCACTATAATTTGCATGAATGTGTTTTGGATTGTTATTAATGTGTTGGGAACATGGAAAGTTGATACAATACATCTCTATTATCTATTGCTTAGTATTCTCTCTTATCAAAAAATCTTCTATTGTTTAAAGTTCATTCTCTCCGATCTATCATAATTATACTCTGAAGAATTGATGGGATTTTAATCCTCATTATTGTGAGGGTTTTCTGAGGGTACATCTTGGGTTGTGGATGAATGATTTGTGTGATTGAATGTTCTATTACTTCTAGTATTCATTATTTTGCAATTAAAGTTTTAAAGTTCAAAGATAATCATATTTGCTCAAAAATTAACATTTTGTATTTCCTATAACATCCTATTTAGGGATCTTCACTAGTCCTAAGCTTATTTCCTTTGCCTACTTTCTATTCCAACCATTTTCCAACCAAATGGAATGCCCTTACCAAGTCTTTTATATCACTAAAAACTACTATATAAGGCTTCCTCTCACTATTTATCCAATCCTCAATTCAACCACTCCTATATATTTTTCCATCACCACTCTCCCCTATAGGAACTCATTGTGAAACAATCACAATAAACTCTTTGATGTCAATGCTTGAACAAAAACTATAAATTCTTGAGTCCCAATCCACCTACTTCTTTATGTCTTGCAATTTTGCTCCATTTGACCTATGGGATCCCCTCCTTTTCTCAATTCCTAGTCCACAAGAAACTTAAGCATTTTTATTCTAATTTCAAGTCCAATATCCCTTTTAGAATGTGTTCCAAAGACAAGCAATAGATAGAGACTCCTTCCATGATTGATTTAACTAATGGTAGACTACATCCTCGAGATAACCACTTGAAACACTAGTTTGTCACTCTATCCTCAATCTTCTTATACAACCAATTATTTGTGCTTTTAAATAAAAATCCAAATAATTTGTCTCTTTCTCCAAAGAGATTGGGGTAAAGGGAATGATTTGTAATATCTACCCCCAACCCGTTAAAGAGAATACAAGATTCTTGAACATTTATTTCCACATTAGTTGTTTCACAATACAAGTCTAAGATGTCCTATTTTTTCATATTTTGTAATGTACTTTCAAACCAAATAACACATCTCATCTACAAAGAAAATACGAGTTAATATGGTTGGGCTTGCCACCTTTCAAACTCTTTGTAGACCCCTCTCTTTTTAAGGCTATGATCAACCTACTCAAATGCTTTCTCATCAACAAGAAAATAATTAGCGACATTGGGTACCGTTGCATAAGTCCTCTTGAGGCATACAAAATCCATTAATAAGAATTGCAAAGGACGTTGAGGAAAGACATCTCATAATCCAATTCATCATTTAGATGTCCATCCTTATTTAAATCAATAACAATCTAAAGTACAACCAACATACCTTATCGTATGCTTTTGCAAATAAATTTCATTACCATTGTTGGGATTTTACCAACCTCTATGGAGTGGATACCCTCTCGAGTTGAACCAGCTATATCGTGAATTTGTTTATTGAAAAGAAATTAAATTTACTCTTTTGTTATTACTCCTATTAAAAGGATACTCAGTGTATTTCACAATATCTTTGTTATGATCTTATATGGGGTTACATAAAGAAATTAGTTTATAGTCATCATAGAGTTTCGATCATTCTCTTTAGGTATAAAATCTATGAATGTTGGTTTTAAATCCATTGAGATATTTCCAAAAGTTCTATACTCTTCTATTACTCTTAGTAGTTCATCCTATAATATATCATAGAAACCTAAATAAAATTCCATTGTTCATTTTTTTGTTCTTGGGATTTTTGTCTTATTGAAAGAGTTTATTACTTGAGTTCTTCCTTAGATATTGTTGTTCCTAGTTTATGTTTTGTTGCTCATCAATGACACTAGGAAGCAAAGAAACTTCCTTCAACACTTCTGCTCCATTTCCCTAAATGGTTGTTAAAACAAAGAATTGAAGTTCCTTCCACCCTCTTCAACTATTTCAAAATAAATTCCTTTGAGTCCTCTTATTATTTCCTAGATTGTATTGATTTTTTTCTATGTTTATCAAAATTTCAGAAAAAATAATGTTCTCGTCACATTTTGCAAATGAAATGGCCCTACTCTTTAGCCTCCATTCCACTTCCTCTTTTTCCAAGATGCTCCATGTTTTTTTCCTCATAATCTTTTTGGGATATGGTATTCTTCCTTAAAAATAAATCACACCATCATTATTCTATAACATTTTACTTGTTTCTTCCTCTACTTCCTTGATTTTTTTTGCCTTTCCTTTATTTTTCTTCTCGCCCATTCAACTACTAATTTCTTCACATTTCTCAAATTCTTAATATATTGGTAAATTGTTCTCTTTCATGAACTATAATCTTACTTCCTCTAGTTTTGAAGAACCTACTCTCTAAAATGTCATTCTTTTAACCAAGTATGATTCAATTTAAAAGGGGTCAAGGGTTTCTAAGCTTCTATTTCAACTGGAGAAGGATAGAAAGGTGGTGTAAATACCCTCCACTCCCCACCTATGACTTCATTTTCTCATATTCCTCTATTGTTATTTCAACAACTAAAAACTGGATTAGTCTTTTTTAGATTCCCTTGCTTCCACTCCTTGAATTTCTCTAACTATGGACCAATTGAATAAGATTTGCATCAATTAGTTTCATTTCCGCAAATAAATGGATAAAAATATTTCACTACATGATATTATCTATAATATTTACCATAGACTTCTCCAACCTTCATATTCAGGTTCATACCTTCCTCAGTGATTTCATTGTCCCCTCTTAAACTAACTTGAAGGATTAGGTTATTCTATAATACCTTCCTATCCGCATATGACCCATTTATATTGATGGAATTGTACACCTTACCCAAATATCCTGATCTACTTTCTAATTGTATACATGTTGTCAAGATGGAAGTAGATAAGGGATCAATTTTGTTTTTCCATCTCATAGCCATACCTCCTAAATGACCTTCTGCATCTAAGGAACATAAAGTCCAATACTTTAATAAAAAATACATAATTTATACTACTCTTTTACCATCACTCATAGTTGATTGGATAAATACAATGTCATGATTGTATACATAAAACAATATCTTAGGGATATTTTTTTTTTGGGTGCCACCAACCCTTCTCACATTCAAGGAAAGGATTATCATTTGGTCACTTAATTTGAGACCATTCTAGCTCCAAGCACCCCTTTTACCTTTTATTGCTAGTTGTTTACCTTCTCTCATTTCTTTTATAGCCCTTTTTTCTAATTGACTTTTAGGATTTTTCAACCCACATATGTGGACTAACCAATATTTATTTCCAAACTACCATTTATTCCCCCTCCCTCATATCTTAAAACCCCTTTCCCAGGTCTTAGGCTATATCTTTACCTAAAATTACCCTTAGTTGTATTCTCCCCCTCACTCTTCAAAAGTTGATTTAGAGACATAGTTTCTGACTTTGATTAAATGGTCGGATCCATTTTCATCATCTTAAGTTGTTTTTGAGTGGTAGTTTGGGAACACGAATTATGAGTGCTCCTAAAATTTTCCACTCCTATTTTCCCTTGAGAGGTCTCTATGGACTTATTCAATGTTTTATTTTTAAATTCCAAAAATGATACAAAGCAATTTTTAGGGATTTAATAATTCATACCTTGATTCATAAAAGCTTTGATACTAGCTTCTAGGGAAGGCATTTTTGAGCTTTTTAGAGGGACCGAGTCTTGAGAATTCAAATCCATGGGTTTGTTGCTAATGATTAATGATAGGCTCTCATTTTACCTTGAATTCCTCTAACCCTTTCCATGTATTATCCAACATGAAAATTTTCATTAGTCCCTCTTTTTTCTCCTCAGACACTAGAACAACTCGGGTTTTTCCCCAATGGCATCCTTCTTCCTCTAAACCCAATATTTATTATTTTGCCCTTAATCCTTCCAAACATGTTCAACATTATGACAAAACAAACATCAAAAAGGTGATTCTAATAATACACATTGCACCTACTTCCATTTCCTCTATATTCAATATCAATTTCTTTTTGGAAAATCCTCATGGAGGTCAAATTCAACTAATATTTTAACAATTCTTGTATCCATGCAGTTCCAGAAGTACTCTTCAATGTCAATGAACTTGCCCAAAATGTTACCCAATCTTTGTAGAATTTCTTTACTCCAAAGTTCCATAGGGAGACTTGGCATCAACACCCAAACTAGCTGTATGAAGAGGGGTTTAGTTATAGGATCTAACCTCAATCTCTACTGTTATACAAATAACATTGAAGGGCCCAATAACATAATTTTCTTTAAATCTCATTTGTATCCTTTTTGGACCTGAACTCAAAACATAGCCACTTGTAAAGAAATATATGATATTTGGGAGTATACCCTAAAAAAAAAGTTTTCCTCTAGACAACTCCTTAGGGATTCACCTTTAACTTGCTTGCCCATAAATCAAGTTGCGAGGGAATTTTTGATGGACATTTTCACTACTTACATCCCTACATATTTGCTTAACGCCTTTTTTACTTTCTCTTTGCTTGACCTTATGCATATTTTCTTCTTTTTTCTTGCATGCCTTTTATTCTATCTCATCTCCACCATTTTTCTATTAACACTTTTCCCCTTAGTTTCATCTCGGGTTGCGCTCCCAATCCTAACCCTTGCTCTAACACCCATCCTTCTCCAGACTTTCAATTTGTAGATATGCACTTCAGGATTTTGCAGGGATCAAAATTGAAAACAAAATCCATTGTCATCTCTCCATTGTTCAAAGTAACATTGACTTTGATTAACCTCTTATTCATTCTTTCCTTTTGACATAGATTACTTGTACTTGAATCATTGTTATCATCTACTTTAAGGTAAAAAATTTGAAAGTTCTAACTTATCTTTATATGATCAAAAGACCTTAAATGCATTCCATTATGACTTTCCACTTAAAATCTTATCTTTTCATGTCAAAACTATATTTCAAATAACTTATGCCAACTCCTAAAGTCGTCCTAGGGTTATCCCCTTAACCTAACAATACCTCTTCAATTAAAAACATTTATTCCCCTCCTAAATATTGATTTTGGACATAAATTTCTTTATTTTATACTATAATCGAGTTCCATAATCAAATCGAAGCTTTCCTCTCTTCACCTTATTTTGCACACTTGCAATTGAAAATTCCCTCAACTTTTATTTATAAATGCTTTTATTTCACAACATCATAATTAAGTAATGACTCGACGCTAATGTCAAACATTAATGCCAATGTCAATATCATGGGTTTCATCGTTGTTTGATAAAAATGTGCCAATGCAACTATTATGGTCTTTATCAAAAGATGTCCACTAGATGAAGCACAATTATGGTCTTTATTTTCCCAACTTTATCTCCACTTTTAATGAATAATAATGACTTTGTTTACAAATACATGTGGATTTACATAAAATCAATAATAATCCACATGGAATCCATAAATGTGTTATTGAGGCATAACTTTTTCGTTACCAAATCTGTTTGGGTAACTATGTATAATTTTTACCACAATTCCCTATGAATTTGTATCCATTTTTAGTTAAAATATATATCTATATATATAAAACTTTTTTCAATAACTTGTATTATATTTGTAATTTATACAAAGTGATGATTCTGTCTTAAATGATATAAAATTCTTCACAAATTTAATGTATTTCAGAAAAATAAAGAAAAAAATTCATCTCATTGATGGTTTTGTCTCACATGATATAAAATTTGTCGCAAATTCAATGTATTTCAGTATAAGGATGGGTTGCTTTCAAAAAAAATGAAAGAGATTCATCTCATTTGGATTTTACAGATTCATTTCACTTGCATTTTACAAGTAAGTTATGTGTGCTATTAATTAATTAAATAAAAATAGTGTTTGTTTTGTAATGATTATTTTAGTATTGATATTTATTTAAAAAATATTTTTAATTTTATATTAAGAAAAGTATGAAAATATAAAGTGGTTTTTAGTCTTAGGTTTTAAGGAGTATATTTGACCATACAAGGGTTTCATAGAATATGGTGATATGTTTTAATGAGTTGTTAATGGGATAAAACTTTAAGTTGAGAGAGGAGACCCCAAGTTGAAAGATAGTTAGAATTTGGTATATCATGTGGATTGAATGAGTACATCATTGTACTTGAGATACAAGTTTGAATAGTATTGAAATTTGGAAGAAAACGACTCTCTGTGCCTGGATTATGAAGACCAAAGGCATAAAGATTCTCTAAAACTTGGTATGAATACCTTTATTTATCTCACCCTTGGAGAGACAAAGAACACCCATTAAAAAGCTATGCCAGGGTGGTTTGTCAATATCAAGGCCAATGAGGCGAAGTAATGAACATACTCTCTTATACCAACATGTTTCGATCTCACGTTTTATCTATTCTGTAGAGGATATGCAAGCAAGATATGAATATCTAAGAAGATCACTATCTGAATTACACATTTATCCAAGCTTGTGTATCATAGTCACCACATTAAATATCATAGGAACAATGAGTGAGGATGTGCAAAATTCTACAAGAATGACATCATGGGGGACTGATATGTTGGCATGAAGATGTTTGGATAACAAGACATACATTTTCACTATCTTGTATCGATTGGTTCCCCAAAGACATAAACATGATTCCAAAATCTCACACCCATACAAAAAGTAGATATAATCAATGAATAAAAGAATCACAGCTTCAATAAATTATCTTAAAACTCAAACTAAAAACAATGCTTTTCAAAAATGACGAAAATCACATTTCTCTTACTTAATTTAGTTTTTATTATTATATTCCTTTTAAAACAATCTTTACAACAATTATATATGTATCGCTTTTACAACATGATTCCTTTTAAATGAAGATCATAATCTTTACAACAATTATATATGTATCGCTTTTACAAAAAAGATGAGAAGAATATGTATCGCTTTTAGATCTCACATCGTGCCTGTGTTCTTTTCTCCAATAACGATGAACATTCATTCATTCTCAAAAGTGTTTTGTCAATAAGTGAAACGTTCCCAGCTTCCCATCTTAAGGTGGCCAAAATTGTGGGGGCGGTTCCGTCACGCAAAAGGTGATTGAATCCTTTCATGGAATTATATTATTTGTTTAATTAATTGAATCCTCCGAGATTGGTAGAACGTTCAACGTTTTGAAACTGCAAAAGGTGAAGTGCAAGAAAACCTAACATCGTGGTAACACGTGGTCATTCAAGCCACGTGGTATCACTCACTTTACTTGCCCACTTTTCCCTGCAAATGATAGCCACTAGAGACACACATCATCATTGCAAGGGGTGGTCCTCACAAAATGATTCTCTTAAAGAGTACCATGGAAATGATCTTGAATATTTCAAGAACACAAAACGTCCACGGTATGATTAAGACTCCATTGACTTGCAAGCAGAGATATGATGACATCAAGGAGAAATGTCCAAAGTGTGATTGGGGAATCATCTGAAGGAAAAGAGATTTTAAAGCGTCACAACACAAATTATTCATCGTTATCCACCGATTATTCAGTGGCAAACCTACCTTTGTATAACTTTGTTGGCTTATTCCAAGCTCAATATATCACAACGATTCAAGACTTTGAAAATAGGTTCCAATAAGGTATTAGCTTTTATGTGCTTATGCAAAGGCATTTTTCAAGGGGTTTTCCAATGGTGGATTTCAATATCATATGTGGGTTAAAGGGCCTTTTATTGCATTGAGAGTTATGCATTAAATTGAATGTATTGGGATTTCTCTCCTACTACGTGCAGAAGCAACTCCACGGTTTGGGTGGGCCAGTCTCTTCCACGATTGGTTGTCAAATGGGGAATGGATCCAAATGGGTATGGAGCAAGTTCAACATACACCGTGGGAAATGGTGTGACAAAATATGGGAATAATGACGAAAAGTGTATGGTGTGACTGAGAACAAGTGACAAAAAGTGTTTTGAGGGAGACCTTCACAATGTATTTATAGGATGGTCCAAGGGTTTTTGACCCATGGTATTTTATTGTCCATGGTATTTATCTATGGTATTTTGACCCATTCTCACTTTTAGGGTTTTTTGGTCCTTTTTGGAGAGAGTGGAGATAAATTACAATAAATGCTCAACTTTCCTTCATTTATGGGGAAGGAATAATAATTTTTGGACCATATTTAGTGGAAATGTAGTTGTGAAGGTCAAAATGGAGGAAATAATGGTGGGAATATGATGTATGACTATGGTTTAGACAATGGAGAACTAGGTGAACAATTTTTAGTGTTAGCACTGAATTGTATCGATGATGGCATCAATGTTAGGTCGTTCCCATGACTATGCCCTTCAACCAAGGTTTAGATCATAGTTCCTATGTGTTGTGCCTCCAATGGCTTCTTCTAGGGTTATTTCCATTGGAAACCCCATTAACATTTGGACATCCATGACCACTTTGTATTAGTGTCACCTTGGTTGGAAGTTCACCTTTTACAAAGTTGGCATCCCAATTCTCTAGCGACTCCTCCCCTTGTACACATCAATGACTAGGATTTGTTGTTACTTAGTATTTTCCCAGCAATTATATGGGAATTAGTCCTTTCCCAATAATTATATGAGCTTATGAGTTGGCCATACATACAAACATCCAACCAATTGTGCAACTTCATTAGCAGATACCAACTCAATTTGATATGAATTTATTACCTTGGCGATTTCTGTGTCACCCTTATTGTGGTTTATTGATTCGTACTATATCATCTCCTTACCACCTCTGCATGGACTTAGTCCAAAACTTGTCAACTAAAAAGTTATAGGGGCATCAACCCTAACTACCTTGTTATTTAATTGAAGAACCACTTAATTAAAAGGTCTTTACTCCACTAATGTAAGGTATCCCTTCCAAGGTTTCCAACATCATTGAGCCATTATTGTACTTCAACTTGTAGGATCCCAACAAGCCATAGGTTAACTTCTCAACTTTGCCTTTCTTCCAACTATCTTAAAAAAGTCCTTCAACTAGTTTTCATGATCACATGTCTTCATCGTATGCTTGGCCATTTCTTGTTGAAAGAGGTACATAGTCGATCTTCATCTAGAGGTTCAAGCTCCTCTAATATGTCTTTTTAATCCATTAATTCGTACATTAATGGTTGCTTCTTTGTAGAAGATTCCTTGGGAGGAAGTTTGAATTGTATGTTTCTTCCATATTTCTCAATATGTAGAGAGACCATCATGTAATTGGTTGTCCCAAAGTAATATTTAAATCATAGACTTTCATGAATAAAGACACCACTAAATTTATTTGTGTTTTCTTCATGACCATTTTCTTTAGGGGAGTATAGATTACTCCTATTATGTACAACCTTGAAAATATCCATCAAACTCACAACTATCTTTGTGGTGAAATGAATACCTTAATAAACAAGGCCATGTCTTGGGTGCCCAACCATTCAGGGTATGTCTTCAAATATGAACTTTATAGTTTCTTTTGGTGTCATTGCTAATTTCCCTGACCTCTAGTCATTTGGTGAACGAATTTATGGCTATCGTTGCTTGGCCCTTCATTTATTTTAAACATTGTCTGAAAATAAATTTGCCATTATAATCTCGAATAAAGGATTTTATAAATAGCCCTTCTTAATAAAAGTGTATTTTAACAATCCTCGAATGGGCTTCCCTTAACAAACACTCTATTTCAAATGGTGGTACATATTGTCTTAGTACAACATCCATACAAATAATTTATAAGTTCGCTGCAAGGATATTAAATCTTAGGAATTTTTGAACAAGGATTCACATATGAGCTCTCATCACATGAGGATTTTATAACAAAGTATGGAGGACATCTATACTTTTTATGCATAATATTTATTTAATAGATACACATTAGCATGATCTACTCTAACTTGGGATCTTTTAAACATTGAAAGATTTGTATGTCAATTTTTTTTAGCCCTCTCGTTGATTGATATATTTGGATTTAAGATGAATTTATGCTTGTTTATAAATCTTATTATACTCATTATAATCTATAAAATATTGTTGCAAGAATTATATTATACAATCCAATGTAAAGTAGAGTAAACCATAAAGTATGTCACAATATATTAATAAAAAAATAGAGTGATTCTTGTAACGTCAACACTTGAGAACCATTCCTCATGTTGGCATTAGAGCCATTTGATGATTAGTGTTTCTTTGACTCAATTGATCTGTGAAACAATTTTTGTTTCCATCAATGTGTTCTACTTCACATTCAAATGTTTCAATATATATTTTCCATTGAATCAACCTTCCATGCTGTTCTAATGTATGTTTAATCTATTTGGAAAGGAATCCTTTTAGCCTCTTTTAATCTAATTGGATACCAAATTGTGGGGAAGTGTATCAATCTACATGTTTAAAAGGAATTTACCACACCATGCATTTCAAAATGTTTGCTTCAATATCTATCTACCGTGTTTGGCCATAATCTTGATGTATATATGCAAAGTTCTCCATGTTTTAATGGGGATGCTCCCTATCTCGATGTTGATTCATTTGTGCAACACACTGATTTTTTCCCCTATATAAGTAATGTAAAATGTGAAAAAATGATGGGCCCTAGAGTCGAACCAATGTAACTTATTTTGTACTTTGTATTAACTTTGTTGGGGGTGGGTGAGGATGACACTGAAAAGAAGGGAGACTATGAACCCATAAAAGAGAAATTGAAAGAGCAAGGGAGTTAAAGTATTAGAAATATTAACCTTGCCTTAAACCCATGTCTTGAGCCCATTTCTATCTTATTATTAAATAATTAATAAATTTAATTAAAACATTGAGAGAGGGTAGCTGCATGTTGTCTTAGAAAGGTGGCATGTGGTGATCCAAATGGATACCATTGGCCACCCACCTATTTGACTGGCTCAAAACATTTTTTCTAGTTTGGTATTTTTAATGGATGTTTCGTGTCCAAAACTTTTAGGGTTGTTTTGAGGCCCTAAACGACATTTTTTTGGTGATGTCACAATCTTTTTCTAGTGAAAGGTAGGTTTTGGATGGGAGACATGTGTATTTCTCATCTATCCCTTCCAATGGGATATCGAGCACCCTAAATGGAGATCATATCCAAAATTTATGCCTCGGAGAAGTTGACACCTCAACTAACCACCTTGAGCTTACATACCTTTTTATGGTTCATCTCCTACGGTTAGGTTTTTGGATGTTTAGGGTTTTTTCCCTAATGATTATGATAAAAAGGCCATTCAACCTCCTTTTGTAATCATTTTTTGATGAATGAGTGTAGTTGTCACATCTCTTGTCAAATATATATCTACCACCATTCTAGTTGCTTTTATTTTACAGTATGTTCTGTTTCATTCATTTAACAAAATATGAGTTTACTGTATCACTATGTTCCTTTGAGTATATCTGTGTATGTGATTATATATGCTATTTCATTTCATTCTCATATAAATCTAGATAAGTTATATCAGAGCAACGTGCTCTTTGTTGTCTCTTAATGCATGTCTCCAACAAGTTCTAGATATCAAGAGTTGGGCCTTGAACAAGTTGAGCTTGAGAGAGACCACCATCGATAGCCCAAAATATCTCCCATGGCCGAGGAAAAGAGAGATGACAGAGCAGGATATCCTGTTAAGCTATTGCTCGAGGAATCCCTCACATGATAGAGAAATGAGATGGTAGAAAAATTTTCCCAGATCGTTTGATGGAAGCCAACAACAATGGAGGGATCATCAAGCAATCACTTTGGAGGAGCCACACCCTTCAAGCTACAAGTTAAATTTGATATCCCTTTATTTGAAGGCCAACTCGATGCTAATGCCCTATATAAATGGTTGAGTTTGCTAGAAGGGTATTTATTTATCCACAATTTTTCCAACAGGAAAAAGATCACCTTTGCTCCTTAAGGCCATCCCCCATGTCAAAAGTTGGTGGGAAACTTCTTGTGAGAAAAACTTAACAGAGGAGTCTGGAATGTTTGAGGCCAATCCCACTTGGGTCTCTTTTTTAGATGCCCTTAAGGAACAATATTACCCTATGGGAAACTATGACGATCAGTACACGAGATGACCACACTGTGTCAAGAGAGGGACCAAACAATGTTAAAGTTCACAAATACCTTCCACACCTTGTGCACCAAGTTGGGTATGAAAGACTCCAAGCAACATTTGGTTCTAAAATAATGTGAGGGACTACATAGGTACATCCAATCTGAAATGGATTTTTTGTACATCTTGTCACAGGGAGACGATTATCGATTTGCTGTTAAGATCGAGGAAAAATTCAAGTAGAAGAACGAGCGAAAGTTTAGGCCTATGAATCAACTGTAGAAGTAAGGAAAGGGTTACCCTAGCATGCATAACAAAGGATAGAGTAAGGACAACTAGTCCAAGCCACAAGCAAAGTAGGGTAACAAAAATACAAAGAAGGACATCGAGAAATGGTGTCAGTTATGTAAGAGCCCTTGGAACAACGCTGATGAATGTCACTCAAAGCAGTCATTGGTGGCCAAGATCAATCCTTTGAAATCATATCCTAGTTCCGACTCTAATTTGGAAGCCAATGTTGTAGTCATAGACAAGAGGAAGCAAATCATTGATGCAAAACCTAACATCACCATTGCTACCACAAATATCCAGCCCGTCGATCCAAGGATCCAAAGGAAGGTGAGTGCCTCTTCCACTCGCAGATGTCGATAAAGGGAAATCCGCTACATTTCATTGTTGACAATGGAAGATAAAAAAACATGATTACGATAGAGGTCATCAAACAATTGAATTTACCAACAATACCACACATGCAACCCTACAACATTGGGTGGCTCAACCAAGTATGAGACATCTACACTAGTCAACAATGCCCCTTACCTTAAGGCATCAAGCCCTTTAAATACGAGGTAATGCGCAATGTCTCCCCACTTGAAGTTTGTGATGTTCTTTTAGGATAACCATATATGTGGAAGCATCATGCTGTGTATGAATCTATACCTTGTAGTGTCCTTATTACTTTGGGAAAAAACTCTACAGGATACTAGATGCAATTACCACTGCTGTAGTGTACCTCATCACAACTAAGAAGTTGAGGAAGGTAACCTCCTAGACTGGAAAATTTTCCATCTTCATGATTCACTATGAACATAACATTCTACCCAAGTCTAGCGTGTATCCACTTTCATTAAGAATAATGCCAAAATATGCTTTCTTTATGAAAATATTATTTTTTTGATTGGTTAGAATTGATCACAAGGTTTTGGAAATATTAAATTTTAATGTGAATTCAGTGGATGAATCATCTTAATAATGGAAATTAGAAAAGTAATTGGCTAGAAAATTTTTAATGGGAACAATTTCCCAGCAAATCGAGACAATTTCGGCAAAAAAACATTGTTAACGTAGGTTCAACATGAGTTAGGAAACAATATGTCAAAGCCAAGGTAGGTTAACTATCTTGAATTTCTAAATCGCATTAAATAACCAACGTATTCTAGGAGTGAAACCTGCAAGTAAATTTTTTTTTTTAATTCTTACATATTTAAGAAAAGGGTGGTTCAATTATGTTATAGAAGTGGTGGAGCATCCATTCCCGTTCACAATATGATGGGTAATAAACTGAGAAACTTTTTCGAAAATGGAAGTGGTTGAGCATCCATTTCTGATCACTCATATGGTGTCTTTCTAAGATAACCTAACTTCCCCCCTATTATGTTCTTATCGCGGTGGCTAACACAACTAGATTGGTCGAACTCAACTTCCACTCCATAGTGTTGTGTGACATGTTCATTATTGGCATCCTCGGTGTAAAAATGATGCCCATATTCCCACATAGATGGGAACAAATGCACCTATAAAAATGTGAACAAATGATGGTGTCATATGTCTAATAATCATATCATTAATATATAAAATGTAGAGGTTATAATTAAAAGGTGCATTATAAAGTTAAAAATGGATACAAAGAGATTATTACCAAGTTGTTGCACTCAATCCTTATGTTTAGTGCATCCTCTTCAACACATGAGTAATGACTAGATGCATTGTATTTCTCTCTGACTTGGTTAGCAAACCAACTGTTGGTATAAATCATTGGCACATTTTCTTTTAAACTTGTGATTAGGATAAGACTTTCTTATCTAATTCAACCATTTGAATTATTTCATGTCACTATCCCATTCCCCCTCTTCTCTTCATACAATGCGACCCATGGTTGTGTTTCCTTCACATTGTAAAGAATGAATTTAATGATGGTATCAATTTTTGAATTCACTTATGTATTCATTAAATCAAATCAACATATAGTATGTATGAGATCAAATATACATTATGAAGTTCATTGCGAATATTTACTTTGTAAAAATTTGACAAAATATAAGTGACTTACTATTTATCATGTGCCTTTTTCTGTTCATTTGGAGTAACCCCCCTTCCCTTTTTTCATCATCTCTTGGTTGTCCCAAATCACCATGCCTATTGTGTCATCAATTTTCTTGATGTACAAATTAGCATAATAGAATGACTCATATATTATGTACCCCTCCTCCATAGATCACTAGGGTTTTTCCCATTGTCAAACAAATCCTTTCATTTTTTCATGTACCTCTCTAAGAAGAATATCCGATGACATGAGACCACCCCGACTAATTCAACCTCATCAACTAAATAAATTAGAATATGAACCTACAAGTCTAAGAAACCCCTCACCAATTCCTTCTCAAACATATAAGCAATCTTAGCTATTTATTGATGTCGTTTTGTAATGCTATCCATATGAATCTCTTTGATGTGATCCACCACACAAATGCATATAATTTAGATATGGCACACCACAGGTTCTTGGAGAATTCATGTCTCTCTCTCTCTCACACACAAGCATAGCTTGTTGTTATTTTAATAAAGATCATTCTTTTCCGTCTAGTTCAAGTGTTTAAATCTAGTTTTTAAATCTTGTAATTTGGAAGAGGTATTCATCAATTTTTTTATAGACATTATCTCCAATTTTAATGATTCTTTTGTGCTGCTTGGTTTTTTGTTTTCTTTAGAATTTGGAGAGGGCAAGTGAATTCCATTGTATGTCCATTTATTTGATGGTTTTGATATGATGGATGGATATCCTTTAACTAGTGACTTTCATTATTGTGTTTTCATCTTGAATCAATGCCATGAAAAGTACATTGCTATCTTCTTCCTTTGAAACATTATCCTCCTTAGTGTATAAAATTCTCCTCTACCTTTGACTTGCTCCTTTCACCACCGTCTTCCAGCCAAGTTGAAGAACTCAATCTTGAACTGCATATATGAGTCATCTTCATCTTCTATCGAATTCAATTTTGTTTGTGATAGGACTGAATCCACTTCGATTTTGTTTGGCTCCATATCTTTGTTTTTATGCCAATCTGTGGCTTGGTATAATACGAGCTTTGAAGCTACAAA
This sequence comes from Pseudotsuga menziesii, assembly GCA_001517045.1. Taxonomy (NCBI): domain Eukaryota; kingdom Viridiplantae; phylum Streptophyta; class Pinopsida; order Pinales; family Pinaceae; genus Pseudotsuga; species Pseudotsuga menziesii. The sequence goes on from LPNX010898313.1 coordinate 103,050, forward strand.
TTTTGTAACCACACTTTTGAATATAAGACAAAGCTTTCATTTTACACAATCCTTGTATATTACTTGTACATGTATCTACTTACTATTTTTATGCATGCCAATCCATACTTTTGATAATAATTGCTTACACATTTGATAATATAAAATAAAAATCTTTGAGTGAATTCTATATTCCATAATCTATTATCTTAGTCCTTGAATTCCTTTTGTACCTATTTGAACTCAAGGATCTTGCATAACGTGTTTCGGTTAGCAATGAAGGCATGAATTTCTTGTTGCTTGAACTATGTTGGCATTGTTTATATCTTTTGCACACTTTTTAGATACCTACTTCACCCATATCTTCTTGTGCACAATCAATTGAAATATGCTAGTGTTGTTTACATCTTCTATGCATTTATGAGATACATTATTCACCCATGTATTATGGTGCAGAATAGACCTCTATTTCTATGGAGAATACTCTTCCACAAACTTATGCCAGGCATGTCTTTATGGTTGTTCTACTCTCATGGAACAATGTGAAGCCTTGTGCCCATGTTCAACAAATACATATCATCTAATGGTGTGGAATTATTTTTCTATATGTAAAACTTGGCTCCATCTACAACACTTTACTTAGAAGATATTTTTATACCTAAAGAAGTTAGCATACCTTATGCCTTGTAAATTGTTCATATCTTATGTGAAATGCAAACTATTGGTTAGAACCAAGTCCTTTTTTGAGCACATCATCACTCACTATTTTATATCCAATCCTAATTTCATATTCTAGAGATATTTGGTAGATCAATATTTTATCTAGGATTGTTGAGCTATTGTTGAACTTGGTTTAAGTATTTGTGTCACTGGATGTTTCAATTTTCCCCTGAATTGCACAAATTGTTTGAGCTTCCAAGTGTGAAACTTATAACTCTTTTAGTGGAATTTGTTCTTGCACTAGCTCATTCATTGATCTTGACTGCTTGCAATATTTTTACAAGTGCACACTTGTTTTCTTCCAGTTCCTTGATTCTTTCTTTTGTCTAAAACAATTCCTCTTCTATGACCTTCATTTGCTTCTTCAATGCTTCATGCATGTCCTTAATTTTCTTGACTTATTCTTCTTCATTTTCCAGCAATTTCTTTATCACCTTATTGCATTTTCTTGATTTCTGTATCTTCCAGTGCGCTAAGTAGTTTTCCTTGCTAGTCAACTTCAATACTGTCCTCATCTTTATATTTTTAACTTTCTTTAGATCTACTGAAATTTTCCCTCACTTTGGACTTCGATAATGGTAGAGTGATTCCATTAGAGGGATGTTTATTTTTGATGTTCTTCTCCAATTTTAATGATTCTTTTGTGTTTCTTTATTTTTTTATATTTTCACCGGACTTTGGAGAGGGAGGGTGAATTCCATTGTCGGTCCATTTATTTGACAGTTTTGATGTGTTGGATGGAGCTCCTTTAACTGATGACTTTCCACCTGTTGAGTTTTCTTTTTGAATCAGTGCCATGAATAGTACATCCCTTAGACTGTCATTACTATCTACTTTCTATGAAACATTAGCCTTCTCAATGTACAAACTTTTCCTCTGCCTTTGAAATCTCTTTCTATCCACAACACTGTTATGTTGGTGCTTACTTCTTCGTTCTTGATAGTCTGACACCTCTTCACTTTCACTATCTATGTTTTCTTCATATGTACATTTGAAGCAAAGTGTCCAATGATGCCACATTTAAAGCACTTAAAGGGTAACTTTCCTTTGTATTTTCCTTAAACTCTCTTTAACTTTCTCACAAAATTACCCTATTCTTCATCCGACATGTCAACTATGTTCTTGCACTCATTCTTGTTGGATTTTGGTTTCCATGTGGATTTAAATGTTGCTTCCTTTTTGGATACATTCTCAGGTTCTGTCATCATTTCATACACAGTGAGGATTCCATATAACTCCTATTTTGTCAGGTTGTATAAGTCACATCTGTCTTCAAGGACTGACACCTTTGAATTGAACCTTGAAGGAAGTGTTCTCGTCATTTTTTGTACAACTGATTTTTCTTCAATTGTTTCTCCAAGTCCCACTATATAATTTACTATCTCATCCACTCTAAGAAAGTATGTTGCAATGTCTTCCTCCTCCTTCATCTTGAGCATTTCAAATTGTGTAAAGAAGGTTTGTAGCTTGGACTTCTAGACTTTTTCACCTCCTTCATAAATCATACTTCTTTTGTTGTAGTAAACTGCATTACTTTGGTGAATTTGGCATCAACCAATCCACATAGTATTGCATTATTTGCTCTTGCATTCCATTCATATCATCTTCTATTTTCAAGGTCAACTGGAATTGTCCTAGAAGTTGTGCGCTCATTGATTTCTTCTTATTCATTTGTGGTTGCTTTTGGAAAATCGTATCCATCCTCCACTGATTTCCAAACATCCATATCGAGAGACTACAAATAAACCTACACACGTATTTCCAAAAAGGATAATTGGAGTTATCAAACCTCAGTGCTTGATTGGTAGACAGACCTTCTTGTTTGTCCATATATGTGTTGGATCTTTCTTCCATATGTTAATGTGTTACTGAAAACGCTCACTTTGATACCAATTGTTGGATTTATCTTATTACTGAGAAGGAGGGTGAATAAGTAATTGCGTATATGTATGTATGTATGTATGTATATATGTATATATATATATGTATATATATGTATATATATACATATATATACATATATATCTATATATATATAGATATATATCTATATATATGTATATGTATATATATATGT
>LPNX010898323.1:6390-19791 GCA_001517045.1 Pseudotsuga menziesii
TTCTATTTAATTTATTTAGGCTGCTCTTGTTGTAATATGCATGTGTCTTATCAAAGCCATTACAAATAACTAAGAAAAACTCATGAAATTCATCTCGAATCTTTAAAAATTATTATTATTATTTGTTTTGTTTTGTATAATATTATAATAGGTAACATATAGAGACTATTTTTTTAATTTGAGAAAATTTTTTGCATCTTAAGAAATTTGATATTTTTTATTAAGATAGATTTGTGCTAGTTTATTTATTGTAATAATACATTTTTTATTTTTAATTATTATGATCACCTTTTCTTTAATTTTTTTATTTTTCATTTGAGATTAATTTTCAATTTAATTTATAAATGTTACTTTTTTTTATCATAATCTCTTCAACAGTGAGTTGTAAAATTTAATATGAATTTATTCCAAAAGGTTATAAAATTGAGTAAAAACTCAAAAAATATATATTTCTATTCTAATTCATTAATACTTGAGTGAAAAATGACCTATTCACTTAATCCATATGAGTGCCACATGAATGAGGACAAAACAGACCATACAAAAAGAAATTGTCATTATTCAACTTTTATTTTAATTTATAATGACTGTGGAATTCAATGTATATCAATTTAATCCACTTTAATATTAAAGTTCTGATAAATATTATTCTTAGTTATTAAAATTAATGTCAATATGGTTAATATCATTTTTTTTAATATCATAGATATTATTATATAATATTTTGTTATGTTCCCGATGGGGAATATGTATGAATCGGTTAGGTCCATTAATCGGAGATATATATTTAAATTTTTTAGTTTTCAAATGCTTTTAATATAGTTTCATTGATTTTTATTTTTTGAATTATTTAAATATTGATTTAACTTAATTTTTATTGGTCCTTTGCAGGTGACGTTAGCTTGGGTCTCTGTGCCCCAAGACCCGGCGGCGTGATAATGTAAGCAATGGCATTGAAAAATGAAAAGTTTGAGGTAGAATTAAATGAGCCAGATACCTTTAAGCTGTAATTTTGGTCGGTGTTATTGTTGTTGGTAATGGGGTGTGGCGTTACGCGTACAACATGCAGATTAATTGTCATCAACCCTAATGTGGTGTAATGCATACAGCATGCAGCTGAACTCACTTCCACCTGTCTTCCAATCCACTTGTTAGAGGGGTGGACCGCTCTCGAGCAACAGTGATGTCTCGGTGTCTTCATATCGTCGTATCTCGTATGGCAGCTGGCCAAAAACTTCTGCACTCACTCACTTTGAAAACCATGCAGCAACCAGCGCGTTTCACTTGATCTCCTGCATGCACCAAAGGTGCGTGCATTACAGTTCTTTTCTGCTCTAAAATGGGGTTACTCTTCAATTTATGACGAACCGATTTCTTTCAACTAGTCTTAGCTTAAGCTTATGCCACTACTTTCATTAAAAAATGAGGAAGTTGAGACTAGTTTCTTTAGTTTATTTCGTAGCTGTGTTTGGAACTTCATGTGTAATGCTATGCTCTAAAGTTGCTGTTGCTCCAGATGTCCTAATTGGAAAACACAAATTAGCAATACAGAAGACAAAGTGGAAGAAAGCCACTGGTACATGGTATGGCAATCCACATGGAGATGGAAACGATGGTAAGGGCAAACATAGTAATTTTTTTTAACTTATTTTTATATGTAATATGACTGTTGTCCTTTGGAAATTCAAGATATATGGATGTTTGATTGAAAAAAAATGGTATTTATTTTTTGCTTTGTAATTACAGGCGGTGCATGTGGATATGGCAGCCAAGGGAAACTGAAACCTTTTCGATCAAAAGTATCAGCAGGGAGAGCAGATCTGTTCAAAGGAGGAGGAGGCTGTGGAGCTTGCTATCAGGTATATTAAAATGAATAATAGAATATCCCCATCTTGACCTTGGTGAAAACAATAACAAAATTTTCATTAGCCAGGGATTAGATTCTAAAATTTGTTTGTCTGTATATGCAGGTAAAATGCACTGACAATCTTTTGTGTTCAGCAAAGCCAGTGACTGTGGTGACTACTGATGAATGCCTTGGTGGCCCATAGTCTAATCATAGAAACACACTTTGATCTCAGTGGTACTGCCTTTGGCCATATGGCATCTGATCCTAATAGAGCTTCGCAGATGCGTAATGCTGGAGTTGTCTCTCTTTTGTTCAGACGGTATTTATTATTTATTATCTTTTTACATGCTATTTATCCCTAATATTATATGGAATTAACGTTGATTTGAATCAGGATGAATGGAAAAGTTAAAACTAATTACTGGCAAGAAATAATTCAAATGAAAATTGAGTGAGCTCAATGTTTGAGATTTGATTTGAATCAGAATAATAACAAATTTTGTTGCCACCTACAGTCCAGCAACGCTGTGTATAAAGTAAGGTGTAATGCTATGTATAAAGTAAGGGAAGATTGGAAAGATATAAAGTAAACTGCTGGTTATTCATACATCAACCACCCCCACCAATGAAATCAATCTGTGCTGGACAATACACATACACTTGTGTGAGAGTATGTCTGAGAGACATTTTGATGCTCAAGTCTGAGATTTGACGCAAAATTTTGACTCACGAAGGTCTAAGTGGAGATTTGATCTACACCAATGCACCCGTAAGATTTATGTTTTAGGCAATCTCCGGTCATGGATCGACTCAGATATCCTGTCTTCCAGGTTGGAAGACTAGGTAAAAGTGCACAAATTACTATTATATAATGCATGCTTTACTCTCGGAGCTGGTTTCTCATCGAGTCTATGGTGTATAAGACCTCCTCTTCATCGTTATATACGTAATATGATATATAATGCTGGGATTGGGGATCAGTGGAGATCAACCTCCATCCACTTATAAGTAATAAAAAAAAGTTACAAATGACCTCCACTTAATATTAATATATATTTATATATATATAAAGTTTATCTTCTGGATGTGTCAGATACATTCATGTTTCTTAAACTATGAATATAAGATGATTGTAGTACAATGCATCATTTTATTAATCACTTGTTATTGTTATGTTCCACAGAGCACCTTGCGAGTATTCAAGACAAAAGATTCACTTCCAAATTAACGAAGGCTCCAATCCATATTGGTTCACATTCTTTGTTGAATATGAGGATGGAAATGGCGATCTTGGAGCAGTCTCTCTAAAGCAAGTACGTAGATCAGCCTGTCACCTGTGTTCCTAAATTTTGAGGTGTCTTAATGTATTAATTCGCATGCAGTGGATTATAGTTTCTGTTGTTGTGTGCAGGCAAACTCTAATTTATGGCAAGCAATGCAGAGAAATTCAGGTGCAGATTGGTATATCAGTGGCAGCCAGCCTTCACGGGCTCCGTTCTCTATTCATTTGACTACTCTCTCTACTAGGAAAACACTCACATCACTTAATGTCATTCCCCAGAATTGGAAACCCGGTGCTACCTACAGATCAATTGTAAACTTTGACTAACTATATCGGATGACCTATTATCTTCACCTTTCATACCAGGGAAAAATTCTGGAGCTTTCATAGAACCGGTCATGTTGCAAAATGAAAGGACGAAATAATATGTATTAGTACATAAACCACATTAGTTAAATGATGTATTTTCAAAAGAAACCAGCAATTATATGGTCGTTTAGAAAGAAACCAGTGGTATAGAAGACAAAAACTATTAGTTTATAAAACCACTAGTATATAGGACAAAAGCTATCAGTATATTTTCAATGTGAAACAGATCACATTGTCTACAAATGATCTGTGATACTCTGATACTATGTAAATGTTATTTTTAATTTGATACTCTGATACTATGTAAATGTTATTTTTAATTTGATACTCTGATACTATGTAAATGTTATTTTTAATTTGTTTTCCTGAGTTAATAGCTCAGGGCAAGGATCAATATTTGAATGAATAAATTAAATATGTGAATGAATAAATTCAACACCTAGATATTGTCTCTAAAATTTCATTAATGGATGTTGACAACTACTATACTGTAATGTTTCCATTTCGAATTTTTGATACGTTATGTTGAAAATTCCTACTACGCCACAATGAATGTCCACAATAACATCCCAAGTAACAACTAATAGAATGTCTAAATAACATCCGAAATAAAAACTAATAAAATGCCCAAAAAAGCATCCACGTTAATGTCTTAATATGAACTTTTACTCTTCGTCACTCTTGCATCCCATCAAATGTCCTAAACCTATCAAATTAATGCCCCTACTTGCATCCCACCTTATGTTCAATTTGGGTGTTCATAATTGCATCAACTTTATGTCCAATTTCCACGTTAATGTCTTAATATGAACTTTTACTCTTCGTCACTCTTGCATCCCATCAAATGTCCTAAACCTATCAAATTCATGCCCCTACTTGCATCCAACCTTATGTTCAATTCGGGTGTTCATAATTGCATCAACTTTATGTCCAATTTGGGACTACACTAAGTTGTTATCCCTAAAGTGACTCACTAAGTTCAATTTTCCCTAAAGTGACTCACTAAGTTCAATTTGTTAGACTAAGATGCATTATTTTTTGCTGACCACCTTTTTTTTTTCAATATGTATTTATAAGTGTAATTATAATGTTAGTTTGTATCAATAATATTTTTTCCTCGTAAACAGGAGCGAAATTTATATTCATATATGAATCACCTTTTACATTGGTTGTATGTTTTGTAAACAGCCAAAAAGTTAGATACATGTTTGAAAAAAACACTATTATCTTTTGCATCAAAACAACCGAAGGCTTGTATGTAAAGACCAATATACAAGATTAATCAGCTTGGAAACTTTACATAAAAGCTACATAAAATTAATCAGCTTGGTTTGCCTTGCCTCACAAGCTCACAGGGAGCAACAATTTTTTTGGCAAAAGTAAAAACCTCATGGTCGTCTAAGCTTTGAAGCTTCTATATATCACCTAATACAAACCTCACATGTCTTACTGCCTCAATAACATTACCAGTACCAGCTTCTCCTTAAGTCCTGTTTATTGCAACTCCTTCGACAATCCTTCTCACCACCTCACCAAGGTTTCGACATCTACAGACAAACGGTATATAGAAGTTATGTTTGTTGATATGGTGCATGTCATTTGCAGCAGTGAGCAATTCATTCTCATCAATGTAATCAATACCAATTGCTTCAATAATTTGGGCTTCAACAAAACGACCTATTCTTGCCTTGGCCATGACAGGGATGGTCACAATAGGCTTAATTTATTTGATGAGCCCACGATCACTCATCCAAGCCACTTCCCCCTGAGCTCTAATATCAGCTCTCAAACCTATTTACATTGTTATATTTTAAATAAAACCTAAACAAAAATTATATATATAAAACAAATTGTTTTTGTTTATTTGTTGTTGATCATGAAAAGATTCGATACAGGTTTGGATGCTAAGCTTTATGAAGCTTTGAAGTTAACTTGAAACAACATGTGACAATGTCGGGAACATTGCCACCACGTGGCTCTTGTTTGATATATAGAATTACATTGTAATGTTAAAATACATTACATAAATTACATGTTATTTAATAACTATATTAATACTATTAAAAACATTAATATTAATATATACAAATATACATTGTAATAATATTAATATTAATAACAAATATTATTATAATGGTTAACATTAATATTAAAATTATTTATTTATTAATAATATTATAAATATTAATATTAATATTAATATGTTTACTATTATTAATATTTAATATAATGATTTTTAATATTATCAATATCATTATTAATATTAGTATTAACATTATTAATTACATTATTAACAATATTACATATTAATTATATTATTAAATAAATTATTAATATTACATTATTATTAATTAAGTTATTACATTATAATATTTTTTACATCATATTAATTTCATTATATTAATTACATTAATCTTTTCATATTTATGAATTTAAAAACATTATTAAATTAAATAGAATATTTAATATTAATTTCATTAAATTAATATTAATTAAATACAATATTTAATATTATTTTTATTAAATTAATATTAATAATTATATTATTATTATTAATAACTTTTATTGTTTATAAATAGTTTTGTAAACCTTATCTATTTTAAAATATCTAAACTTTATTCTTATTTTTTTTTAATTATCTAGTGACTGAACATATATTACACTATTTACAAAATATACTTATATAATATTATAAAATTAAAATTATATAAATATTATAACTTCTTAATATTATTTATTTTTGAAAGTGGATATGTTGATATTTTAGCTTTGAAATACTCGGTTTTTATCTTTCATCTACTCAAAAGAAGCAGTTGTAGGATCAAATATATAAATCCACTTGGTAAGTGAATATTAAGATGGATGGTAACATTAAAATGCTTCAAGTTTAACTTGCATTTCACATTTACATTATAATTTTTGAAGGCTTTACCTTTTAATCTTGAAATGCCTTAAAGACAATAAAAACAATAATGTTAAAATCCTAAAAGACCACGACAATGACAGAACCAAAAAAACCTAATTACTGGAGCTACAATAATTTTTCTTGCATCTAGTACATTCCAATTAAAAACTTATATAAATGTTTGTTTCGCCTACATTTTCATTTTCATTTCACCAATATTCAATAGTATACATTTTCATCTTATTTCACCAACCTTAGATCTTTGTTTTAGTATATAAGTGCCGAAAAGTGGAGTGAAGAGGAGCTTAAATTTCATGGATTCATAGCATTTGAGAGACCATTCAACATATTGTGGAATGGCAATGAGAAGGAAATGTAAATTTGGAATTAAAGCCAAACTCTTGTATCGTTTGCAAAGTTAACTTTTATTTTGTTATCCTTCGTCTTAAAAATTCTCTGCAAGTTAATTTTACATTAATTTAAATTTTATTATTCCTTAATTAATTCCATAGTTCTATTTGTTTTTACCTTTTTTTTAACTTTAAGAAAAAAATATTTCATAAATTTAAGATATAAATAAATAAAAGTAAATGTGAAATAGAATCTATTTTTTTCAGCCAAATAAGAATGTTAACCTGCATCTAATTTTGAACTATAACAGTAATATGAATCTCATATTTCCTGAGAAATCACCAGGGATTAGATTCAATTAATGATGGTAAAAACGGTTGCAGATCAGCTTCAAAATAAGTGGAAGCATTGATTTTATGTATCCAACTAGACCATTTCATTCAAGCTAAAATAATTGAAAAGAACTGATGAGAAAGCTGTCATTCTATGAGGATTTCCAAATAGCTTGAGGTCAAATGCAAAATAAATCGAAAGAAGAAAAAGAGTAAATTTCCCTAATGATGTGGCTGGGAAGTTATCGCTCTTTTATCCGCAATGCACAAGTCTAAAAAGACCATGATGGATAATTATGCAGAAAGCACACATATAGAGGGACAATTGATAAAAAAAATATTATCAATGATATAAGATTGAAGCGAGCCACAGATAATTTCTGGTAATTTCTTTGCACAAATATATATCTTCTTTAATTCAGAATCAACAAAATGATAACCAAACCATTTGAAATACTAAATCTTGCGACAAAACAGTGACTCATTTTCTTTACAGTTCAACCAAAAATCACAATGAAAACATTTATGATCCAAATGTATTGGGATTTAAAACTTGTGATAAAGTTGGATGGACTTTTCTATTTTGCTTTATGACTAGGTGACTCTGGTAAATTAAATAAATCGAATGCCTTAAGCGATGAGGCACATTGAGTGTGCCTTTTCCCTCACTCCAACCTGCTTTATCCCATGGTTGAGTTAAATTGTCCGCAAGCACAAATTCTTCCACTCGATACAATGAAACATCGTGAAACTCACAAAACACCTGTGAACATTGACCTCGATATCTAAACCACATACATACATGGATAATATATGCTCGCATTTTTGCTCAATGATCTGTAGGGCCTTCTATATTATATTATATATCATGTCAAAAGGCTATCTACAGGGAATAGAATGAACAATAAGCTTCATCCCCCTTAGTGTTCATGAATGGAAAGCTACTTAGATGATACGTGAGCATTTTGACCCAGCACAATGGTCCACATCTTCCTTCTAAGAAGGGTTAGCCGCTTAAAGCTCTAAACTACATTAGAGACTGTAAAATGGCCTGTGAAAATTAAGACCATTGCAAAATAGCTGAGTTTCAAAAATACCTGGAACGTATTGATATAAAGGTGCACGGTAGTTGTGGAAATATTCTTTATATGATATATATAATGAACTAGCTAGGAAAACATAGAAACGAAAGAGTAAATAACAGTGAGGGTTTAGGCATGAACACCATTGCTTGAAATCCTATGTTTTTGTTTCTTCCCATATTTTAATAGTATTCTCAACTTTATGAAGTTCGGCATTTGCAAGAGGTGCTTTCCAATATCGGTTTTTGTAGCAGTGCACTTAGTTGTAGCACATTGCATTAAGGTACCAACTTCTTTCTCATTTATCCTTGTTTAAATTCTTGTTTATCTTTCTTTGGTTAAATTTTTTATTGAGGGATTTGGGTACTCAATTTTTTGAAAAAAAAATGATTATGTGAAGAACTTAGATATTTTTGATCCAGACATGGAATTAGGGTTTTGAAGATTCAGATGTGTTGTTCTGGGTGACACCGACAATTCTGCAACTTCCTTCCATTAATCTTATAATTTTGCAAAGAGGCTACCCCAAGGCATGTGGTCCTTCTCAATCCAAATTGGTCTGTGAAGGAGGAGTCTGATGCAAATAATGCCTTTTTTCATCATTTGAACTTGTGTATTCATTCACTCCTTAGGCATCCAGTGTTTCTTCAACAAAATCGAAGGAGCAATTTTCAGGTATGTCAAGAACCAACATTGCCAAAGTTCAATCCGGCATGATGGAAGCAATTTTTGTGTGATTAGCCACGCTTTTCAGATAAGACAAAATAATTAGTCTTGAACTGAGATATTTAATATGGTTTCCATGAATTTCTAGTTTCTCATGGAAGTTAAAGGCAAGAAATACTCTTCTACACTAGAACAATATTAGTCCAAGGCCGAGTTCTTTCTCTGTGCTTGCCTCTAGAAGAACAATGTTGGTTCCAACGTCGATCTCACTCTTGGTAATTAAGCAACTAAACTCCATCTAAAACTAAAAATGTGAATTTACCTAAATGGATTTAAAAAAACTAGATATGTGTACATTTCAAAGGTTCTTTTGTCTCTAGTTTATTGTTGAAGATACCCCTATATGGGTTGTTGATCAAGGCACACACATTGTTGAAAGATGAAATAATAACCTATTTTCAGGTATGTTGTGACATTTCTTTCCCCACTAAATGAATAATAATTGTTCGATGACAGGGGTTTTTTTTATATCAAGGAATGGAACAACATGGACTACATTTCTTTTGCAGCTTTTCTCTTGACCGTCTACTCGAATTACCTAACTACAACCAAATAACAACTCAAATGCTCAACTAATATAATAGAATCATTAGAGTTATCGAAACTTGTAAAATTACAGGTCTGTTTACTGTTCAACATTGTAAGCTAACCACATGGTTGTGTACCATAACTTCATCTTGATACTAGATCAGTTAAAGCATGACATTATATGAAGCTCATACATGCTTGGCTTGAGCTATATTATTCTCTATTAGTTCATGGGGCGCTTGCTAATTATATTAGTTTCTTTTAGATGTTAATACACTCCTTACTCCCCTTCATTGTTGTTGTGATCCCACTAATAATGCTCACCACTGAGATGAGAGGATTTAGGATACCCAAATAAAATCCCATAATGTCTTCAAGCCACCCTAGATTCATGGCGATGGCATTATATGAAGCTCATACATGCTTGGCTTGAGCTATATTATTCTATATTAGTTCATGGGGCGCTCGCTAATTATATTAGTTTCTTTTAGATGTTAATACACTCCTTACTCCCCTTCATTGTTGTTGTGATCCCATAATGTCTTCAAGCCACCCAAGATTCATGGCAATGGCACAATGTCTTCGAGCCATTATATATATATGAGCAAGGGGGCATCTTAGGGGAACAATCATGGAACCCAATGTCTTCATGGATACCCTTAGAGGAGACACAATCCCTTCATCTATACCATTGAGATGAGCGTTCCACTTTTAGTTAGTTGAATTGGACAAAAGAAGATAAACAATATGAATGAACAAGGGAGCCAATTCCCCTCGCAAAGGGATTTGGGATAATAATTGAGCTGATATGATCTAAGTTCCTTGAGATAATATGCTCTTTGAATAACAAAACCAGGTTATTACATTCAACATAATTGCATAACTTATGGTGACACACATATCTTATACACATTTTCAATCTATTGGTTGGTCCATTACTACCTTGAGGGCACTCCTTGGAATATCATCCTTGGAAGTGCATTTGTCTTTTTCCCGACCGCTTATCGGGCTTTTCTTGTTGCGGGTGAGACTTTAGCTCTTGGATCTTTCTCTACATCGGAATCTACTTGAATTGTTATCTTTATGTTTTATTATTTTTCTTATATGAATTGCACAAATCCATTGATAATGATAATAAAAGTTTTGATGGGGACAATGTACCGGTTAGTCCGGATGTATGTAACTCGATAGCTTTATAATTGATTCGGACAAAGCCTTCATACAAAAAGTAAGTTCAAGGCCCAACACTCTCACTTATGAATAAAAAATGATAATACATAATGAATCGTTGATGTTGCCAAGTCTTGAACTATGTTGCGTGTTAATTTTTAAAATCATAATTTATTCTTCCTCTGTCCGTCTATGGCGTATTTGGCTCGGTGTAACGGTCTCGTGAATACATGCGTTTAAAATGTCTTTATTCAGCCTTTACGTGTTCCTTCTTTCGACATTTGTCGGCTTTATATTTTTATGATTTTAATCTTGTTGATTTAGTTTTGTTTTTTCAACATAAAAAAGTCGATTTTCGATTAAAAAAAATCAGTAAGGGAAGAGAACAAAGGGCACGATGAACTGTGACCTTTTGTCTCACTGCAGTCTTCAATTTTGTGATGAACATTTATTCTCCTTTCAGGTGTTATTTCATAGTTCGCCCCTCCTTTAAATATGTGAGAATTTCCATGTTTATCCACAAAAGGATACTAACTTGTTTCGTAAATTATTTTTGGGCGTCTTTGACTCAAGGGAAGGGTAAAAAGTTATTCAGCTTAGTAAAGAACTTTTTTTATCATTTCTTCACCATGGAACTTTGGGAAAGAGACTTTATATATTTCCTTATAAACAGATGATAAAGTGGCTTGAATGGGACAAAAGTATATGTTTGTTTGTTTATGGGATATGTTAATCTTTTATTACGTGGATAAGTATTTAAATATTATTTAAGATTTTGGATTTATTTTAGCGAATTCATAAGCTTAGTCATGATCCATTTTATGGTTTTTGTATTTTGTTATGCTTAAATTTAGATATTATTTAAGATTTTGGACTTCTTTTTATTAATTTACAAGATTAGTCATGATTCATTTTATGGTGCAATTAAGTTGTAGTTAAAAAAAATGGCAACAATTTGTTTGTTTGTTTTTTTATATCAATTTTTTTGTTTATTAAATAGTATTTATTTTATGTTTATATTAATTAGTTTAACGTTTAAGTTATATCTTAAATGGATAAAGAATGAATTAATATTATCTTAATATAAAATTATATATTTTAGCCTTTGTTTAGTAGTTGTGTCTATAGACATTTACTAGCCACTTTACTTGTGGATATGCTAGTTATATATCTTGTATGAACCTATATGGCGAATACTCTTGCTCATGGTTATGGGATAGATAGATTTATAACGATCTATTGTTTCTCCCAATGGAAAACATGACCTACTTTTCTTTGGTAAACGAGAGTTTTAATGACGAAAATAGCACTTTGTGCTTCCCCATCATGCGACGTACCTCTCCCTCACCTGCAACGTCCATATTCTTACATTGTCGGAAAGCTTTTCACTCCTTACCATTTTCCTATCCCCTTTTTCATGCACATAGTTTGCATTGCTTGTGCCCGTCAACTTTGGGGTGTGTTGGTATTTTGAAGCATTGTCGTCTTCTGGTTGTGTCGTTTTGCGACTTTTGTGGTTCCGACGACTTGGTCGACCTCTGTGTTTTCAGAGCACTCGTCATTGCTGACTCTTTCACGACATTTTCGGGACTCGACACTTGACTCGGGCAGCGGTTACATTGGTGCTCAGGTACTCTTTTACGTTAGACCTCTATGTTTACTTTCCCTGTTTTTGTTATTTTTTGGGCTCTAGACCATCCCTATTCACTAGGGTTTATTTTACCCTCTGGATATGGTCAACCCACATGGATTCCACCCTCATACCCTAAGGGCCAGTACCAACCATGCTTAAAAGTGAAAAGTTAACTGTTTCGGTTTTTGGGGTTGTTATTTTTTACTCTCTGGTTACCCCTGTGGTTTGTGATTCATGTCCCCCTATCGGCCTAACCTCACTTCAATTTCTTTTGGTCCTACCCTTACTAGGGTTTTATCTGCCTTTCCCCTACCCCTACCCCATTATCTCGGGTGATGGTGGGCCTTTATCCCCTCTAATGGGTGGTGATGGGACTTCTATAGGCCCTCGAAACCAATCTTCTTACCACTCCCGTCACATTGAGTCGAAGTCCATTAAATCCGTCGACTCTAAACATCATTATGTGCTAGGTCATGATGTTTTTCTTGAAAAGGTGGAGACCCTCTATAGTAGGGAACTCATTGGGAGGTTAGAATACTGTAATGTGTCCAAGGAAGAATGGATTGACTGGGAAACAACACACTGGAAGCCCTTAATCCACTACGTTCCCACCATTAGCCTGCTTTCTAACAAATGGTTAGTCTTTGTCTTTATAGAATAAAAGGACGCCAGTTGTATCTTGGATACTCTTTGGACTATACAGCGGGGTTCTCTGGTATTGAGTCACTGGCACTCAGGGTTTGATCCGCTGAAGGCGAGAGTTATCAAATGACATCTCTAGGTATTGCTACCTGCCTTACCCTTCCCCCTTTGGAGTAAGGATCTCCTTATTGGTCTGGCAAATACTATTGGTTGTTTTGTAGCATTAGAAAAAGACTTCCACTTGATCTTCGATAAGCAGATGGTGAAGGTTCTCGTCGAGATGGATGTATCAAAGGGCCTACTCCGGGTCATTGACATTGTGAGTGGTGATCTAGTTATCAGCCAGAGATTGGACTACCTTCACATACCCTTCAGATGTAACTTCTTCCATGAAAATGGCCATCTACAAAGTTTTTGCACTAGGCTCCTACATCGTGTACCAGTTTCTCGGGGCTTTGCTCCTCTCTCCCCCTATCCAATCCCTATTGTAGTGGCTCCTTCACCCATTGATGGCTTTCTCTCTCCCCTGCAT
>LPNX010898349.1:3594-108781 GCA_001517045.1 Pseudotsuga menziesii
CGGTAATGTCGTCATTGTCATTATCCTCATCATCATCATCATCATCATCATAATCGTCATCATCATTATCATTGTCATCATTCTCCTCATTATCAACAACATTATCATCATCATCATAACTATCCTCAATATCATAATCATTATCCTCATTTTCATCTTCAACATCTGGGTGTAAAACTGGATGCAAAAGTGGATAAAAACATGGATGCAAAAAAGGATGCAAACATGGATGCAACAAAAGTAGGCGCAAATGTGGGCACATAATGGGGTGCACCAAAAATGGATGCAAAAGGTGATGCAAAAGTGGATGCAAAAAATGATGCAATCATGGAAGCAAAACATGATGAAAAAAGTGGCGCACAAGTGGATACAACCATTGATGTAAAATTGGATACAAAATTGGATGCGAAAGTGGATGCAACAAAAGTAGATGCAAAAGTAGTCGTAACACCCAACGCAAAACCTGATGCAAAAGTGGATGCAAAAATGGATGCAAAAAGGGATGCAATAACTGATGTAAAATTGGAGGCAAAAAAATATGCAAACGTGGATGCAAAAGTTGAAGCAAAAGTGGGTGTAAAAGTAAGCGCAAAAATGGGTGGGAATTGGGACGCGAAAAAAGTGGATGCAATAGTAGATGCAAAAAAAGACGTAAACATAGATGCAAAATGGGATGCAAAAAGGGATGAAAACGTGGGTGCAAAAGTGGACGAAAAAATGGATGCAAAAGTGGATGCAAAAACAGCTGAAACAAAATGAGATGCAAAAATAGACTCAAAACAAGATGTAAACTTTGATGCAAAACTTGGCGCACGAAGGGATGCAAAAAAAGAAGCAGAAGTGGATGCAAAAGTGGATGAAAAAAAGGGCGTAAAAGTTGAGGCAAACATGGGCGTTAAAGGGGGCGCAACAAGAGTAGATGTACAAACTAGGCACAAAATTAGATGCAAAATGAGGCTCAAAACCTGTCGCAAAACCTGATGCAAAACTTGGCGCATAACTAGGTGCAAAACCCAGTGCAAATTACGCCACAATTTGCGCCAGATTTAGAAAAAGGACGCAAAAAACACCTAAAATAGCACCAACCTGTGAAATTGCGCCATTTTGTCCAAAAAATGAAGAAAAATACACTGAAAGATGGTCTAGATGCAAAAAAGGATGCAAAAAGAGATGCTAAATCCAGTTTTTGTTGTAGTGTCATCTCTGTGAGCAAGCCATCAAGTAGGTACATCCCAGGACTTATTATATGCCTCTTGAAAAACTTGCAGTATCTCCCAGGACCGATTATATGCCATTGCAAAACCTGAAGGAGCATCCTAGGACTGATTACATGCCTTGCAATGTAATGTCCCCAATTTTAATAATTGCATAGCAGGACAATTCCATTAATCCTACTAGTTCCCTAGGTTGGGTGGAAACAACGGGAAGTTAATAAGGGAGCTAATAAATGGTGTTTAGACATTAGAAGTAATAAATATTTATTTAATGGATTTAATTAAATGAATTCAAGTGAAAAATGAAATGGCTAGACACATGGAGACTATGGGGCCCGCTCCAGCTAGAATTCCTATGTTAAATGGCATCCTCCTCTTGCAATCTCCAATCTATTTGAAGACTAATGTTTTTGAATGGATTATAAGGATAATATCTTGTAAATATACTTCATAGGTCGAATTTGGGATTAATTGTAACTTACATGGGGAGAGGAAGAGCCAAATGGTAGTTTCATGGACACTTGGCTATATTCCCCTTACGTTTATGACATCTATGACACAAATTATGGAGATTCTATGACAGTTATGACACAAGTCAGATTTGAAGGATGAAATATAACATATATGACATGTCAGGTCTAAATGTACCATCCAATAGAGATTTCATGTGAGTTTGGGAAGCTCAATGAGCTCCTACTCAAATTTGGGGAAGGTGGAAGGCTAGGAAAGAGGGGACACATGTCAATTCATGATCACACACCATAATTCGACTTGGATTGAGTTTGTGGATGGATTTGGAAACTTATAAGTCTAAGGAAGTCTATAAAATATAGGAAGCAACCAAGAGAATGGATTTTGATCATTTGAGAAATTGTCATTTGTGAATTGTGAAAGCTAGTGGATGACTAGTTTTCTTGCCTTAGCCAATTTCGAGGGTGAAATATTCCCATCCAAGTTGGTGTTTGGAGAGGCCAATAAGGTATTTCATGGAGTTGTATTTTCAGGTTTAATATACAGGTAAGCTCGTGGTTCCTTCTATTGCAGCACTTTCCCTCAAGCATCTCCAATTTTTATTGCATATTCTTGCTCATGGAGGGATTGCGCTTTGGGTGAGCTATTGATCTCTTTGGGGAAGATTATAATGATCCATTATTTTATGTTCTGATTTAAATTCTCTTTATTTCAATTTCAGAATACTCTCAGGTCAAAATTCCAAAATATTTCATGAAAATATGTTAAACAATGAAGCAATAGTGCCATTTCCCCACTATCTTGTTGTGAACCATTGTAATGCTAATGATTTCGAATTGGGAGAAGATTTTAATTGTACATTAAGGATTTTAATAAGCTCAATATGATATTTTATTCGTTTTTAAAAATTATTAGATCTAAATATCAAATGGTTGTATGGGAAAGTGATTATTAATGAGCAAACAATGACCATTTCCCCACTACATTGATGTATGCTATGATAATGCTGATTATTTTGAATGGGAGAATGTATATATGATATATTTATGATGAATGGACTTTAATTAATGTGCATTACAAGTTTCATGTTCATTATTTAAGCATCGGAATCCATTTTACTCATTTTAATTCCATTGGGAGAAGATTTGGTGCATTTTCCCCAAGGGTCGAAATTGTGATTTGGGAGCTACTTTGGAAAGAGTCATAATAGGCTGTATAAACTGAACCATGATACATATGAGAGATTAAAAATTTTCCCCATACATCCCCTTACTCTTTTCATAAATTTGAGTGACTTTGGGACCATTTGAGAATCCATTTCCGGCAAAGAAGATGACTGTAATCAAAGTAGTGTAGAAAAAATAATGGTGGTTCCTCTCTGATATTTTATTAGAATATTAAGCAATTCAAAGTTTGGTAACTCAGTGCCAAGTTCAAAGAATTATACAGAAGCAAAAAAGGTGTGAAAGTTCAGAAAATGTTTCCAAAATATGGAGGTAAAGATTATTTGCAGAAATTTGGTTTTTATGGATTTGATTAATCCTTTTGGTATTAGTGGTGATGTTACAAGATATATCAATATGCACAATCCATATCTCTTTAATTTTGGGAACACAAAATTGCAGTACATGAGTTCCACTACTAAATTGCAGCTAAATAAAATTAATGAGCATAACCATAACAGAGCACTTGGTGCAAAGGAAGGGGTACAAAGCGAGGATTACACTTGGGAATATGAAATAATTTTGCAGCATACAAATATTAAATTGCTTGAGGAAAAGAAATCTTGGGTGGGGAGAACTGTAATGTCCCCATTTTTAATAATTGCGTAACAGGACAATTCCATCAATCATACTAGTTCCCTAGGTTGGGTGGAAACATTGGGAAGTTAATAAGGGAGCTAATAAATGGTGTTTAGACATTAGAAGGAATAAATATTTATTTAATGGATTTAATTAAATTAATTCAAGTGAAAAATTAAATGGCTAGACACATGGAGACTATGGTGCCCACTCAAGCTATAATTCCTATGTTAAATGGCATCCTCCTCTTGCAATCTCGAATCTATGTGAAGCCCAATGTTTTTGGATGGATTATAAGGTTAATATACTTGTCCATTTACTTCATAGGTCGAATTTGGGATGTATTGTAACTTACATGGGGAGAGGAAGAGCCAAATGGGAGTTTCATGGACACTTGGCTAGATTCCCCTTACATTTATGACATCTATGACACCAATGATGGAGATTTTATGAAATTTATGACACAATTCAGATATGAAGGCTGAAATATGACATATATGACATGTCAGGTCGAAATATACCATCCAAGAGACCTCTCATGTGAGTTTGGGAAGCTCAATGGGCTCCTACTCAAATTTGGGGAAGGTGGAAGGCTAGGAAAGAGGGGACACATGTGAATTCATGAGAAAACGCCCTAATTAGACTTGTATTGAATTTGTGGATGGATTGGGAACCTTATAAGGATAAGGAATTTTATAAAATACAGGGATCAACCAAGAGAATGGCTTTTGATCATTTGAGAAATTGTCATTTGTGAATTGTGAGAGCTAGTGGATGAATGACTAGTTTTCTTGCCTTAGCTTCGAGGGTGAAATATTCCCATCCAAGTTGGTGTTTGTAGAGGAAAATCAAGTATTTCATGGATTTGTATTTGTAGGTTTAATCTATAGGGAAGCTTGTGATTCCTTCTATTGCAGCACTTTCCCTCAACCATCTCCTTTTTTTATTGCATATTCTTGCTCATGGAGGGATTACGCTTTGGGTGAGCTATTGATCTCTTTGGGGAATATTATAATGCTCCATTATTTTATGATTTGATTTAAATGCTATGTATTTCAATTTCAGAAGACTCTCAAGTCAAAATTCCAAAATATTTCATGAAAAAATGTTAAACAATGAAGCAATAGTGCCATTTCCCCACTATCTTGTTGTGAACCATTGTAATGCTAATGATTCGAATTGGTAGAAGATTTTCATTGTCCATTACTGGTTTTCATAATATAAATATGATATTTTATTCATTCTCATAAAGCATCAGGTCTAAATATCAAATGGTTGTATGGGAAAGTGATTATTAATGAGCAAACAATGACCATTTCCCCACTACATTGATGTATGCTATGATAATGCTGATTATTTTGAATGGGATAATGTGTATATGATATATTTATGATTAATGGACTGTAATTAATGTGCATTACAAGTTTCATCTTCATTACTTAAGCATCGGAATCCATTTTACTCATTTTAATTGCATTGGGAGAAGATTTGGTGCATTTTCCCCAAGGGTCAAAATTGTGATTTGGGAGTTGTTTTAGAAAGAGTCATAACAGTATGTATAAACTGAACCATGATAAATATGAGACATTAAAAATTCCCCCCACACATCCCCTTCCTCTGTTCAGAAATTCGAGTGACTTTGGGACCATTTGAGAATCTATTTCCGGCAATTACCCAGGGGGAATTGGAGCCCTAATTTGCTAGTAAAGAATCCTACTTTGAACAGAACATTAAACAAGTTTTTAGAAGTAATTGGGGGGTCATAAAACATCACTAAACATCATTTTTAATTTATAATATCATTCTTATACCTCCTGAGAAAATTTTGGAGCAATTGGGTCAATTTGGAGGTCTAGACATCAAAACTAGTTAAGGTCCAAATTGAGGAAAAAGTGGAAAAAATTGGTCATTTAATAAAATTTAAAAAAGGGAAATTACATGAAACACCTGTATACCCTAGTGTTACCTTATCATCTTCATATCATCTCATCGTCACACAGAGCACAACCCAAATACGCATAACACAACACTTACATCCATCGACATGGGAGGACAAATATACCACCATTTGGGAAAGCTCCAGAAATTACATCAATGAACATGGGAGGACCTAGCCTAACACCATTTTAGAAAGGCTCCAAGACTTACATCAACGACCATGGGAGGACCTAGCCTGCCACCATGTCAGAAAGGCTCCAACACTTACATCAACAACCATGGGAGGACCTAGCCTACCACCATGTCAGAAAGGATCCAATTTCAGATTTAAATTCTATGTATTTCAATTTCAGAAGACTCTCTGGTCAAAATTCCAAAATATTTCATGAAAAAATGTTAAACAATGAAGCAATAGTGCCATTTCCCCACTATCTTGTTGTGAACCATTGTAATGCTAATGATTCGAATTGGGAGAAGCTTTTCATTGTCCATTACTGGTTGTCATAAGATAAATATGATATTTTATTCATTCTTAGAAAGCATCAGGTTGAAATATCAAATGGTTGTATGGGAAAGTGATTATTAATGAGCAAACAATGACCATTTCCCCACTACATTGATGTATGCTATGATAATGCTGATTATTTTGAATGGGAGAATGTATATATGATATATTTATGATTAATGGACTGTCATTAATGTGCATTACAAGTTTAATCTTCATTAATTAAGCATCAGAATCCATTTTACTCATTTTAATTGCATTGGGAGAAGATTTGGTGCATTTTCCCCAAGGGTCGAAATTGTGATTTGGGAGTTGTTTTGTAAAGAGTCACAACAGTCTGTATAAAATAAACCATGATACATATGAGACATTAAAAATCCCCCCCACACATCCCCTTCCTCTGTTCAGAAATTCGAGTGACTTTGGGACCATTTGAGAGTCCATTTTCGGCAATTACCTAGGGGGAATTGGAGCCCTAATTTGCTACTAAAGAATCCTACTTTGAAAAGAATATTAAACAAGTTTTAAAAAGTAATTGGGGGTCATAAAACATCACTAAACATCATATTTAAGTTATAATATCATTCTTATACCTTCTAAGAAAATTTTGGAGCAATTGGGTCAATTTGGAGGTCTAGACATCAAAACTAGTTAAGGTCTAAATTAGGGAAAAAGTGGAAAAAATTGGTCATTTAATAAAATTTCAAAAAGGGAAATTACATGAAACACCTGTATACCCCAGTGTTACCTTATCATATTCATATCATCTCATCATTACACAGAGCACAACCCAAATACACATAACACAACACTTACATCCATCGACATGGGAGGACAAATATACCACAATTTGGGAAAGCTCCAACACTTACATCAATGACCATGGGAGGACCTAGCCTACCACCATGTCAGAAAGGTTCCAAGACTTACATCAATGACCATGGGAGGACCTAGCTTTCCACCATGTCAGAAAGGCTCCAACACTTACATCAACGACCATGGGAGGACCTAGCCTACCACCATGTCAGAAAGGCTCCAATACTTACATCAACGACCATGTGAGGACCTAGCCTGCCACCATGTCGGAAAGGCTCTAGCACTTACATCAATGACCATGGGAGGACCTATCCTGCCACCATTTTGGAAAGGATCCAACACTTACTTCAATGACCATGGGAGGAATTAGCTTGCCACCATGTTGCAAAGGCTCCAGCACTTACATCAACGACCATGGGAGGACCTAGCCTGCCACCATTTCGGAAAGGCTTATGTGTATCTTGTCTTCCGAATGCATCACTTCCCCTTGGAAGGAACCTCGATTTGAAGTGCACCAAGATTCTCTTTGAAGTATTCAAACTTCACTTTGGCCATTTCTAGCATATAATCACATCAGGACTGATCACATCCAAGGATAACCTGCAAGTTTCGCTAGGACTGATTACATCCGAGGGAAAACTGTCTCACTGGCTATGCTAGAACTCATCACTCCCTCTTTTGAGAGATCCTGATCTAGATCACATACTGGACCTTCACTGCTCCTCTCTGCATCATATAAAAATCCAAGTCAGATCAATCAAATCAAATAGTAGCTTTCAAAAGAAACATACTAGCTCACAAATAGCCGAGCAAGTGGCAACGTATTTTTCCTCGGGTGTGCTCAACACCATGTAGGACTGCATCCTTCCAAACTAGTAGCCCATACTAGATCTCAAACTTAAGAAGAAACCCAAGGTGCTCTTCTTCTCAGTGGTGCTACCAATACAAACCAACATAACCATGCAAGTTAGTCTTCTAATTCGTATCATACTTGAGCCCTGTACCCTTCAAGTACCTCACTGCATGCTTTGAAACCAGTTGAGCATGTCTCAAATCCGTCAGGAACTGGCTCAGGCTGTTCACAACAAATCATATGTCTGGTTTCATATTTTTCAGGCATATCAATGAACAAATCATCTGATGATACATCATGGCATCAACTGTCTCTAATGAATCATCACACAAAAGTTTCAAGTTTGATGCCATAGGCATGGTTATCGCCTTACATTATAGTATTGTGAATTTATTTAGAATCTCCACTACATGCTTTCCTTAAACAAGGACAATATTATTCGCATTCTTCCACAGCTCCATGCCTAGGAAGTAGTGCATTATCCCTAGGTATTTCATCTTGAACTCTGTAGCAAGTCTCCTTCTTGCATCTTTAAAGATTTCCTCTTTTCATGTCAGGAACAGGTCATCGGCGTATAACAAGAGCATCACTGGTCTTCTGCCTTCAACCTTGAATTAAAGGTTGGAATCCTCTTTACTCTTAGTAAATCCAAAAATAGTCAGGAAGCTGTCAATCCTGTCGTGCCACTTCAAACTTGAGGATATTCTGCAGTCACTCCCTTTGAAGAGGAGCATCGTTCTCTCTCTGCCCTTCGTACGCTATGTATTAAAAAATTATGTAATGGAGTGACAAGTATATTCCTCTGCTACTAATATTCTATGTATCCATATAGGGTCACTCGATACCAATATCCTCTATCTTGAACTTTGTTGAAAATTTCTTCTCGCACCCATATGTGAGCTTGTCATCCTCTATAGGCTTTCATATTCAATCTTGTAGCAAAGGTTACGATCTTTGTCACTCTAGGTGATCTTCAAGCTCCTTATGTAACTGTACATTCTATCCCATGGGTGCCTTCTGAGCTCGTACAAGGCCTTCTTTAATTCACACACATGAGTCTTCCTGTCATGTGTCTCAATTCCTAGTGGGTGCTATATGTATACTTCCTCCTTGACTACATCATTCAATAATGTTATCTTGATGTCAGCTGATGTATCTCCCATCTCATACCTATATGTATGGATATAATGGAAGTGTACCACATCACTGGTGCAAATGTCTCTTCGTAGTCTGTGCCTTCTTTTTGTGAGAAGAATCGTGCTACGAATCTTGCCTTGTATCCCACGATGCTTCCATCTATTGCATGTTGGATCTTGTAGATCCATATGGAAGACACTACAAGCTTCCCTTTAGGTCTCAACACCCCATCCTAGACATAATTCTTCTTGAACTGATACTATTTGATCATAGTCTCCTTCCCTTTCTTATTGGCTACTTCTTCATAGCTGGAAAGGCTCTGCATCAATGATGCTACTTAATAGTGTCACATAACTAGAGTGTGTCTGAGGCCTCTTGCTTTCTTTGGAAGTCTCGTCATACTATTCTTCATCTTGGATTATTTCTCATTCCCAAGGTGTTCTTCATCTCTCGAGGCGGATCTACCGTTCTCTTTATATTCTTCTGAAGCTCTTTCTTTCACTATGGTGTCTTTGACTCGGGAAGCTTTAGGTTCCTCTTCTGGAGTGTTGTTACTTGTTCTTTGGAATGATCTACAAGTCAAGTTCAGTTGTATGATTAGAAACACATCATAATATCCATAACATATTAATAGTGACAAATATATGTCACATAGCCATGCGACTATTTTATCCAATGCTACAAC
Source organism: Pseudotsuga menziesii (assembly GCA_001517045.1). Taxonomy (NCBI): domain Eukaryota; kingdom Viridiplantae; phylum Streptophyta; class Pinopsida; order Pinales; family Pinaceae; genus Pseudotsuga; species Pseudotsuga menziesii. The sequence goes on from LPNX010898349.1 coordinate 13,016, forward strand.
ATTCATCCACATCATGTATAGATACAGTAACTTCTAGATGAATTCTACCCCAATGTTATTAAGAGTGTGTACTACTCCTAATATTCCAACAAAGAGGTTTCAATATAGATAAGTAGTAATGGAATGTTGTACACCATCATTGACTTCTTACCCATTATGTGCAATTCAGTAGTATAAATGCAAAATACTGAAACATCAACTGGATATAAACAAATGTATAGCCAAACAATATCATGAAATAAAAATTGAATACTTATCTTTATTTGTTTCATGGGTAGACTCCTTCTTGAGCCTTTAGCTTCATCATATTATTCATTCATAATAACATTATTTCTTATCCAAATACTAAGATGGATAAGAGGTTCTTCAAGAATTGAGTCCTTCATATTCCTCATTGCTTGAGGGCTCTTATTTGAATGGTGAGAGTTTGATATTCAATTGCTCCCATATTTTCTTCTCTTATTATGAGTCAAAATTCTTCTTGTGTGCACTCTTCCCAGAGTCTGCTGAAGGTAATCACTTCCTTTTGGAACACATTCCTCAAATGAATGAATCCCATGATCTTGGGAGGCCATTCAAGGTGGTTATAACAATCTATTATTCTTCTTCAATTGCTTCGTCATAGAATCGAATACTTCCTTTTGGTTTCTTCAAGGATGACACATGAGGGATGAGACGATCTCTAATAGACTCCGCAATGATTCTCTTGGCTCTAGCCTTAGCCTTATTTCCCTCTAGCTCTTAGAACTTCCTTACTAAAATACTGATCCAAGTCAATTTCTTCAAGGATCACGGAGGTCCTATAATTCCATACTTGGAATTTGTCTGCTTCATCAAGCTTGTCATCAAGCTGGGTGTGATTAGTCATTTTGAAATAATAACCTCAAATGTAAATAGAAAAAATTTAGATCTTACCAATTTGAGGTGTCTGACTTGGTTCCAGAGCCGGATGATTTAGGGTTTGTTAGAGAATCCCTAAATTTTTAAACTTGGAATTTCAAACTTCTTAATGGACATAAATACTTTCCTCTTTAAGGCGAGCTTCCCAATGTAGTTATTTTCTGAAAATAGTAGTGGGAAACTCCCGGAACAGTAAGCCCTAGTTTTCCAATTTCTTCTACAGAAATGTCTGAAATTGATTCTACGGTATCTTCGGAGTTTTGGATCCTTAAAGTCTGAAATTTCTCACTGAGATAGCCTCATATGTCTTCTTTCGAACCCCACTAGTTAGAGCATAAATGGATTCTACAAGTGGGACTTATTCTTATTTTCCCAAGGTGACTATTTTTTAGGACTGTTCAACATAGCGAACTTGTACGCACTACCATGTGTCACTGTTTCAAATTCTGGGTCGGAAACGCGTTCCACAGAAACTACAGTCCATTTCATACCTGCAACATTTCAAGAAATTTTTTGTTTGGACCTTCTTATCCCGAGAGATAGGAAATATCCCTAGGTAACCTGTATGACTGTATTCTGGAGGAGGCTGGAACCTTTATTTGGAGGAACCATATCTCCTGAAGTATAGCGAATCTAAGGCTACAACTTTTAAAAAAGGTACAAAAAGAATTTCTCTTCATCCTATAAAAGTTTCAGCTTCTGATCCTTCTCCAATCTCATGTTATAACGAAATTTCTAAAATGACTAAATTCAGTCTTCTAGGTTTTTGAGGCATGAAACCCTAATTTCCATTAACTGCCATTGTAGCTGTATTTCCGCTGCACAATGAAACTTTTATGATTAATAAATTGATACCACCAACAGATTCACCCTAGTGAGGTGAGTTATCCTAGCCCACCTTGCTTGATGATCTGTGGAGATAAAACCTTAAACTAGGAAGCCCTAGTTCCCGCAGCTACACAATGCCTTCTTTAAGAGGCTCTGATACCATGCTAGATTTTCATAAGACCTGATTAGATTATATAAGATATTTATCTGAAAGAATAACAAGTACAACAAAATGCATAACATATAAAATATACACAATACACAAATATTTTCATCAGGGAAACCATAAAGGAGAAAACCGTGCAAAGTTCTTTCGAATAGTAAGATGACCAAAAGCAGTAATAAGAAATGTTCAGCAACTATATTTCTCTCATCCTCTGACTGTCTCTCTCTTTCATGAGCCTTAGAGAGTGTGTAAGGTGTGTATAAATGAGGGAGAGCGCCTCCCTATTTATACCCTTTTAAGTCATTGACCAAATATAAGACTCGATCCTACATGTCATCTCACATGGGGCTCACTTGTCCTAGAGAGACCACAGTTACATACTACATGATGTTACATTGGGGACTATTGCCCCGAATTGCAATGGAGTTTGTACCTCAAGGTCTAGACACAATTTAGACATCCCGTAAAGGGGTAACACACATCCCCAATGGGGGTACAACAACATACAATGATAATATACATTAGAATATCTTCCGAAGTTACAAATACATCAACACTATTGAAAATGTATCGATTAATACAGGGGAGGCAGGTGCAGGGGGGATTATATTTGATCTTGGTGGAAACATAGTAAACACCTATGCTTGGGGACTCGAAAACCAAACCAATAATGATGCAGAATGGATCTCACTTCTCCTTGGCCTAGAACTGGCAGGTAAGTATAAAATATCAAAGCTTATGGTATTTGGAGACTCAAGGCAGGTCATCCAAAAGATGATAGCATGGTACAAACAAGGCTATACTAGCTGCAAAAGAATCCATGACCATATTTTTCAACAAAACCTTATTCCACAAGTCCTCTTCCATCACATTCTCAGGGAGAAAACAATGGTCCTGCCGATAAGCTTTCCAATCATGGCGCTAGAAGCCAAGAAGGAATGGTTGAGTTCAAAAACCACATGAAGTCATATAAACATGTACCCTAGACATATCTCAATGCATAAAAGGTATAAGCTAAGGTTGGAAACTATAGGAGACGAACCCCCCCTTTGGCCACCTACCCATGGTGACTGTTATAGCTAGTTTTTGTTTTCTATTTTTAGACCGTATGTTTGTTTTCAAAACATGGTTTTCTTATTGCTTTAAGATTCTGATTTTGGTTTTTGAAGTATTTTGATAGCATGCTTATTTTTATTTTTGATTTTATAAGTTTTCATTTTAAATTTACTTTACTTAGTTGTTTTCATACTTTTAATGGGCTTATTAGGTGTATGTATTTTTGAAAGGTTGGATAGAGATATCATAAGGGTTAATCAAAGTTTGATTTCACAATTTAACCCTTTTTTTTAAGCCTTTTGTCAAAAAACATTGATCAGAGATTCCCGTAGCGCAAAGGCAGAAAGGAGTGTGCAAAGATTATTGAGAATTATGTTCTGTTTTTTCCTGTTTTGGTTTATTGCAATTGAGCGCAGATTAAGAGCTGATGGAGATGAATTTTATAAAAAAAAAAGTGTTTTTTTTCCCAAGAGAACCATTCACAAAAACCTCTGTTAGTTTTACAACAACTATCAAGGTTTGAAAGATTCAATTTAATCTTTACAGCCTATTTTTCAGGGTTTAAAAATATTTAATATTTTCCTGTTTTAGTCTTCATCTTGCGGGTAATATTCTGATTGACTGGAGATGAATTTTTAAAAAACAAGAGAGATGTGTTTCCATCACGGACCCATTCACAAAAACCTCTCTCAGTTTTCACACAGGTGGCATGGATCGAGAGATATGGAAGCTTCTTCGAGACCTATTTTTCAGAAATTCACCAAATTTACCAGGAATCCGATTTTGCTATTTTTAGTCAATTAGTTGAAAGTTGGTTAATGTAACTGCTGAGTACTTTCAAATTCGACCTAATGAAGGGAAGATAGAACTAATTCTTTGTAATCTATAAAGGGGTGATGGAAACAGAGAAGAGGTTGGAATTTTGTACAAGGGGAGGCTATCAAGCTACTGTATACAGAGCTAACTTCAAAAACTCTTATGTACTTTGGATTACTGATTATGTTATATATGTAATCTATAAGCCCATTTTATTCTATTTTCTCATTTCATTTCTGATTGGTGTGATCACTCAGTTTATAAATTCATTTCTTGTTTAAGGTTGTTTCTCATGGAATGCTTATGAACTGTGGATGAAACTCAGTAATGTTCTTATGCTGTTTTGGTTTATGTTTCATATACCATACATATCAGTCTTATATTGTTGCATAATTTAGTATTTATCTTAGCCTTATGAGTTTTTACCCTCTTGTTTACAAACTGCACAACCAAAACCCTAAAAACCTGTTTATTTATTTTTATTTCATGAGATTGTGTTGGCTTGTTCTTTAGTAGTCTGAGAACAATTTCTGGCACTAACAGTGACAATTTGATTTTTCTCATAATACGTGGCATCACTTTTCCATATGCTAGTACCCTTCATGAGAGCACATTAAGTCTGAGTTCTCTTCAACAACTACCCAGGGTATTGATAAGACGGTTGGTACAAATGATGGACGTGTTAAACAATGAAGGCCTTCCTGTTTTCGTCTATTGTTTGTAGGTTTGGAGGGAGACGAATATCAACACTTTAGTGAAAACCAGGGTGAAGACAGTGTTCAAGATCTACAGGTTTTGTTTTCAAACCTTTCGTGGGTGATTGAAGATGACCCCAAGAGAAAAATGGCGAACAAGGGGGGGAATTCCGAAATAGCCAATATCAAGTCCAGTTTGGGGGACATCAAATTGTATTTGCATAGGTTTTATGAGATGGTGGGCGTTGACATTCATGAAAACATAGAAGCTGCTTCTGATATCAGATACATAGCCAACCAAATCGGTTTCCATGAATCTATGATTGACGACAATGAGTGAGATCAATCTGATGGGTACTGTTGATATCATAAAAAATAAAGTCCTGAAAATGTCAAGAATGACTTAGTGCAACCACTTCCAGGAATCCCCAAACCAAGGTGTTCAACCAATGGAGGAAACTTCGGTTGTTCCTCCTGTCTTTGGGCATGAAGGAAAGAAAATGTAGTTTTTTAAGGCCTATCAATCTTATATGTTTTTTTGCATTTTACTTAATCATCAGTTTTTAAAATTTACCCTTCAAAGGGTTTGATAGTCTTCAGGAAGTATGAAAGGAACATTAGGATATTTCTATTAAGTACAGTTGCTTCAATCTATATTTATTCATAGAACCTTACGAAGCTCTGGTTTCAATTTTGTACTGAATGGCTGTGCACAACCTTTTTTTCAATCTAATATATATTCTCGGTTTTCCTTAAAAAAAAGTATTGATTAATAGATATCTAGAAGCATCAACATTGTTTGTAGAGATCTCTAGGTCTCTACAAACATTATCAAGAAACTCAAAAACTTTATCATCACCCATATCACAAAATTCCTTACGACAAGCATAAAAGTCACGAGGAAAAATAAACAATGCTCCTGTTACAGAGAACACAAATACAACATTAAAGAAGTGCGAAGTGAAAATCAACAACTTGTAGGGAAGCCTAAAATGAGAAGTTCTATCCAAAGAACTGGTCATCAAATAGTTCCAACAAAGGTAGATTTGGGATGGATCAACCCGTCTACATTTCGAAAATTGTGTGCATCACTTAGAAGTTCTTATCGACACATATCATCAACTAAAATGATTAGATAATAAAAATTAGTATCTAGATTAAGTAGAATAAAGATTCATGGTCGAATATTTTCAAAGGATGGATGGATAATAATAAATCTAATTGGTTATTACTATTATTAATTATTAACCCAATGGAATATTACTAGCATTAGGTTAAGGTTTATTGGCCATCTCGAAGAGATGCCAACCTTTCGCATTCATGCATATATATTTAATGTATTGAATCCATTGTAAATGAAAATTCAATCATTCAACTATTTCATATATTCAATAAATATTTCCAACATGTAAGATTAGTAGCTTACGGTATTAGAGCTATGTTTCAGAAGGATAGGCAACATTTCCCATAGCCAACAAAATATGACTTAGTTTCAAATAAATCCCATAAATCCAACCTGGTGAAAACCATATTTTTTGGCTAATAAGATACCCATGTCAAGTGTGTATAATAATTTCAACCTTGAATGATATAGTGTTGCCTCCAAAAGGAGACGAGTGGCTCAATGTGACGAAAAAAAACAACTCTACTGTGGTTGTAGTATCCTTTGGCACCATGCTTTATTATCTGGGTTTGATCACACTTTCTTATAACAAGATTTAAAAAGTTCCATAAAAGTCAACAACCATTATTGTTCTATATGAAGAAGATTGGTGTGTGTTATTTGGATGCCTAGCCCAGTCAATCCTAACTTAACTAGAATTTCTTTTGTGACCTCTTCAATAGAGGATTTTAGTTATTTGGGATTACACTGCAAGTTGATTTTAATGGATCCAAATTTGATTAAATGGTGCAACACGAGAGGTATGTTAAACCTTTCAACTTTTTTGATTCATCAAGATCACTTATTTGTGAAAGATGAAGAACATACTCAAAACGAAAGGAGTCTTTAGGTATTTTGATTTGTTCTTTGAGTAAGATATACCCACATATGTTTTGAAAGTAAAGAAAATAAATTTTGCAACTAAATTATGGGATCATAAAATAAAGAGATATGGACACTAGTGGTTCATTACTCTTCCTAATTAATCTTTAAGTGTGAGTGAATTGAAAAAGATAACTTTGAATCTAAGTGTGGTAAGGGAGGTATTTCAAGCATTTAAATATTTATGATTCGTCAAGATCAATTGTGAGTGTATACGAAGAGCACACAATAGAAAGGAATATTTGGGTCCCTTGTTTGTGTGCAAAAGTGGACTTATCTAAATTTATTTTATGAAGAGAAATATGTAAGAAGAAAAATAGTTGAAACTAATGTAATTTTCGCTCAAGTTCCTAGACTAATATATTCCTTTAAATTTTAAAAGTAATGAAGAATAATAGGCTACTCTAGTGAGTTCTAAGAGCTTCATTGGGGGCCTCAAATCCTATACCTAGGAAAGTTACAAAGATGACTTTCTCCCCGTATTTATACTATGTGATAATGTTACAAAGGTTGTGTGAGTTAACAACACAGGAAAATTAATGGAAAGTTGCACTGTCACATGAAAGTCAAAGAAAAATTCATGCATATCAGAGTGGAATAAACATCAGGACTACAAAAGCTAAAAAGTGAATGGAAATGGACGTTGAGCCTACCAATTTCGCTGGTTAGGGATATGAACAACAAGAGTATGATCTTACAAAATGCCCCAAATCAATTGACAAGTAAAATACATCCTATATATAATAAAAATAAGAAAACTAAGTAGTAGATTCACTCATACTATTTTGTGAAAAATGTCATAAGGGTGAGAAATTCTTCCTCTCCTTGTAGGTTGCAACCAATTAAACATTGTGAGTAGTGACTAGTATACCAAACACTAACAAGCTAAAGCCAAAATCGATAAATAAGAGTGAAACACAATATCATCAAGTGCTAAAGTACCATAAAACAAAGAGAACAAGTTAGCTTCAATCATATAGTATTGTCTAATGGAAAATATTGTTACATACAAATGGTGTCACCTAGAACAACGTAGCTCCAATGGTAGCCAAAAATCCCCTTTGAGATGGTTTCTTTTGAATTCTCTCAAGTTTCTTGCTAACTAAATTGGAATGATGGGGAGAAACACTTGATTCTTGAGGAATAATTCAAGGGAGCTTTGTGATTCCAAATGATGGCATGAAGGAGTGTGAAGTATGAGCTCTCAAAATATTATCAACTCTTAAAATATTAACATGGAATTAGAGCCAAATTGAAAGAAGACATTGTGCAACAACTTATCCAATAGTTCAACAAGCTAGGGCTCACTATTCCGGACAACTCCCTCCATATATCATCCAGAAAATAAGGACCATTCAACTCACCGTAAGAGGGAACAAATTTATGTCAAAGTATTTTTTATTTATGTGGATTTTCATTTTTTTGACCTAGCATTACTGCCAGGAGAAACTAGGGCATCAATTTTTCAAGGTTTTGACAACATATTTGAGAAAATGAATACATTGACCAACTCTCCTTGGGGATGTGCATATTTTCCTCCAATCAAGTTTGCAAGTGACCACAATTGTAAAATTAGGGTTATCATGTCAAACCTTAGGTCATCCTGAAGCAGGTTCTAGAAGCAATCCTCAATTTGGTAAGTTCTACCTCCTATATTTCCATTTGAGGTTCTCATTCTTTAAAAATGACAAACATTACCAAGATTAATGAAAATATTGAAGGAGGAGATAATTTAATAATATGGAAGTATTTAGTCATAATCATCCTTAAAGAAAATTACCTATAAGGCTACATCAAATATGAAGTTAAGGAATCGGAGGGAGATGAAGCAAAAGCCAAGAAAAATAAGGATATGATCAAAGCAAAGAGGAATTTTTGAGTGAGCCCGGCATAGGATTTATATCCTCATCAAAATAAAAGTTTATATACCAAGTTCGAAGTTTTTGGTTGAGTAAAACTCCAGGAAAGTCAAACCCTAGTTTGACCCCGGGCCTGAAAACCCCTAAAATACTAAAACTGGTAGTTTTGGTACATTCGCTATATCTCGGTATTGAAGAAGTCTCAGGGGTCAAAATTTTCACAAGACAAAGATAAAATCCTGATGTACCCTATGTAAAAATTTCAGCCTCATATTCGCTATATTCTGGGAGATATGATTCCTCCAAATTAGGGCTCCAGCCTCTTCCAGGATTCATCCCTAAACAAGACACCTAGGGAGAATTGCTATATCTTGGGATACGAAGGTCCAAATGGATTTTTGAAAGATGTCCCAGATAGGGCACGAACTTTAATTTATGTGGTAAAATTTTTAGACTCTGATGATGAAACAGGGACACATGGAAGTGCGTACAAGTTTGCTATGATGAACAGTCCTGAAAGACGTCACCTTGGGAAACATCTCATAAGTCCCAATTGGAGAAACCAATTCTAGTAAAATAGGTGGTGTTTAAAATAGGACAGGTGAGGATAGCTTAGTGCAAAGTTTCAAACATATAGGAGTAGTAATTTCAGAGATACTATAGAAACAATATCAGGAATATTTGTAGAGGAAATTGGAAAACTAGGGCTTCCTGTTCCGGGAGCTTCCCTCCACTGTGTTCAGAAAAGGAGTACACTGGATAGCTCACTTTGAAGAGGTGCATATTTCTATCCAATAATATCTAAAAGATTCCAAGTTTTAAAAACTAGGGTTTCTCTAACAAACCCTAGATCAGCCGGCTCCGGAACCAGAAAGAACACCTCAAATCGACAAGATCTAATCTTTTGCTATTTACAGTTGAGGTTCTCATGACTAATCACACCAGCTTGATGAAAAGCTTGGTGAAGCTAAAAAATTTCGAGCATGGAAGTATAGGATTTCAGTGGTTCTTGAAGAAACTAAATTGGACACCTACATAAGTGGAGAGGTTCCAGTTCCAGAGGGAGATGAGGCTAAAGACTTACACAAGAAGAACTTGGTCAAGGCCAAGAAGATTATTGCTGATTCAATCAAGGATCACTTTATACCACAAGTGTCTTCCCTAAAGACACCTAAAGAGATGTTTGATTCCTTGACCAAGCTATTTGAAGGGAAGAACATAAATCAGAAGATGACTTTGAGAAACTAGTTGAAGAATGTAAATATCCAGAATGCAGAGACCATATAGTCATACTTTACAAGGGTCTCTCAAATAAAACAACAACTTGAAGTAGTGGATGAAGAAGTAGAGAATAGAGAAATTGTTATAAGCACCTTGAATGGCCTCCCAGGATCATGAGATTCATTCATTTGAGGAATGTGTTCCAGAAGAAAGTGATTACCTTCATCGGACTCTGGGAAGAGCACAATACACAAGAAGAAGCTCGACTCATAATAAGAGAAAATAAGATGAGAGCAACTGAAGATCAAGCTCTCACGATTCAAAGAAGATCCCTCAAGTGATGAGGAATATGAAGGAATCAATTCTCGAAAAACCTCTTATCCATCTTAGCATTTGGATAAGAAATGATGTTATGAATGAAGAAGATGATGAGGTTGAAAGAAGGAGTCTACCCATGAAACAAATAAAGATAAGTATTCAATTGTGATTTCATGATATTGTTTTGTTATACATTTATTTATATTCAATTGATGTATTATGCATTATATAATGTTTGCATTAATGAAAATATACTACTAATATGCATGGGATGGGTAAGTGGCTCATGGTTCTATACAACTCTCCATTGGTACTTATCTAGGATGAAACCTCTTTGCTGACATATTGGATTAGTGCACAATCGCAATAATGTCTTGGTAGAGATGGAAGGAATCTAGAAAGTTTCCATGAGATATGGATGAATGTTGTATTGGATACAATAGTTGCATGATTATATCTTTATGCATAATAATTTTCCATTATGAATATGCCTTATGAAATGTTTCTAACCATACAACTAGTGCATTTGACATGTAGGAAAGATCGTGTACAAGAAAAGAAGGATGAGACTTGTTCTGAATAACAAGTGATGAAAGTTCAAGAAAGAATCCAAGATGAAGAATAATATGACAATACTTTCAAAGAAAGAAAGAGGCCTCCGAGACATTGTAGTTATGCAACACTGTTGAGCGACATCATTGATGCAGAGCCTTCCAGCTAAGAAGAAGTAGCCAAGAGTAAAGGGAAGGAGAATACCAGTTCAAGACGAATGATGTCTAGGATGCAATATTAAGACCTGAAGGGAAGTCCATAATGTCTTCCACATGGATCTACACAATCTAGCATGCAGTAGATGGCAACATCATGGGATACAAGGAAATATTCATAGCACGAGGCTTCTCATGGAAAGAAGGCATAGACTATGAAGAGACATTTGCATCCAGTGGGAGTCGAGGTCTCCACTAGGTCTCTTTTCACGATGAGAGATTTTACGAGCCTAAAAAGAATCAGAAACAGACTCAGACCTTTGATGCTAAGTTTCAAGAGGATGAACAAAATGTTGCAATAAACGCTCAAAGACTTTTTCCGTTTTATGGCAGTATGAAAAAGTAAAAAACGAACTCCCAAAACTTGACTGCTATTTCTCTTCTATCCTGCAACGACTCAAAAACAAGTGTTAAATGCCCTAATAATTGACATTAAAGGATTACGACCGATAGATTTTGAGTAATAATTGATTTTAAAACAAAAATATAGCATGTTAAACCCTAAAATGTATATAAAAATCATGTAAATAGTAAAAAATCAAAACATTTTACTATTTACCCATAGTGGAGATCCTTTGGAGCATTTTCTTGGCTAGATTTCCAGTCGTTGATATCAGGAGCATCCACTGTCGGATTCGTGCACCGTTAGTTCCAGGTAATAGCCTAGACCCTACTCTTTCATTTTATGCCTTCAATTTTGATTTTTAATGGTGTTTTGGGCTGATATGGAAAGCCCTAAAATCATGGAAGCGGGCACCGCTCCTATCCCTTGCGGGATAAGCGGTATGCCGCTAGAACCGCATCGAAAACATAGCACACAGGCGGTGCCACCGCCTGTCCTCAATAGGACACAGGAGCTTCCGGCCGCGGTGAAATAAAAGTGGTTGCACAAGAAAAATTAGCTCATTTTCATTGATTTTGATGATTAAGAATGCTTCTAACAAGTATTGTTATGGTTTTTGACAGGTTCTTGTTGATAAAAAATAGTCATGTGGAAAGAGAGACAACATGATAATGACGACGCCTTCACCGAACAAAATGCGGGTTGCATAGCCACATTAAGAGACTGCGAACTCTTAAATTTCTTCTGCACACCCAGTATGGTATCACATGAGTGACTACTAGAGCATATACTCCGGATGTGGAATCCAGAGCAACAATATTTCGATATTGGTGCTCACATATTGACAGTTGAGGTAGAGGACATCTACTTCCTGACTGGCCTTTCGAGACGGGGTGATCCCATCTCCTTGACTGGTTCTGGCAAGGGGGGGGGGACATTACTACTCAGGAGTTGATAGACCGTCACTGCATTCCTGGGACTAGGACATCAGGAAAGAAAATCCCCATAAAAGCAGTGATGGATGGCCCTCTACGGACCGTGTTGTTTACCATGCAGAGAGTGGTGGGAAGCCAAGGAGTACACCAGGCGTTTAGAGCACATATGCTCTATGCCATAGAGGCCATGGCGGCTACAGTCTTTAACTGGGCAGAAGCTCTACTTTTGATCTTCAAGGATCAACTGACCAAGCGTCAGCAGGGAGAGCTAAAGCAACCTGGTTTTGGTTCCATTCTAGCTTGCTTCTTCTTTGAGTGGGTTCCATAGATGAGACCCCAGGTGGTATTTACAGAGCTGAGGGCACAGGACCCTCGCATGCAGAGGTGGGTCCAGATTATGGCCTGTACTAGAGCGGGCAGGGGGAAGGTAAAGTTCCATGACCCGTTCTTTCAATGGTTGAGAGATCAGCTCCTCATGGTGTAGGATTATGCATATATGTGGAGAACCTCTAGCAATTAACAATCAAAATGCACGATATAATAGAAATATTGGAGCACAAAAGAAATTTTATTGATCACGGGCCACTTCGAGGGGGAAACCTCCTTTGAGCAAGCTCAATACAAAATAACTCTTCGATGCTTTCATTAGCCTCAACACATACTTATATACTAAGTCTAATCTAAACAACTATTACTCCACATGAATGTGGGATAATGCAACCTATTAACTAGATGACTTAACAACTATTACTTACTCCCCATGAATGTGGGATAATACATCATACTAATGGGACGACTTACAAAGCATATGCGTCTGATAAAATATACTGAAAAAATAAAGAGGGGGGTTGACATGGGTTCTTAACATCCCCTCCCTCTTAGAAAAAGCTTTGTCCTCAAAGCTTTAGATGTGGAAACTGTTGCTGAATATAAAGGAGTGGTTCCCATGTAGTATCCTCTGGTTGCATGCTGTGCCACTGAATTAAGACCTCTGTGATGGCCCAAGAGTGAACCCGATGAGTGTGCTTATTGAGGATGGCCTTTGGTTCCAAAATGATGGAGCCTTCTGTATCCAACTCTGGTAAAACAATTTGTGCTCTGATTTGGAGCCAATCACTTTCTTCAGACAAGAGACATGAAATACTCGGTGAATGCTAGAAGAAGGAGGAAGTTCCAATTTATAAGCAATAGACCCAATCTTCTGAAGAACTTTATATGGCCCATAGAACTTTGGAGCCAGCTTCTGATGCCCTTTGATTTTCAGGGAGGATTGCTTGTAAGGCTGCAAACGAAGAAAAATCATATCATCGACTTGAAAGGCATGCTCAGAACGGTGTTGATCGGCTTGCTACTTCATGCAATTTCTTTCCATGTGAAGATTCTCTTGCAGAATGTGAAGAATCTGATCACGGTTGCGCAGAACCATGTCAACTGCCTAAACTGGTGAACTATGGGGGGTGTATGGAAGGCGCATCGGGGGTGGCTACCCATAAATAGCTTCATATGGAGTCATTTTAGATTCAGTGTGGTAGGAAGTATTGTACCACCATTCAACGAGAGGGAGTCACTTTTCCCATTGATGTTGTTGTCCAGAGGTGAAGCAACGAAGATAAGTTTCCAAGCATTTGTTGGTGACTTTAGTTTGACCATCTGTTTGTGGGTGATATCCTGAACTCATTTTCATTTTGGTTCCAGTGAGGCGAAAGAGTTTGGTCCAAAAATGACTTGTGAAAGTTGCATCGTGGTCTGAGACAATGGAAGAAGGGATGCCATGAAGACGGAATATCTGGTCCATGAAAATTTGTGCAACTGAGGAGGCAGTATATGGATGGCTGAGAGCACAAAAATGACTATATTTGGAGAGTCTATCAACCACAACCAATATTACGGTCTTCCCTCCATATTTAGGGAGCCCATTGATGAAATCCATCGAAATATCTGTCCAAATCCTTGTAGGGATGGGAAAGGGTTCAAGCAAGCCGGGGAGGAGTGTAGTTTCACCCCTGTGGCGCTGGAAGGTATCACATTCAACAACCATCTATTGAATTTCCCGTTTCATTCCCTTCCAAAAGAAGTTACGTCGTGCCCACTCATACGTTTTAAGGAACCTAGAGTGCCCTGCCGCTAGAGAAGCATGGAGTTCATAGAAGATGGTAAAGATCTATGCTCTGGGGAAGCACCAAGCGACCCTTGTATCGTAGAGAAGAACCATCCCAAGAGTAATGAGGTACAAGAGAAGGATTACTGGCCAACTGTTGGATGATTTGAAATAAGGAAGATTCATTGACATCACCTTACTGAACAGATTGTAACCAATTTGGAATAGGCATAGAAATAGCTGAAAGAGAAGCATGGTCATCAAATGTGCGGGAAAGAGCATCCGCCACAAGATTGTCCTTACCCTTCTTGTAAGTGATCTCGTAGTCATAACCCATGAGTTTGCTAACCCATTTTTGTTGTGTTGGGTATGAGACTCTTTGTTCCAGGAAATATTTTAGACTCTAGTGATCAGTATTGATGCAGAAATGATTCCCTAAGAGGTATGGATGCCACTTCTGAATGACATGCAAAATAGCCATCATTTAATTCTCATATGTAGAGGGGCTAAATTCTTACTAGATAGGGATTTGCTAGTGAATGCAATGGGATGTTCATCTTGGAGGAGGACAGCTCCAAGTCCATTGTCGCAAGCATCAATCTCAATAGTGAAGGGCTTGGAAAAATCAGGCATAGCTAGAACAGGTGTGGTACACATATCTTGTTTCAGTTTCTCAAATGCACATGCAGCAGCAGGTGTCCATGCAAAAGCATCCTTTCATAGTAGAGTTGTTAATGGAGCTGCAATCTTTCCATAATCCCTGACAAACTTGCGGTAGTAGCCAGTAAGTCCCAAAAAACAACGAAGGCTCTTCAAGGTCTAAGGAGGTGGCCATTTTTTCATGGCATCAATTTTGGCAGGATCGACACGAACCCCTTGTGCTGAAACAATATGCCGAGATACTCTACTTCATTTTTCCCAAAAAAACATTTAGATTGTTTTGCATAGAGATGGTGATCACAGAAAAGTTGCAGTACAAGATTGAGATGTTGGAGATGCTCAACCCATGCTTTACTATAGATGAGGATATCATCAAAGAAGACCAGAATGAAGTTTCGCAAGTAGGGCCAAAATATTTTATTCATTAATGCCTGGAACGTGGAAGGGGCATTTGTGAGGCCAAATGGCATGACCAAAAATTCATAATGGCCATCATGTGTGCAGAAAGCTATTTTAGGGATATCATCTGCATGGACCCAAATTTGGTGATACCCAGAACAAAGATCCAACTTGGAGAAAAAATGAGCACCATGGAGCTCATCCAGAAGCTCATCAATAACAGGAGTTGGAAACTTATCCTCGATTATGATGTGATTAAGTGCTTGAAAGTCGATGCAAAGGCGCCATGACCCATATTTTTTCCAGACTAGAAGGACCGGTGAAGAGAAGGAACTAGTGCTAGGGTGAATAACACCTTGCTTGAGTAAGTCACGAACAAGCATCTCAATTTCTGCCTTGCGGTGAAATGGGTAGTGATAGGGCCTGATGTTGGGAGGGACACTTCCAGGAAGGAGCGAAATACGATGGTCCTCGGGTTGGGAAGGTGGAAATCCCACTGGCTCAACAAACACACATGCATATCGATCCAAAATTTGTTGGAGATCCAATGGAGTAGTTGAGACTGCTGCAGGTTGCATCTGAATGAAATGGAGCTGAGTGATGACACCATGTGAACTTTTATTAAGAATATTTTCCATGCAATGCAAACTGATGAGGCTGAGAGACCCTGGTTGTAATCCCCGCAATGTGTGTCTGGTACCATTGATTGAAAAATGCATCCAAAGTTTAGCAAAATCCCATAAAATGGGTCCAAGTGTGCGTAACTATTGAGCGCCCAAAACCACATCACATCTGCCTAAGGTCAAGGCAAACATGTCATAGCACAAGTTATAATCCCCCATAGAGATGCACACATTATGACACTTCCCTTTGCAAGGTAAGGTGCCCCCATTGACAATCATGACTTCAAAGCTTGAGTAAGGATGGATGAAACAATCAGCCTGTTTGACGATCCTCGGGTCAATGAAGTTGTGAGTGCTACCAGAATCAATGAGTATTGCAAGAGGGAGTTTTTTGAAGAACCCTCTGACTCGCATGGTTTGTGGGGTGGTGAATCTGGCTAAGGCATGGAGAGATATATTTGGTTGGTCGTCTAGAGCAGGAAGTTGTTGAATGTCACCATCATCCTCTGTGGGATCCTGAGCATCATAAAAAATTTCAGGTGCGGGGGGAGAATCCACATCCAAGAGATAGAGATTTTGCTCAACACATCTATGTGCCCAGGTGAATTTCTCGTCGCAATTATAACAAATCCCTTTTTCCTGATGTTCCCACATCTCTACTTCAGACAAATGCTTGATAGGAGTGGTTCTAGGGGCTAGCAGAGTTTGGGTTCTTTGAGAAACCATAGGTCTAAATGGAACAAGAGTGGATTTGGAGTGTTGTTGAGCCCAGATCTTGTCCTCTGCTAGCTTAGCCAACCTGAGGGCTTCCATCAGTGTGTTGGGGTAGAACATTTTAACCTTAGAGCTTATTGCATCCTTCAGATCACTGATAAAACAACTGAGGTAGAATGCATTAGGAAATCCCTCTATGTGATTGGCGAGTTTCTCAAATTTTGTCTGATACTCTCGCACAGTGCCAGTTTGGCGACGTTTGGTGAGTGCTCTTATGAAGTCATCAAAAGCGCTAGGACCAAATCGCTGCAAGAGGAGTTGGGAAAAATCTGTCTAGTTTGGCTCGGCATGAGCCTTGATGTACCAACGAAACCATTTAAGTGCTTCATGTTCCAAATGAAAGGATGCAAGGGGGACTTTATTGACATCAAAAGTGTTATGCAAACTGAAATATGGTTCTTCCCTATAAATCCATCTAGTCAGATCATCACCATTGAAGCGAGGAAAATCTAGCTTTGGACCGCGGAAGTTGCTAAACGATGAGAACCCAGTGTCAAGAAAAGACTCAGGCTAGCGACAGTTGTTCATGGGTGAATGCTGAAGTTGGAGGGTGAGAATTTTTTGATCTAGATCCTCAAGTTTGGACTTGATGGTAGCAAGTTATTCTTCCATTTGTTGATTTGCTCCGACGCGGGTGACAACCATAAGCCGTTTTTTTGTTTTGTTTAGGGAATGGGTAGAAAATAAAAAATGGAGAGGGTTTTAGAAAGGGAGATTTTTTATTTGGGAAAAATTTGGGGGGGTAATTGGGGTTTTATGGGGTTTTGGACACTTTTTTAGGGACAAGAAGCAGAAAATGGGAATTTCAGAGGTGCGATGAAGGAATTGGAAAATTTGGCAGAGAGGGACAATGAAGCAGAAATTGAAAACGAACACCGTGGAAAAATTTGAAGACGATTGGGTGAGAATCAGATAAGTTATGACAAGTTTTAAAAATTGACAAATGTGGAATTTCGGCCTTGAGGAAGTGAAATTGGGGATAAGGGCCTTAATGAAGGAATATGCAGAATGGTATCATGGGGGTGACAGTGAAATTTCAAGGAAAACAGAGCTAAATCAAGGAAGATATGGCTAAAAATAGAAATTTATACTGATATGTGGCGGTGCTAGAAGCTGTGTTTTATCAACAGGAAATGGAGTAAATGGTCTGTGACAATTCTGAAATTTTGCACATTATCAACTGTAAATAGAGATGGACCCCAGGTATCTTCGGCTTCCTATTGGTTCAAAGGTAGTCACTCGGCCACCAAGGCTGTCTCAGGCTTGAGTATTGGGGCAGTACCCCTCACTTTGCAGCGCAGATAAAACTGCTAACCGCTTGGGCAAAAACGACAGTTCTTTGGTTTTTCTCACGGATGGGAATCTAGTCAATCTGGTGGGGTCATTTCCCTTTTCGCTTGGCAGGTCCTCTCAATGGCCAGCTACTTCGGGGTTCCTATGGTACTCCTCACAATGAGTTTTAGGGCTATGCCCAAGTACTTCCCACAGTTAAGTGGATAGGGTTTAATCCCTGATCCAGATGAATAATATTGCTGCAAGAAGAAGAACATCTATAAGGCGCACAGATCCAGGAAGCATGCATAATTTTTTTTCCCAAAATGCCACCCAACGAGCCCAAGAAAGTGCTCTGATACCAGATGTGGAGAACCTCTTGCAATGAACAATCAAAATGCACGATATAACAGAAATATTGGAGCACAAAAGAGAATTTATTGATCATGGGCCACTTCAAGGGGGCAACCTCCTTTGAGCAAGCTCAATACAAAATAACTCTTCAATGCTTTCATTAGCCTCACCACATACTTATGTACTAAATCTAATCTAAACAACTATTAATCCACATGAATGTGGGATAATGTGACCTATTAACTAGACGACTTAACAACTATTACTTACTCCCCATGAATGTGGGATAATACATCATACTAATGGGACATCTTACAAAGCATATGCGTCCAACAAAATATACCGACAAAATAAAGAGGGGGGTTGACATGGGTTCTTAACAATATGCAGGCACTGACTTCAGCAGTGACCCTGACCTACCGCTCCCACCTGGCAGACAGTGGGGAGACATCGGTAAGAAACAAAAGACCCTAAAATGGAAATAGTGTTTTTATGTTTTATATTTTTTATGTTAAGTAATGAGACTTGAATTTTTTCATGCAGATGTTGGAGCAGCACGACTTGGGGGAGCCTCCTCATTAGATAGGTGAGCCAGAACCTATTTTGTACCGCAGGGTGACGATGTGACAAGGGAGTTAGAGGAGAACCTAGAGAGGTTGACCCTAGACATCCTTGATGCTTCTATTGACGACCTCCCACTGAGGTATCAGAGGCCTACAACGGGGGTACCATGTTGCTTTAGTAGACTGCTACGTAGAGTAGCCCAGGCAGTGATTTGTTACCACAAGCATCATTAGACGATGAGTGCATGATGTATCCACTGAAAGCTAATAGCTTCAGGATTTTTGTTAGGTGATTTTTTACCTGAAATCCTACGTGCTTCAGATGAGGTCTCGTGACCTATTTTTTGTAAAACATGTTCATATATATATATATATATATATATATATATATATATATATACAGACTTTTACTTGGTGTTTATACGTCTCAAATGGTGAATGTATTTTACACGAGTCTTTTGTGTCTTTAATTGT
The DNA here is from genome assembly GCA_001517045.1 of Pseudotsuga menziesii. Lineage (NCBI taxonomy): Eukaryota > Viridiplantae > Streptophyta > Pinopsida > Pinales > Pinaceae > Pseudotsuga > Pseudotsuga menziesii. The sequence goes on from LPNX010898349.1 coordinate 32,181, forward strand.
TTATTTACAATGAACCAAGTTTGATTTTCATGTCATGAATGGGAAATATGCCAATCTAGGATGTAATTAGCCAATGAGTCAGCAACTACATTATTTTCCCTAGGGATATGCCTATAGGTGATAGTTTCAAATGACCTTTCTAACAAGCGTACCCTCTGGAAGAGAAGGAGAAGAATAGGATTCCTAACGGTATAGACATGGTTTAGATGACAAACCACTAGTTGTGAGTCCATCAAGACTACCAAGTTGCGAACATCTTGGGAGGCAACTTCAGTCAGAAGACCTATGACTACTCGATACTCGACGATATTGTTGGTAGTGGGACCAATAAAAACCGCTCCTGAATTGACCAGATCATAAGCTGGGGAGTAGAGAACCCAAGCAGTCGAGGCAAGATTCAAGGTGTGGCGGCAAGCACCATTAGTGAAGCTGTACAAAGCCATCTGCTATGCATGGCCAAAATATGGTATAAACAAATACTGACACTAAACTCAAAACCATATTGAAAATACTTAAGCACACTGAAAGTCACGTAATATACATATATGCAAGATACTATCCAAGAGAGATCTAGGCATAGTACCTCTTTAGGCACAACCCATTACGAGGTTGTCCTAAAGGGATTCCATCATAGTCTACGAGCTCGTAGGCCCCTTTCTATAAAACTTTAGAAATAACAAAAGAACCGTACCACATGGATTCAAACTTTCCTTTCCCTAGTTTTTCATGTCTCTGATCGTAATTCAAAACTAGGTCACCCTTGTTAAAGGCACGAGGTTGGACAGATTTTTCAGACTACGCCTTGACGTGTTTCTTGTGTGCCTCATTAGCCAAGGAAACATCTCTCCTAGTTTCGTATAGGTTGTTCAAGTATAAAAATCTCTCTTCCTCTGCAGAAGTGTCTGGAAGAAGTTCGACGTCAAGTTTCAAGGATGGAATCTGACATTGAATCGGGAAGACAACTTTGAGTCCATAGACAAGCTGGAAAGGTGTGAAATCAGCAGCTTTTTTCACTGAAGTATTGTAAGACCAAAGAGTGGAAAAAATGATATGGTGCCAGTTGGATTTTTGGTCTCCAACCATCCGACAAAGCATCATTTTCAAAACTTTGTTAATGGCCTCTACCTGACCATTAGATTACGAATAATAGGGCGTAGATTTTTCATGACAAAAACCTAGCTTGGCACTTAGTTCCTCCATCATTTGATTACGGAAATGTGATTCATGATCAGTAACTATGGACTGCGGGACTCTGAACCTAGATATCACATTATTGAACAGGAAGAGAGCAACAGTCTTACCGTCTTCTGCATATGTAGGCATAGCCTTAGCCCACTTTGTAAAATAGTCAATGGCTACGATGATGTAACCATGCCCCCCGGCTAAGGTAGGATTACAATGCATAAAATCAATCCCCCATTTGGCAAATGGGCCAACGACAATGACGGGGTGTAGCGGAGTAGGATGAGTGCACTTTTTCAAATAAAAATGTTGACAGGGTGGGAATTTCTTGACAGCCTCATGACAATATTTAAAGACTGAAGGCCAGAAATAGCCAGCACGAAGGATTTTCTAAGCTATAGCCATCCCAGATAAATGACCGCCACATGCTCTAGAATGGCATCATTCAACACTTGTTCAACTTCCTCATCGATGAGGCATCGCTGGAGAACGGAATCGATACCATGTCTATAGAAAGTGTCATTCAAGATGAGGTAGTATTTTGCATGGTGACGGATACGGTGGCAATCGTCACAGGATAGATTTGCCAGAAATCTTTGTGTTTGGAGATAAATGAGCAAATATCCATACCATGGGTCAGTAGTGCTTATTAGGAACAGGAATTCATCTGGAAATGAATCACTGGGCTCAGATTCCATCGAAGCATAGGGAAGATCACACATGAGCTCAACAAAGACCAAGGATTTCTTTGATGTGGCTTTGGAAAATTCTAGATCAAACTCTTATAGTATGACTATCCATCGGGATTACTTGCCCCTGAGCACTTGATGAGTCAGGATATAATACATAGGGTTCTGGTCTACCAATATAGTGGTTATGCAGAGCAAAATGTAGTGACAAAATGTTTGAAGAGCAATGACCGTGGTCAATGCTAATTTCTCCACGCGTGAATATCGGGTTTTAGATTCCATAAGAGTCTTACTAGCATAGTAGATCACGTGCTCCTAACCATCGGGATTTTCCTGCACCAAAACCATAGCGATGGTAGTAGTGGAGGGAGCAATATATAAGAGAAAATCCTTTGAATAATCTGGGGGGTGTATCATGGATGAATGATTCAGAGCATGCTTGATATTATCAAAGGTTCATTGGACTTGGTCATACCAATAGAATGGAGTGTCCTTCTTAAGGAGACGCATATAACCGTGTGTTTTCTTTGCAAAATTGCACACAAAATGATGGAGAAAGTTTGCCTTCCCTTGCAAACTTTGGAGTTCTAAAAGGTTGGTTGGGGCTGGTAGAGCTAAAATAGCGGAAATTTTCAATGGGTCTATCTAGATGCTATCCTTGGAAACCACAAAACCTAACAGGCGTCCCATCTCAACGCAGAAAACACATTTATGAGAATTGAGCCGTATATTATAATGACACCATCTCAGGAAAATGTCTCTAAGATGACCAAGGTGGTCCTCCCATCATTGTGAATGAGCAGGGAGGTCATCAAGGTATGGTTCAATGATGTGTTTTATATCATGAAACACATAGGACATAGCACGCTGGAAAGTGGCTCCAACATTTTTTAAGCCAAATGGTAACTTCCTATATGCAAAGGTTCCCCATGGGAAAATGAATTCCATCTTGTACTGATCGGTGGGTAAAATCTCAATCTGATTATAACTTCAAAATCCAACCATGAATTAGAAGATGACACTTCCGGCACAGTTGTCGATAATCTGGTCGATATGTGGAGTAGGAAAGTTTTCTTTGGGACAAGCTTTGTTCAAATCTCTAAAATCAATATAGACTCTAATGGTGCCCTAATTTTGAGTGACAGGGATGACGTTCGATACCCATTTCGTCACGGGTATGGGATAAATAAACCCAACTTTGAGAAGTTTCTCTACTTCAGCTTTAATAGTTGCGGCCTTTCGTGGATGGACTTGCCTTAGTTTTTGCCTGATAGGTTTAGCAGTGGGATATGTTTTTATTTCATGGACCATAATGGATGGGTCTATCCCCGACATTTCTTCATAAGACCAGGAAAAAATATCACGGAATTCTTTGAAAAGTGCCTTGTATGCTTCAGATTTGTCTGCCGAGCAGGTTTTCCCAACATGAACATGCTCAATGGTACCAGGCTTGGCTAATATGTCAATTGGATTTGTTTGATTAATGTTGCATAAGTTTCCTTCAGAATCTGTGTCTTGCAACAATATAGGATTTTGAGGTGTGTTGACAATATCAGTGGAAAACAGGGATGCAAAATCATGGTCTACCGAATTGGTGTTGGGGAGGAACGAGGATCTATGATGGTGATCCTCCCAGATAGGCTCATTCGTACTCATGATCTCCATAATGGACTCGTTGAAAGGAAAAGTCTCAGAGAGATAATCCAGAATAGGAAGAGAGGGTTCTAACCAGTAGGGCAGGTTGTAAGGGTCCGAAGCCACCATATGAAGTTCATTAGTGTGATGATCGAAAAGGGTTTGAATGATGTTGTAAATTTTTTCATGTGGACTAAATGAGGTGGAATCAATAATTTGTTTCCCTTTGGATTTTAATCAAATGAAGCAATCATATTTACTATCTCCATGTTTGTGTTAGGAGGAGTGGACGGAAAAATCCCCATAAAGGATGAATCCTTCAACATGCCTACCCCAATTGACTGGTAAGGAGGAGGGGACTCGCCTAACATAGGGATGTTATTAGCTGTAGAGGTAGTAACATCCGGCGTACAGAAATTGAGCTGGTCAACAGTGACAATTCTCCCTAGATGTGGAAATTGGACAGTTCGAAATACCGTCGAAGTGACGGCAGTCATGGCGTAAAACCAATTTCTGACTAGAAGGAGGTTGTAATCTAACGGGGCGTCTACTACTTCTACTTGAATAGAAACAGTTTTTCCCCCAAGCTCGATTGAAAGGGATGATATGAGACCATGGGGCTAGAAACCTCGTCCATCAAAGGCTTTCAGAGTTGTAGGTGATGTTACAAGCTTGGGAGAGCCAATAGCTTTCCAACAAGACAGGGACAAAACCGAAGTTGAAGCTCCTTCGTTTAAGACAGTTCTAAAGACCTTCTTTTCGACTACTTTCGTGATGATTTGGAAATCAAGTTTGTGAGGTAGTCTAGACTTATAGTTCTCGACATTGAAATGAATCAAATTAGTATTGTTTGGGTCTAAAGCTCCTAATGCAATTAACAAGCTTTTGCGTTGTGTAGGACAACTTTGGAGTACTTCTAAGGTAGACGTTGCACATGGTGCATGAGCGAGATCTTCAACTACATTATTAAATTGAGCAGCTCGGGCATTAGGGTTAAAAACAACCTTCCTAAGAGTACTCTTGGGTGGATGCAAAACCATGTTGAGAGTAGTCTTCTCGATGGTTAGGGGGATAGTAGACGAGGTTTCGGGAGAACCAATAGAGGGAGATTTTCCTGAAGAAGAATTGTCTTCTTTCTTGTCTGCGGGTTTGTCGTAACTCTGACTTCAAGTTTGCAAACTAATAGTATCCGAGGACATCGTGCAAATTTCCTCTGAAGAACTAGAGTTTCCATGATTAGACATGTGGTCTATCAGTTGTTGTTGAGAGGGAAAAGGATCCGTGAGAGCTGCAGGTGCGTGATTAGTTTTCAAAAATTGGGTGGTTTCGTCCCAACGAGGACACCCTTTTGTGAAATGATCACCTCCGCATAGCAAACATGCGGATATTTTCTTTTCTTTTCCCTTTATCATTATCGTTGGTGGTGAGTTTCAGATTCTGCTGTTGGTTTCGAGGTTTTTTGTTTTTAGCTTTACCTTTCTTTTTATTGTTGTCGGGTGTTTGAATAGTTTGAATAGAATTGACCTTGGGGGAAACCTTGAGAGTCGAAAGAGTGGGGGTGGCAGTCTGGGGTTGCTTGGCAGGTTTTGCTGCTGACGGGGACTGGATTGAACCAACAATCCCATCAACAAGGACTTCTGCTGGTGGCTTTGCAGGATCGGTGCTTGGGCGAGGAGCTTGAGGAATCAAGTCATACAAAGTTACGGACTGGGAATAGACTAAGTCCAGATATTGGGCTCGACTAATGGCTTGCTCTTCAGTAACGACACTACCCATAGCCACATCTCGGGCAATCGGAGGCAACAATGATTTGGTAAACCAATCAGCTAATAACTGATCCGGGATAGGAGCCTTAATAAGTCTTCTACGCCTTCTCCACTCATGGATATGATCAGATATGTGGGTGGAGGTGTTCTATCACAAAGAAGTTAAGATATTAGAGTCCATTTCATAATGGATAGGAAGCTGAAAGTGTGTAAGAAATACAGTTGCCAATGAGCCAAAATCCACAAATGAATGTTGCAAAAGTTCAATGTACCATTTCACGGCTGTACCGGTCAAAGTTCGCTAAAAGAGTCATAAACGAACTGAATCATCCATAAGGGATTTTGAAGAACACCACAAATGGAATGTCATGACATGGTTTTTCAGATCGTCTCCCTGCTTTCCTTCGAACTTTGGAACGTCCGATGGTAACTTTACCGGAATGGGAGGCCATGAGGGGTTATGTCGAATGGGATTATTAATCAACTTGGACAAATAAGGCAAGTCCAAGGTTGCTAGGAAAGGTAACTGACGATTAGGCTGCACATTTTGGTAATATTGATATGACATATAAGTACCAGTAGGACCGTAAGTGGACTGATAGACAGGTTGTTGTGATGAAGAACTACCGAAAGATCCACCCGCAGGGGGTTGATTTCTAGGATCAGGACCCTTAGGATCGCCGAGGCCTCCAGGAGGAGGACCACCAGGGCCTTTGGGACCACCAAGAGGAGGACCACCAAACACTCCGGGACCCCTGGGAGGTAAACCTCTGGAGCCTCTGGAACCACTAGGGGGAGGGCCACCAGACCCTTTGGAACCATTAGGAGGGAAGCCTCCAGGCCCCCCACGACCACCAAGACCATTAGGACCATAAGGAGGAAAGCCACCAGGCCCTCCTGGACCATTAGGCCCTCCAGGGGGAGGACCTCCATAAGGTGGTCCTCCAGCACCCCTCGCAGTATGTATAGGTATCCCCCCCATAGCTGGCATGTAGGACTAGTTAGGTTGCCCCCATGGCGTGAAAGTATTACTAGGATATGGAATTCCAACATAAGGCATTCCTATAGGGTTGGGTGGATAATTAATGTTTCCTACAGATACTTGATTTGCTGTGTAACCATACCCCCAAGAGGTTTGATTGGTTATAGGTTGTGCCCCCAAGGGGTGACCTGAACTGGATGGGGGGTTAACCATATTAGTGTGGGTAAAAGGGACATAAACTGTAGATTGCTCTATACTAGAGGTCTGTCCATGACTAGGTACAATTCTGGTGACAGATAACGTAGGTCGTGACGGGTGTTGCCCCCCGACACTAGAAGGTATTGATGAAACAAGAATTGAATGTTGAGCCCCAGGTGTGGAAGACCTGGGAGGATTGGGAACAAAAATAATATGGGAGGTGGTGGGGTTGGAAGTTTGACCTAGATTATGTGGAGTCACTGTGCGATCTAGAATCGGTTCAATGGGTCTCATAGAATTGACAAGTGAACGATATCCCATAGGAACAGCTGCAGAACATGATGGTGGTGTGCCCAATATGTCATCTATTTTCTTTTTCAATTTCTTGCGCACGGAGAATAGCTGCCTGGTATTTTCTACGTTCTTCTTCATTTGGTGAAACTTCTTCAGAAAAGTTTAAATGGGTGCCAAAAGAGGCAATGGCTTGTCCTATAGAGGTGTCCCAAAATGGAGCATTGGGACCATAATATGGATGGGTAGTATCATCAACATGACCTTCTGTGGGAGAATGGAACGAAGTATTACCCATAGAAGGTTGTTGGACCAAGGGAGGCAAGCGTGAAGGATATGGACCTCTGCTTTTTGCAACCATATCCTCTCCCACTTGGGAGTTGGTAGCAACTCCTTGGTCGATAGATAAAATTAGGTGGCAAGCTTCGTACTCTTCTGGACTGTCTTAGCTCAGCCAGTTTGTACAGCTCCTATCTAACATAGGGTCTCAAAATTAGAAAACACACCCAAAAATTTCTCTACTCAAGCTATAGGCCAAACAAGCAAACTTAAATGAAAAAAAGGAGTTCAGATAGTCAGGTCTCTCACTAGGATTGTCAAGAAGGTTCCACTCACGATATGCCTCAAGGGTACATGCGTAGTAATCTCCCTGAATGTTTTTCTCAGATAGATAAGGTATCCTAGTGGGGTATCCCAATATACGCAAGGTACATGGGAGCTCAAATCGGTAGTAGTGTTGTCTAATGCATAACCATTCACAAGTGGCCTTCCAATATACAATCGAGTACATGAAGTACCTTTCTATATACCTCAAGGGTATGTGATATTCCATTTGATATACTGGCAGTACATGGAAGAACCGTGCGAGTCCCGGGATGTAATGCAGACGAGTAACTACAGCTCCTACGCTTAACGACGCCCGAACACGTTTCTAGTCTATCACTCAAATTGCTATGTAAATTTTAACCTATAACTACCGTTAATTTTAAAGTGGACGGTTAGGTGAATGCATGGAATTTTGATAGAAAAAGTAAAAGCATGTAGTATGTAGATGCAAATATTTCACTTTACCGTTTGTGGTATGCCTACCTATGGGAGGGAAAGAAAGTATTTTATTTTCATTTTAGAAACCAAAATTCCCAAACAAATATTTTGAACAAATCAAAATCAAAGACAAGCAACACATTCCAAAGTCATTTTCCTTTTTTGAAAGCAATCAAAAGGGGAAGAGTCTCTTTTCCTAAAAGAAAAACAAGAAGCACTCTACATGCATATGCACTCTATTTTTCGATTTTTCTTAAAACATAGATAGATCTAACTTAAAACTACACTATTTTTTCTTTTGGTGAGATAGTATTGATGCAAGAGAGACAAAAGAACACAGAGAACCTGAAAACTTGTGAGGCTAATCAGAGATCCAATGTCTTATGCTCAATAATGATAATGACCTAATCTCAGTCAAATTTCTTTTCTTTTTAACAAGCAAAAAGAAATCCTCTATGGAAACAAAAAATGAAATCAATATGCTAATCAAATGGTTTTTCTTTCAGTCTTTATAAAAGAAACAAAAAGAAAGCTCACTAAGACCTAAGCTTTCAAAAACAATCCTTTCACAATCACAACCAACAAGCATGGAAGGAAATGAATAATCAACAATCCTAGTATAGCTTTTGAATTTTTCAATCAAACCAATATTTTACCACAGAATTTCCAACCATGAGCATTCAAATTCTAACACACAAACCTGACAGTGCAGGGATGAAAGCAAACAAACTCAATTTTTTGCAAAAAATGATGAAAACCTAGTTCTGGAACAAGGCCTACCTGACATCGCGCTGGAGGGTTCTTGACAAAGCGGTTCTGGACAAGCACCGCTTCTGGATAATGGGACTCAGGCGGTGGCATCGCTTATGGCTAACAGAGTTCAAGCGATGGCACTGCTTGCTGCCAACAACACATGTGTGGTTCCCTGAATAGATCCAAAACACAAGGAGAATGAAAAATCAAGTTAGAAATTGATCAGATCAAGGCAAAAATTGATGGATTGACTGTAAAAAACAGCATATAAAGTCGAAATAGTCAAGATCTGAACAGATCTGACAGTTTCAAACCAAAATCCACTAAGTCAGATGGAAGATCTGACTGAAGATAGTTGGAGATGGAGCCTGGATTCAGACAAGAGTTCAAGAACTGAGGAACATTAGATCAACTGAGATTTGCATTGTTCCCCAATGGAGTCACCAGATTTGTTATTAGCAATATTGCACCTTCTGTGGAAAGAATCTATTCCTCCGGTCTGAATGGTTCAGATCCAGAACAAATGAGTGAACGACAAAGGATGACGACCTTCCCTGAATACTGTAGACACCTGGAATACTGCTTCGATTGTGAACTTGTGTACCTGCAAACAGATCAAACATGCAAACACATTAAAGATACCAGAAAATCATCTACTTATCCATGTTAGTGACTAAGGAATCTAACAATATGTAAATGGGAAATCAAAACAACAGTAATGTGGGACAAAAATCATCTTTTCATTAAGAATGTATGGAGAAGCTTACAACCGTTGCCTTAGTGTCGATAAGCCCCTCCACGAGACACACACTTCATCCCCATAAGCTCCAACTTTGCTCTCTATGCTCTCCAATGACTTGGACTAGGTAGTCAATCCAACAACATAACAATACCTCTATAGTTCTCCCCCCCAACTATGGATATGAGATTGTATTTATAAGGCTCAATGGATAGGAATAGTTGAGAGAATGGTGGGTGAGGTGGGTCCAAGATCCTACCATGGGGGATATCGAGCCCAAACTAACCCATAATGATAGGGATAAGGGAGGACATGAGGCTCATGATCTAGAAGCCTCAAGAAACTTCTCTTTTTCCCATTTTACCCAGGGTACCGCTTTTCTTCTCTTATGACAGAGCGATTTAGATGAGAACCGCTTTAAGACCAAGGACCATAGGCAGTGGCACTGCTTCTTTATAACAGGATACAAGCGGTGTTGAGCAAGGTACCTCTCATCACCCACATGGCAAGCGCGGTGCTAGGTTTTTTCAAGTAGAATTGACAAACAAAGCAAGTTTCCACTCTAAGTGTTGGGATTAAGGGAAAACATGGAAGTTAAGGGTCTTATCACATGATGGTGACAATATTTAGGTATAACAGAGTCCTTGACCTAGGAGCAAGACAAGCTAGTGAAAATGGGCACCATCAAGACAAGAAAGGATGAAGCTCTTGATGCAGGTGTTTTGAATGCCTTCAAAGGCAAGAAGAAAGCCAAGGATTCGAAACAACAAGAGATGAAGAAACATGACAAACCCAAGAATCTTGATGGGGGTTAGAATCCTTTCAAGGATAAGGACAAGAATGGAAAGGAGAAAACCAAATGCACCTATTTCCACAATGGATGGAATCCAGAGAGTGATTGCATGAAGAAAACCATTGATATGATGGTGCAACTGTTGGATAAGAACAACATCCCAGTCCCAAATAGTGCAAGGAAGAAGGATGGCAGTTCAGGTTCTGAGAACAAGGAGAAATATCATGCTTTGGTTGCAAGTTATTGAAATACCTCCACCTTCATCATTGATTTGGGAGCATCAAGACATATGTCCTATGTGAGGGAGTTCTTCACTTCCATGTATTTGAATAGTGGCCTAGCTGTTCGAATGGGTGATGACTCTGAGATCCAGTCCAAGGGAGTTGGCATGATCGACCTTGACAATGGATATTTCATTGATGTCCTCTATGTACCAGACTTGGTAGCAAATCTATTGTCGGTATACCAAATGACACATACTAGAGAATCCAAGAGAATAACATTTACTCCAGATGAGGTTGAGATAGCAGAAATATCCTCCAACAAAGTTGTGGCATTGGGGTATGCAGACCACCAAGCTAGAATGTATAAATTCATCAAGTTTATTTCAAATTCCATTGGGCAAGCGCTTCTGTCTCATGCAAATGAAACCTCCAAGATATTGCATGAGATGTTTTTCCATATGAAATACAACTACCTTCAAGCACTGAACAAGGATGACATGGTGGAAGGGCTTCCTCATATCAAATCTTCCAATGGTGCATGCATTGGTTGTGTGGTGGGAAAGCATCCAGAGAACAACTATGATAAGGGGAAGGAAAGGAGAGCTACACAAACACTTGGATTGGTGCATTCAGATCTCATTGGTCCTCTTCCTACTCCCTCCTATGGAGGATCAGTATGTTCTAACTTTCATAGATTATTTCTCAAGGTTCTATTGGGTATACTTCCTAAAGATCAAATCTGAAATCTTTGAGACACTCAAGATTTGGAAGGCCTTGGTTGAGAATCAAAGTGGGAATAATATTAAAATCCTTAGAAATGATTATGGTAAAGAGTATGTGAATAAAAATTTGCAGCACCTATGTGAGGAATGTGGCATCCAAATGCAGCATTCGATCCCCTACACACCTCAACAAAATGGTGTGACAGAGAGGAAATATAGGGCTCTTAAGGATATGGCTACATGCATGATTGGGGATAAGTATTTGAGTCCTAAGCTATGGGTTGAAGCCATCAATTGTGATGCATATATTCTGAACAGGGCTTTACACAAATCAATGAAAGGGAAAACACCTTATGAGGCTTGGTTTGGTCACAAACCAAACATCTCACGTTTCGAGATTTTTGGCTGAAGGGCATGGGCTCGAATTCCATCAGAAAAGAGGAAGGAATTGAAGCCACAAAGAAAATAATGTATCATGGTGGGATATGGTGAATACACAAATGGATATAATCTCTTTGATATATCCACACACAAAACTTTCATTAAAATAAGTGTGCAATTCGAAGAGGAGATTATACCATATTTTGAACTAGCACCGGGGGAATGTTGTTCTCCTCAACACCATGATGATGTAAGTGATGATTCCACTTATGATTTTTATGATATTTATGATAATGAGATGGTTGGAGATGATTTTTATTTACATTATATTTATGTTAATGATATGGCAAAGAAAACCATACAAGCTGCTAGGGAGTTAGCAGGAAATCCTCTAGATCCTAGGAAAACAAGATAACAATTTCACAATGCTTCTTTTGCAAGTGAAATTTATATTGCTGAGAATTGATATATGATAATTGTATATTATATATAGTCATTACAATAAGTATCTCATTACCCAAGCCGACAATTATCAATGTAAGATGAATTCAATTCTCTACAAGAGAATGAGACTTGGGAATTGGTTCCCTTGCCTCCCAAGAGGAAGCTTGTGCAATTCAAGTGGGTATATAGGACCAAAGTTGATTCTGATGGGTTTGATATTAAATATAAGGCCATATTAGTTTTCAAAGTATTTTCTCAAGTCCAAGGAGTGGACTATACATAGATCTTTGTATTGGTTGTAAAGATGGATTCAATCAAGCAAGTTTTAGCCATTGCTACTAGTAAGCGTTGGGAGGTCCACCACATGGATGCCAAAATTGGATTTATTCATGGTGAGATACATGAAGAGATATACATGCAAAAAAATAAAGGTTTCCAAGAGGACCCTTCCCTTGTTTTTAGGTTGAATAAGTCACTCTATGGTCTCAAGCAAGCCCCAAGGGCTTGGTATGCCAAAATGGTCAGTTTTTTGCTATCAATTGGATTTGTTCGATGCAAGTCTAATAATAATGATTATTTGAAGAATATTGGTGATGTATTTCAGGTAATTGTTCTGTATGTTGATTCTATTTTGATTACAGGTAGTTGCACCAAATAAATTGGATCAATTAAAGCATCTTTACACAGTGAATTTGCAATGACTGACATAGGATTGCTAAAACAATTTCCTGGTTTGGAAATTAAGAAATATTAAAGTGGAATAATGATCAGACAAAATACGTATGATTCATGCGTATTATTAAGGTTCAATATGTCTGAATGTAAAGCATCCAAGTTCCCATTCATTTCTGGCATAAAACTAGGTGAAATTGGTGACTCTCCTTTGGTAGATTGCTCATTGTACAAACAACTAGTCGGGAGCTTGTTGTATCTCACTTATAATAGACCTGATTTAGAATATGCTGTTAGTGATGTAGCAATATATATGAATCATCCACATGATATCCACTGGAATGCAGCTAATAGGATCCTTCAGTATGTTCAAGGCACCAGGAACTTTGGGGAACACTACGCAACGAGTTCTCCACTAAAACTAGTAGGATTTTCTGATTCGGATTGGGTCGGAGATCCAAATGAAAAAAATTAAAATTCAGGTTTTGTATTCATGATTTCCAATGGTCCCATTTTCTATTCAAGTAAGAAACAACAAACTATTTCCCTTTCTACAACTGAGGTTGAATACAGAGGAGCAGTGAATGTAGCTACACAATGTGTGTGGTTGCAAGTCATTCTTCGGGAGCTTGATGTCGAACTTGATTCACTCAATATAATTTGGTGTGACAATAAAAGTGCATTACAAAGACAAAGGACCAAGCACAAAGAGATTCATATGCACTACATTCTGGGATTAGTGCATGATTGGGTGATAGCCTTGCTGTATTGCCCATCCACCGAGCAAACTGCTAATATTTTCACCAAGTGTTTTACTAAAAAGAGCTTCACTTAATTGAGATAACTCATTGGAGCAAGTGATTCATGGTGATGGCTGCCATTCACCTTCATATTTTTGGCCCCATGTCCATTTTTGAGGAGAGGTTTTGTTCCCATGTGGTTTTCCTCTTTTCCTTGTTTTTAATGGACAAATAAAATTTATGCTATATGAGGTGACTTGAGCCTTTGTTTCCAAGGACTCCATGATATTTTTGTTTAATTTGTACTAATTCAAGGTTAAGGGGGGGGTGTTATAGCAATAATCCATCCTTATTACCTTAGTCAATTTCATTTGCTTCTAAGCATTAAGTTGTTATGGTTTAGACTTAGGGAAATTGATCTAGGAGGTGAACTGGTTATTTTCATACCATTCACACACACACCAATGCTCTATATTAGTCAAAACAACACATGTGCTCCCTCATTAATTCCTTGGAGTGCTACCTCCTTTTTTTGGGGAATCTGGGTTTGACTAGGGGCGCCAGTGGTGTATTTTGTTCATTTTGGCTCTCCTAGGAGAATTTATTGTCACATTGAGCCTCCAAGACATCTCTATTTGCTCACCCATGCATGTTTTGGAATCATTTTTGTCCTAACACACCTCACCAACTTTCACACTAGGTTTCATGACCGTTTGGGATGAGTTAGAGCTTCATTGGTCCACCCAGGGTGGATTAATGTCAATTTTGGCCATGACACATGTACACTCCCAATTGGATTCCTAAGCCTCACGAATTCTTCCTAATGTAATATATACATGATCTAAACACATTTAGATGTTAGGTAGTTCAATAATATCCACTTTGTGTTTACATGTGTATGTAAATTTTTTTCCTCTTTCAAGCTTTTTGCTGGTTTTTGCAAAGTAATTCGAATTGTGAGAGTCTCTTGCACTCCTAGATCCAACTGTGAATCAAATTCTCACAAAGATGCTGGTCCATTTATGAAATGGGGCATCAATTTCATGCACTGTAATCCTACCTTATCTTGGGGGCATGGTTACATCATTGTAGCCATTGATTATTTTAATGAATGGGCTGAGACTATGCCTACATACGTCGAAGATGAAAAAATGACTGCCCTATTTCTTTTCAACCATATTATCACTAGATTTGGAGTTCCTCAGACCATTGTGACCAATCATGGTTCACAATTTCATAATAAGATGATGTCCAAATTGAGTGCTAAGATAGGTTTCCTCCACGACAATTCCATGCCCTACTACCCGTAGGCCAATGGCTAGGTTGAACCTATCAATAAAGTGCTAAAAAATAAAGTACTATATAGTGTTTATAGAGTGCTGTGTGTATTTTGAAGTGTGGTTTTTGTGTGAATGTAAAATGTTTCTTACACAAACCTACTTATGTAATATTATGTTTAAAATGAAAAGAATACCACCTGTTTCGGCTTTGTGGATGGTTCTAATCAATACACCTTGAATCTTGCATCAACAATATGGGTATTGTACTCTCCTACTGGTGATCTAGTGAGCTCAGGAGGAACTTGTTTGGGTCCCGCAACAAACAATATTGCAAAATATCATGTAGTGATTGGTTTGTTGACTGAAGCTCTAGCTAGCAATGTGAGTCATATTAGGGTTTAACTAGATTCAGAGTTAGTTGTACATCAGTTAAACCAAGTCTACACTATATGAACCCCCTACTTCTTCGTACGTTCTGAAGATTTTGGATTTTGGAAAGGTCATTTGAACAGGTTTCCTACCAGCATATTCCAAGACATTTGAATACATTAGTGGTTTCATTGGTGAATTCTGCCTTGGATTGGTATCTTTCTCATATTTAAATTTCATTTTAATATTGATTTCATGCATTAAATCACATAAGTACATAAGTGGTCATTCATACACATAACACATCCCACACACATCTGTAAATAAAGAGTTTATATATATATAAACTGGTACAGAGATACAAACTGAAGCCATAAGCTTTTAAGTCACCCAAAGCCTAGAACCATCAAGTCTCTAGTACATATAAAAGGGAAAAAATGAAGCATCGAAGCTTTCAGTATAAATAGAATACAAAAATGAGAAAGCCACTCTGTGCTAATCCTCGTGCTCATGGTAGAAAATCACAACACAGGCCACTCAGTGGATTAGCCTCCCAAAGCGTCCAGATACTCTTTTGCACTATGGAGCTGGTAGCGCATGGGAAGATTGTCTATTGAGATGTTGGGTATCCCCATAGTCAGCCGCTCAAGGGTCTCCTCTATCTCTTTGAGATCTTCTTCAGCCTCCACATTTTTGATAACTATATCTCTCACTGCTTGTCACATGCCCCAATTTGCAAAAAAACATTTAATGTTATTTGAGGAACATTGTGTTATATTTTATGCTAAGTTTGTAATTGATGACCCAGTGGGGTCAAGAATAATTAATGTAATTTAGAATATTTTATTTATAAATAAATAAATATGAGACAACAGCTTAGGGAAGCTGTTAAAAGAGTGTTTATTGCTTAATTGGTGGAGGAGACTAGGTGGAGAGTAAAATGACAAGTGGTAGCATCCTCAAACCACTTCGAACTGTTGCAGGTGGAAAATTCCCTATATTTGTGGTCATGATTCCCTAAGAAAGTGGAATTAGAGAAGGTGGCTCATTAAATGAAAACTGACCTAGAGTACCTAGGCATCTCCATAAAATTTCCCATTGAAGACAAATGAGGCTGCTCATTCTGGAGGTGATCATTCAGGGTGAATGAATTTACTCAAGAGAAATTCATTGGAGGGGATTACTGATGTGAGTTTGAGGGGTTAACTGCTGAGACTGAACTTGTTGCAACTTTTAGGATGAAGTTCATACTGTTGTGAGCAGATTTTAATTACTGAGGTAATTGGAGCAGTCAGGTGACAGAGGTATTAAAGTTATATTCTCCACCCAGTTCTCTGCCAAGAATACCAAGAACAAGCTTGGGGGTCCTGAGGAAGCGTTGTCTGAGCGCTCTCCAGGAGTTTGGTTGGGAGGAAGAGCCTCCTTAAACTATTGTCGTCTTATCATTGTCAAGTTCTATTTGTCCTTATGTTATTATATTTGTTTACCGTCTTCAGTAAAATGTTTATTAGTTTCTAACTACAGGCATGTTAGTATTTTAGGGTTTATGAAGAAGTAACTGTGTAATTTTATACTGGGTAAATTACAGATTATGTTAGAAATAGCAATGAATATGTAAAATTTGAAACAGATAGAATTAGAATTTCCAAACTGTATTTTTCCACGCCTGACTCAGGTAGTACTCTAGTACAACTGGGTGTTTAGGTGAATAAGATGATTCTTTTACTTGAATGAGAACTGTAACTAGATTTTACCTAGTTTGCTTATGATTTCTAATGTAAAGAAGTATTAAATATTATGTCTGTTTATTTACTTCAATTAAACTAAAAAAATAGGTATGTAAAAGAATAGTAATAATTCTAGTATTAGTACTCTTATAAAATATAGAGATTACAGTTTAACAATTAAACATAAGTAAGTACGTAGGCTAACATCTAAAAACCAGGTAAAAAGAATTTGTGGAACATTTTTACAACATTGAATTCTGGACACTGTGTGTCTCTGTGTAAGACAGAAGGATTCTACTATAATCTATTTAAAACCACAAAAGTCTCTATAGTAATATACCACTTAAAATTTGAAAGATAAATATTTCATTTTTACTAGTATGCAGCATGAAAACCCTAATTATTTCTTAGTTGAAATTTATAAACAAAACTGTAAAAAACATTAAAGAACTTATTAAATAAACATAGCTATTATCAAACTATTAGCTGTAAATAATGCTATTTTTTATTATTGAACAGAGCTAAGAATTGACTAAGTACAAATAAATCTATTATCAAACTGTAGGGTTTATATAATAATTAACCCTTTAAAAACCAAAACCAGAGTAAAATATTACTCATAAACACAGTAATTTTCCCATAAACTATGCATTGGAAATTATTACAAATACAGGGCAATAAATTAAAATATCACTTAAAAAAAATATTGAAAACATAAATTAAAATAATCAAATATTACTTAAACCATTTGCAAATACAGAATCCATTAATAAGGAATGGCTTACAACCTTTAGACTCAAAGGGGCGAGGCTCAGGCCTGCTAATAAAACCAAAATGCACAAAAGCTATATATATTAAACAGTATCAAAATATTTTACTAACAGGAGAAAAATCCTATTCTCATTTACAATCTCGACTCCTTCACAGTATTCCTTCACCAACTAAAATCTACTGTAAAAATTGAAGTAAACTAGACAAAGGTCGACAAGCCTCTTTGAGTTCAGAGCTAGGCTCTTATTAAAAACGAAAACATTTTCACTGTTCAGGCCGTAAGGCTGAAAACATCATTTAAAACCCATTTTACATCACGGCTTCCCGAGCCTTTTCACCCTGTACGGAATACCCTTTGAGGGTTTCTAAAAACATTGACAAGTAATAAACAAGTTTTAAAACATAACTAACAGAGAACCGAGAACCGAGGCTGTGCATTTCAACCACAGGAACCACTTCCAACAACCATAGCCGCATGCAGGAAGAACCCTCGATGGAACCGGGGCTTACCAGTTGGAAGCCCATGAAAGAACTGAAGTGGGAGCTCGTTTTCACCTACAACAGTGGAGCTGAGAGCTTAGACCTGCAAGAATGAAATCGCATTATCATAAATACTTGTTACATTAAAATTTATAAAAACCTTAGTTAGAAAACCAATTTTAAAAAGTAAGTTTAGAGTAAGTCTTTACCTACATTAGAATGGAGCCGAAGTTGAGGAATAGTGGCCACACCAGGGCATGTTTGACACCATGCCAAGAGGAAGAAGACACGAGGTCACCTCTGCGAAGGAAACCCAATAAATCGATTCAAGTATACGAGGGCAGAATCTATGGTGTTCAGTTGTAGGTTAAAAACAGTGCAACACTCAAACCATAAATAAAGGCCACTATCCACTCTTACTGTAACTCCATGCACTAGTAAAAGACCAAAACCATAAACAACCTCTCTCAACAGTTACAGCGTAGAAAATGGAGAGGAAATGCCAACTTTCGAAGGTGGTTACAAGTCATCCATGGTCACGAGCTCATAGCTCGACCAATAAGAAGGAGAACCCTCGGTCTTCAATGCAAAGGAGTAGGGTTTGCAAGTTTATAAGTCAACCAACGAGTGGATATAACCTATCCACGCGCCCAATCAAATAATTATCCAAGTGTGGGTCGAAACCTTAAGTCAGAGCTGCAGAAAACATTTTACAATCTATCATTTCAATAACCATATGACCTATGATTGCTAATGATATGCAACATGCCAACGATATATATTATGCCTTGGAAATTAACAAAGTATAGGTTCAAACTATATAAGATTTACTTGCCATCATTCGATTTCATCATAGTAGTTGTTTGGTAGGTAATTCTACCTTAGGTTATAACTTAATACAATTTTTATAACTCAAAATACTATTTTTATAACATTGATACTATAGTTATAACTTGAATACTATTGTTACAACTTGGATACTATTTTATCCTAGAAGATCTCCATGCTTACAAACAAGTCGAATATGTATGGTGTAGTTTTAGAACTAGTAAAAGGAATTATGAGATGGTTATAACATAGCTTATAACTGTATTAAAAAGGAAAAACCATAAAATTCCACAAACATAACCTTTATACTATTTTGATGAAGGAAGTGATCGAGAAACTGAATATTAACAAATAATGGAGAATTTATCTTAAAGATTCTAATAACTCATTGTTAAATTTATAATTGAACAACATAGGAACTTGTTCATGCTTTAAGAGAAGGACCCGTTTTGAGTATTGAAGTGAGTTTAGATGTGAGATCACTAAACAGTTCAAAGTGAACTTAAGCCCCAAAATCATGAGCTCTACTTTCTCTTTATGGAAATTTATAATTAACCTTTGCTATAAACATAAGATGATAAAAAACGTCTTAAGTTTTAAATGGTTGAAGGAACTTGGGTTAGTACTTGTTTCAAGCTTGTTTAGGTTTGACAAAAAGTTATCACGGTGTTAGCCATAAATACAACTATGAATTTATAACAATGGAAAGAATTGACTTTACCTTCTTGTTGATAAGCAGCTTATTTAACCTTTTCTTAAACTAGCATCTTAACATGCTAGGAAAGTAATTTTTCTTGACGTAATTTTAAATAACACTTACAGGATCTTATGCTTACCTGCTAAACCTGTAAGAACCAGCAATCCAATTGAGTTAGCATAACGCTAAGTAAGCCCCAATCTCAAACAAGAATTCTTACCTACTTGACAAAAGTAAATCATTAGTATTTCTAGCAGCAGCTAAATGCAAGTCCTTTTTTAACTCTGATAAAATTAAAGATGTTAAGTCATTAATAGTACTAATACAGGTGTTTAAGATTACATCCTTTAGTTTATAGATTATTTTGGTTAAGCAAACCCATGATCTCTTATAAACTGTTTTATTTTCCGCTAACCATTAATAGTTACTTAGCTGAGACTTTAGACATTTTATGTCACTTTAATTTTTTTTAATTTTTACGAAATTTTGGGTTATTACATGTGGTATTAGAGCACAAGGTTCAAACACTAGGCCTTAATGAAGCTCAACTTGCTTATATGGAACAATAAATTTAAATAATTATGCTGATGTTGTTTTCTTTGAATGATACACAAAGATAAATTTGTTTATGAGTTAATGATAGGTATGGAAAGATTGGAAGAATATGCAGATGAGGAATCTCCTTACATTGAACGAGATAATATAAAAAAAGAACCTATACAAGAAGATATAACCAATAATTCTTTCGAACTACTACAAACAGTTAAAAAATTAAAATCAGAGATGGAATCAGTTAAGAAAGAAAATGAGAGGATTCTGAGCGTTCAAGAGGAGCTGAATCAGATATTAATAGAAATATTTCATACTGAGGGAAAGGGTAAAATAATTGATTCTAAAGATATAGGCTATTAGCATAAGTATAAAAAGACTAAACAAGTTAAAAATGAAAGTAGCTCATCTTCCGAAGTATATGGTGATAAACACAACTCTCATTATACTAGTGATAGTAGGAAGGATAACCACCATACTAGGAAAAGAAAATATAAACATTATGAAGACATCTTTGGGGAGTTCAAGAAGATCAAGCCGCCAACATTTAATGAAGAAACTGAAAAGGGGGGAAGAAGGAGAATCCTGGCTATCTGGGATGAAGAAGTACTTCCAAATTTATAACTATTCTAATCAACTGAAGGCCAGGATGGATATTTATAATCTTATGGGGAAAGCTGATATGGTGGCAGGACTTAAAAAGAGTGAAAGGTATAAGAGAGAAAAACATAAATTGGAGCACATACAAGAAATACTTCAAAAATAAATTTTTATCTGAACAGTACTATGAGGAAAGGGCTAAGGAATTCTACGAGTTTAAACTGGGTACAATGAATATGAAAGAACATAATAGTAAATTTATAAGTTTGCTCAGGTATGTGCCATACATTGTGGATGAGAAACCTAAGGTACAACGGTTTCTCAGTTGTTTACCTTATTATATAAAGGACAAGATTGAGTATGACAATCCGAAAATTCTAGAAGAAGCCATGAGAAAAGCAAATTTCTGTTATGAAAGGAATCGTAAAAAGGAGAGTATGGCCAACTAGAAGGCCAAAAGGAATAATAACTTTGATCAAAAGAAGAAAGAGTTTTTACCTAATCAAAATTCTAAAAATAATAACACCATAAATGTTTCTAATAAGAATTTCCATGGGAATAAAAGTAATTCAAAGACCAATCAGAATAATCAAAAGAATAAAGAATCTGCTAACAACCACAGTAACTACACAAAGAACTTTAAACGAAAAGAACCCATAAAGTGTTGGGAATGCAATGGTCTGCATTATGCATTAGTCTATCCCAATCAGAATAAGGCTGTCAGCAACATCCACACAATACAGGAGGAGATGATTGTTGGTGATCTAGGGAGGACAATGCCCAGGATCAATGTAGCATTAGAGAATCGACAAGCAGACTATCAAACTTCCATGGTGGAAGTCGAAGGTAAGATAAATCAAATACTTATATCTATTTTAATTGATCAAGGAGCTAGTTTAAGCTATATTTCTCCTAATTTGATAGAAAAGTGTAAACTTCTAGTTGAAAAGTTTGCAAGTTCTTGGTTAGTTCAGTTAGCTACTAGTTGAAAGAGAAAGGTAATTAGCTATGTAAAGAATTGTGTAGTAACTATGGATCAGTTTGAAACTTTTGTTAAGCTCAATGTATTACCTTTAGGTTCATATGATATATTAATCAGTATAGATTGGTTAAAGCAGCATAGGGTGGTCTTGAATTTCTTCGATAAAACCTTTCCTTGCATAAATAACGATGGAAAATTAATAAGTGCAAAGGGAATCCCTTGGAAGACAGCTGTAAGGCATATTTTTGCTCTGCAGCTTAAGAGAGCTATTAGGAAATGTTGTAAGGCTTATGCAGTAACAGTAACCAATGAAGAAAACCTTAACAACATAGATAAATTAAAATTGGAGGATATACCGGTTCTAAAAGAATATTCAGATGTATTTCTGGAAGAAATTCTGGGACTGCCTCTGAAATAGGAATTAGATTTTACTATTGAGCTGGTACCTGGTGCAATGCCAAGCTCAAAAGCCCCTTATCGAATGAATATACTCGAACTAAATGAACTTAAGTCACAGTTAAAAGAACTTATTGATAAGAATTATATTAGATCCAGTGTGTCTCCCTGGGGGGCACCTATCATCTTTGTTAAGAAGAAGGATGGAACTCTATGACTATGCGTAGATTATCGCTGATTAAATAAAATGACTATCAAGAATAGATACCTGTTACCTCGCATAGATGATTTGTTTGATCAAGTACATGGAGCCACAGTGTTTTCAAAGATTGACTTATGGTCTGGATATCACCGAGTCAGAATTAAAGATGAAGACATCTTTAAAACAACATTTAGAACTCGATATGGACCTTACGAGTTTGTTGTTATGCCTTTTGGGCTTACTAACGCTCCAGCTATTTTTATGTGTCTAATGAATAATGTAATGCAAAAATATTTGGATAAATTTGTGGTCATATTTATAGATGACATATTAATTATTCAAAATATAAAGAAGAACATAAAGAACACTTAAAAATTGTCTTGCAAGAGTTACGAGAGCATCAAGTTTTTACGAAATTTAGTAAATGCGACTTCTTTAAAGATAAAATCTAATACTTAGGTCATGTGGTGACTAAAGAAGGAATTTCGGTGGATCCCAAAAAGATAAAGGAAATCGAAGATTGGCTAGTCCCAAAAGATGTAACTGACATCCGATCATTCATGGGGATTACCGGTTATTACCGGAGGTTCATCGAAGGGTTTTCGAGAATTGCAAATCCGATAACCTCTTTCCAGAAAAAGGGAAAGAAATTTGATTGGAATCAGGAGTGTGAAGGCAATTTTAAAAAGTTAAAAACCTTATTAACCAGTGCACCAATTTTAAGAATTGATGACCCTAATAAAGATTCTATAGTGTGTACTGACGCATGCAATGACAATTTAGGTGGCGTATTGACTCAGGAACGACATGTCATTGCTTATGAGTCTAGGAAACTAAAGATTCATGAAAAAAATTATGCAACCTATGACTTAGAATTAGATGCTGTTATACACGCTTTAAAGATGTGGTGTCATCATTTAATTGGAAGGAAGTTTATCTTAATGACAGATAATAAAGGATTGAAATATCTGTTAGATCAACCTAACTTGAATGCTAGGCAAGCTAGGTGGCTAGCTTTTCTAAGTGAATACGATTTTGAAATTCAACACATCGAAGGAAAGGAGAATAAGGTTGCTGATGCATTAAGTAGAAATGCAAAGCTGAATTTTACAGCAGCTATCAACACTTATACAACATACTTAGAAGAACAACTTAAAGCTGGAATAGAACAGGATGGAAACTACCAAAAATTACAAGCAAAAGTAAAAGAGAATCTAATAGAAAGTCTAAGTACAAGGTACAACTTGAATGAAAAAGGACTATTACTGCATAAAGACAGATTATACGTACCTAATGTACCTAATATTAAGCTATTAATTTTAAACGAAATTCATAAAACTCCTTATTCAGGGAATCCAGGTTATCACAAACTATAACCATGCTGAGAAAAGATTATTTCTAGCCAAACATGAAAACTGAACAGGCAGAATATATTGCTAGATGCTTTGAATGTCAATAAGTAAAAACTGAACATCAGCATCCAGCTGGGCTACTTCAGCCATTGCCTATCCCTAGATGGAAATGGGAGATAATTAGCCTTGATTTTGTTACTAGATTACCTAAAAATCAAAACTTAAATGAATCCATAATGGTAATGGTTGACAAATTGAGTAAAGCAACCCATTTTATACCTGTAAAAACTACTTATAAAGCTGCAAATATTGCTGATATTTTCTTAAAACAATTTTTTCGGTTGCATGGAATACCGAAGGTGATAATTTCAGACCGAGACCCTAAATTTACAGGTAATTTTTGGAGATCTTTGTTTAGAGGATTAAATACTACGTTAAATTTTAGTACCTCTTTCCATCCTCAAACTGATGGACAGAATGAAAGAGTAAATTAGGTATTGGAAGATCTACTTAGAATGTATGTAAAGGAGCATCCACGTAAATGGGAAGATTATTTACACTTGGTAGAATTTGATTATAATAATCATTATCAATCTTCAGCTAGGTATAGTCCTTTCGAAATTCTGTATGGAAGGAAATGCAATATTCCCATCTCTTGGAGTAATCCAGTGGACAGGTTAGTATTAGGACCTGAATTATCGAAAGAAATGGAATTGATTGTAAAACAGGTACAAGGTAATCTGAAAATTGTGCAAGATCGACAGAAAATTCAAGCAGACCTTAAACGAACTCCAAAGGAGTTCCAGGTAGGCGAACATGTTTTCATTAAGGTGAGACCCAAAAAGAGTTCTCTGAGATTGGGTAGCTGTGCCAAACTAGCACGTCGGTATTGTGGTCCTTTTGAAATACTATCCAGGATCGGACAAGTAGCCTATCGGTTAGCTTTACCACTGAATTTAAGACTTCACAATGTTTTTCACATTTCTGTATTAAAAAAATATGTACATGATGCTACTCATGTTATTAATTGGAATGATGTGCAGATGGAACCCGAAGGAGATTTTCTGGTGAAACCGAAATGTATCCTTGAGCGGAGGGAGATCTCTCTTCGGAACCACACCATTGGTCAAGTGAAGGTGCAATGGAAGAAACTTAGTCCAGAAGAAGCCACCTGGGAATTGGAAATTCATATGCAGGATGCATATCCAATTCTATTTTAGGGGAACTACAAGGATGAGGAATAAATAACATCAAGGACGATGTTATAATTTAAGGGGGTGTGTATGTCACATGCCCCAATTTGCAAAAAAACATTTAATGTTATTTGAGGAACATTGTGTTATATTTTATGCTAAGTTTGTAATTGATGACCCAGTGGGGTCAAGAATAATTAATGTAATTTAGAATATTTTATTTATAAATAAATAAATGATGAGACAACAACTTAAGGAAGCTGTTAAAAGAGTGTTTATTGGTTAATTGGTGGAGGAGACTGGGTGGAGAGTAAACTGACAAGTGGCAGCCTCCTCAAACCATTTGCAACTGTTGCAGGTGGCAACTTCCCTATATTTGTGGTCATGATTCCCCAAGAAAGTGGAATCAGAGCAGGTGGATCATTAAATGAAAACTGACCCAGAATACCTAGGCATATGTATAAAATTTTCCATTGAAGACATTTGAGGCTACTTATTCTGGAGGTGATCATTCAGGGTGAATGAATTTACTCAAGTGAAATTCAATGGAGAGGATTACTAAAGTGAGTTTGAGGGGTTAACTGCTGAGATTGAACTTGTTGCAACTTTTAGGCTAAAGTTCATACTGTTGTGAGTAGATTTTAATTACTGAGGTAATTGGACTAGTCAGGTGACAGAGGCCTTAAAGTTATAATCTCCACCCATTTCTCTTCCAAGAAGACCAAAAACAAGCTTGGGGGTCCTGAGAAAGAATTGTCTAAGCACTCTCCAGGAGTTTGGTTGGGAGGAACAACCTCCTTAAGCTATTGTCGTCTTATCATTGACAGGTTCTATTTGTCCTTATGTTATTATATTTGTTTACTATCTTCAGTAAAGTGTTTATTAGTTTCTAACTACAGGCATGTTAGTATTTTAGGGTTTATGAAGAAGTAAATGTGTAATGTTAGATTGGGTAAATTACAAATTATGTTAGAAATAGAAATGAATATGTAAAATGTGAAACAGATAGAATTAGAATTTCCAAACTGTATTTTCCCACCCCTGACTCAGGAAGTACTCTAGTACAACTGGGTGTTTAGGTGAATAAGATGATTCTTTTACTTGAATGAGAATTGTAACTGGATTTTACCTAGTTTGCTTATGATTTCTACTATAAAGAAGTATTAAATATTGTGTGTGTTTATTTACTTTAGTTAAACTTAAAAAATAGGTATGTAAAAGAATAGTTATAATATTGTTTATAGAAATAATTCTAGTATTAGTACTCTTATAAAATATAGAGATTATAGTTTAACAATTAAACATAAGTAAAGTAAGTAGGCTAACATCTAAAAACCAGGTAAAAAGAATTTGTAGAACATTTTTACAACATTGAATTCTAGACACTGTGTGTCTCTGTCTAAGACAGAAGGATTCTACTATAATCTATTTAAAACCACATAAGTCTCTACAGTAATATACCACTTCAAATTTGAAAGATAAATATTTCCTTTTTACTAGTATGCAACATGAAAACCCTACATCTTTCTTAGCTGAAATTTATAAACAAAACTGTAAAAATCATTAAAGAACTTATTAAATAAACAGAGCTATTATCAAACTATTAGCTATAAATAATGTTATTTTTTATTATTGAATAGAGCTAAGAATTCACTAAGTACAAATAAAGCTATTATCGAATTGTAGGGTTTATATAATAATTAACCCTTTAAAAACCAAAACCAGAGTAAAATATTACTCATAAACACAGTAATTTTCCCATAACCTATGCATTGGAAATTATTACAAGTATAGGGTAATAAATTAAAATATCACTTAAACAAATTATTGAAAACAAAAATTAAATTAATCAAATATTACTTAAACCATTTGCAAATACGGAATCCATTAATAAGGAATGGCTTACAACCTTTAGAGTCAAAGGGGCGAGGCTCAGTCCTGCTAATAAAACCAAAATGCACAAAAGCTATATATATTAAACAGTATCAAAATATTTTACTGACAGGAGAAAAATCCTGTTCTCATTTACAATCTCGACTGCTTCACAGTGTTCCTTCACCAACTAAAATCTGCTGTAAAAACTGAAGTAAACTAGACAAAGGTTGACAAGCCTCTTTGAGTTCAGAGCTAGGATCTTATTAAAAATGAAAGCATTTTCACTATTCAGGCCGTAAGGCTGAAAATATCATTTAAAACCCATTTTACATCACGGCTTCCCAAGCCTTTTCACCCTTCACGAAATACCCTTTAAGGGTTTCTAAAAACATTGACAAGCAATAAACAAGTTTTAAAACATAACTAACAGAGAACCGAGGCTGTGCGTTTCAACCATAGAAACCACTTCCAATAACCATAACAGCATGTAGGAAGAACCCTCGATGGAACCAGGGCTTACCAGTTGGAAGCCCATGAAAGAACTGAAGTGGGAGCTCATTTTCACCTACAACAGTGGAGCTAGGAGCTTAGACCTACAAGAATGAAATCACATTATCATAAATACTTGTTACATTAAAATTTATAAAAACCCTAGTAAGAAAACCAATTTTAAAAACTGAGTTTAGAGTAAGTCTTTACCTGCAGTAGAATGGAGTAGAAGCTAAGGAATAATGGCCACACCAAGGTGCGTTTGACACCATGTCGAGAGGAAGAAGACACGAGGTCACCTCTGCGAAGGAAACCCAAGAAACTGATTCAAGTATACGAGGGCAGACTCCTATGGTGTTCAGTTGTAGGTTAAAAACAACGTAGCACTCAAACCATAAAGAAAGGCCACTATCCACTCTTACTGTAACTCTATCCACCAGTAAAATACCAAAACCATAAACAACCTCTCTCAACAGATACATCATAGAAAATGGAGAGGAAATGCCAACTTTCGAAGGTGGTTATAGGTCATCCATGGCCGCGAGCTCAAAGCTCGGCCAACAAGAAGGAGAACCCTCGGTTTGCAATGCAAAGGAGTAGGGTTTGCAAGGTTATAAGTCAACCAACGAGTGGATATAACCTATCCACGTGCCCAATCAAATAATTATTCAAGTGTGGGTCGAAACCTTAAGTTAGCGCTGCACAAATTTTTTTACAATCTATCATTTCAATAACCATATGACCTATGATTGCTAATGATATGCAACATGCCAACGATATATATTATGCCTTGGAAATTAACAAAGTATAGGTTCAAACTATATAAGATTTACTTGCCATCATTCGATTTCATCATAGTAGTTGTTTGGTAGGTAATTATACCTTAGGTTATAACTTAATACAATTGTTATAACTCAAAATACTATTGTTATAACATAGATACTATAGTTATAACTTGAATACTACTGTTATAACTTGGATACTATTTTATCCTAGAAGATCTCCATGCTTACAAACAAGTCGAATATGTATGGTGTAGTTTTAGAACTAGTAAAAGGAATTATGAGATGGTTATAACATAGCTTATAACTATATTAAAAAGGAAAAACCATAAACTTCCACAAACATAACCTTTATACTATTTTGATGAAGGAAGTGATCGAGAAACTGAAGATTAACAAATAATGGAGAATTTCTCTTAAAGATTCTAATAAATCATTCTTAAATTTATAATTGAACAACATAGGAACTTGTTCATGCTTTAAGAGAAGGACCCCTTTTGAGTATTGAAGTGAGTTTAGATGTGAGATCACTAAATAGTTCAAAGTGAACTTAAGCCCCAAAATCATGAGCTCTACTTTCTCTTTCTAGAGATTTATAATTAACCTTTGCTGTAAACATAAGACGATAAACACCGTCTTAAGTTTTAAACGGTTGAAGGGACTTGGGTTAGTACTTGTTCTAGCCTTGTTTATATTTGACAAAAAATCATCATGGTGTTAGCCATAAATACAACTATGAATTTATAACAATGGAAAGAATTGACTTTAATTTCTTGTTGACAAGCAGCTTATTTAACCTTTTCTTAAATTAGCATCTTAACATGCTAGGAAAGTAATTTTTCTCGACGTAATTTTAAATAACACTTACAGGATCTTACGCTTACCTGTGAAACCTGTAAGAACCAGCAGTCCAATTGAGTTACCAGAACGCTAAGTAAGCCCTGATCTCAAACAAGAATTCTTACGTACTTGACAAAAACAAATCATCAGTATATCTAGCAGTAGCTAAATGCAAGTCCTTTTCTAACTCTGATAAAATTAAAGATATTAAGTCATTAACAGTACTAACATAGGTGTTTAAGATTACATCCTTTAGTTTATAGCTTCTTTTAATTAAACAAACCCATGATCTCTTATAAACTGTTTCATTGTTCGCTAACCATTAGTAGTTACTTAGTTGCGACTTTAGACATTTTATGTCACTTCAAATTTTTTTAATTTTTAAGAAATTTTGGGTTATTACACTACTCCTCACCTATGTATGGGTGAGGCTCCTGTTGTACGGGAAGGTCCTATATCTACACTAACCATATTGTATGTTTCAATATCACTAAAAAAAAAAAGAAATATAACATAAAAAAACATATGTAATGGTATGCTTCTTACCTCGGTCATACCACTGGTCCCCCTCAGGTAATGGGAGGTCAAGGTCACCCCTGAAGTCCACTCTAGCATATGTGTAGTCTTCAACCATCAATAGTTGGCCTCACAACCACTGAAATAAGACTACCCCATATGTGACTCTAGGGCCTCCACCACCACCATGTCAGGCCATGGCCTCGACCCACCTCAACATCTTGGGATCCTTGACATCTTGAGATCCTCAACATCTAGCCTACTTAAAGGTACTTGTGGTCTCATAAGTGGAACCTACTCAAGGAAGGAGGACACCACTACTGCTTGTAGCCAAACTGTTTGAGTTCCCCCTTCCGACACTTTGTCAGCTGATCTTTGAGACTGATTAGTAGCCCCTTGCTCCAGTTGAATATGGTAGGAGCCATGCACTCTACTGCATATAACATGTAAGCGCAAGTGGTCTAGTGAGAAAACCTGCTTCCCACTACCTTCTCTATCATGAAGGATCTAGTCCTTAGAGGCCGGTCTACTATATGCTTGATGGGGATCTTTCCTCCCTAGGATCTAGTCCCCACCACAAAATACTCATCAATGAGATCATCTACTGACATCTCACCACCCCTGGGACCTTTGAATACCACTGGACACCCCCTCCACGATAATCCAGTTGAGAAATATATGTCCTTGACATATATGGTTGATATATGGTTCCCAACCTAAGAGTGTTGTTGGCTAGGATCCCAGATATAGATCAAATACTCTAGTAATCACACATAATCTCTCATCCATGGAACCCTGAAATACTTTAGG
This sequence comes from Pseudotsuga menziesii, assembly GCA_001517045.1. Lineage (NCBI taxonomy): Eukaryota > Viridiplantae > Streptophyta > Pinopsida > Pinales > Pinaceae > Pseudotsuga > Pseudotsuga menziesii. Next base: position 62,174 of record LPNX010898349.1, read on the forward strand.
AGTTTGCATTCTCTCAAATCCCTCGCAGTCATGGGATCATTTGTTGCTTGAAGGTCATCCATATCATGTTCCAGTTCTTTCCATATCACCATTTTGGGACTCAAATTTCTATCAAAAACCAATGGAATATCAATTATATTCCTACTACACTCCAAATCAAAGAGAGAAATTGGAAATTATTGCTTGATTTTTGGTTTTTTGATATGCCCTTTCCGTCGACACTCTTTCCCCAAGGGAACATAGCAACAAATATCTTCCTTCTATTAGACATAGCACCTTTGACACTTCTCCTCTATTCGAGGGGTGCGCCAGTGCACCTCCTGAAAGGGAGAGAAGTGTCGGCGTGTACAAACTCTATCTCTTGGGAAAATAATCTCAAAACATTGAAAAAACCAACTTAAAACAAACAATTCGACCATGAAAGTGAAGGGCTAGGGATTAGATTTTACCTGGTTCTGACGGTTCAGTAGGAGATGGCCAGTAATTCCTGAAATATTCAACCCAACATCCCTTTCTTTGCACAAGTTTTACCCAATGACAATGGTAAGAAATTTGTTACTATTCCATTATTTATACATTATTTTTGGTTTTTTATTAGAAATAATTTATGGAATATTTCAATTTTTAGGTTCTTTCCATATGTTTTTGTATAGTTTTCATGGTAAACCTGTTCTAACCTTACTTTTGAATATTTCAGGCTATTTTTGGACTTGTTTGACTACGATTCAGTTTCTTTTTGTCTTTTCCACGCTCTGGGTCAAGTTGGAAAAGCACCGAGCGCCTTTTATACCTTCGACGTGCTCATTTAAAATTCATTAAAGAGGTATCAAGTATACTATTACTACTTTTTAAGACTCATTAAAATGGATTATAAAAAAAAGAACCCCTTACGGAGTTACCTTTAAGCTGTTTTGAGGCTCTCTATACACGAAAATATTGCCAAGCGAGTTTGATGTTTTCATGCTTGTAAAAGTATTTGAATGGTCATCTAGTTAGTGATAGTTTACCTCTTTTTAGGACCGATTGAAATCATTTATGAAAAATGTATACTCTGGTTTATCACAACTAAAATATTTCTACTGGGCATTAGTTTATACTTTTTCGGGCCTCGGGAACTTAATTTATGAAAAAGTCCACCCAGCGTCTTCTTAGTAATTTTAGACTTTCTAAACATGAAATGACGACTGAGTTTACCTTCATCGGACTCGTAAAATAAAATGATGGAGGAACCTTTCCGATAATGAACCCCTCCTTTCTCAGGTTCATAAAACATATGAAAATGGATGCATCACTTGATGAGCTACATCGAGCATTTTTTACCCTATTCAAGCTCGTTAAAAATAAAAGAGGTACTCATCCTTCCCGAGGGGGAAATTAATGGAATGAGAAACGTCTTTCATTTGTATTTATGACAGCTCATAGTCAACCCTTCAAGTTCTTGGCCAAAACCTTCTTTTGTGGCCTTACAACTTACTCCTATGTAGTTTAACACACCTTGATTCCTAGCACAGGGCGTCATACAAGCATAACTCCTATTCTCCACTAGCATAAGGCACTGATGACACCTATCACATGACCACAAGGTGCAACAATGCACTTATGCCTCTTACAAGGAGCATCAATAGTCTTAAAAAGGAAAAAAATAGAATATTCGAGAAGCTTCTAGGTGAAATATCTTGTGTAGGATGATCCTAACTACATGGGAGAGCTGGCACTCGACTTCCTAACTCCTAGGGTTCATTCCATACCTTCCTCCCAAAATATCTCAACCCATTCGGGCTTCCTTTGGCTTATAAAATCAAGCTATGTGGACCACTTGAGAGAGATACCAAGAGAGCATCCTTATGCTGTTGGATTGAAGTCTAGTATAGGAGGCAAAGAGAGAGTGGTTGTGAGTAAGAGGTTGCATAGTTTGTAGTTTATTTGTGAGTGAGTCAAAGATCTTGTAAAAGCAAATATTCAACATCAAGGCTTTGGTTGTAGATTTCTTTTCTCATCTTTAATACAAAAGTGTTTCCCTTTCCCATACATGATTCATGTTCATGTTAATTATTTATTATTAGTTTCCTTGATCATTATAGATCATTGATTTATCTTGTTTCTCTTGTTAGGATTATTAATCCTCCCTTGTCCAATTTGGTCATATGTCTAAATCAGGAGTCATGTCTAAATCAGGAGTCCATCTAGTATATTTATAGTCATTAACACCATTGGGTCCACTTGGCCTAATTGGGGCACATGTTTCAGTTACTAAAGTGTGGGGAACACTAGTTGAGGCTCACTGCCACTGATTGCACTTGATTGCATCAGTTTAGGATCCTCCTAGACCAATCCCTACAATTTAGGAGCCACTGGGAATGCTGAAACCAACCAAGGTTAGTTCAGTTTAGTTGATGACTGGTTAAGCTAAGTTAGGAGTCAATTACATTCATTTCTAGTCCTCTACATTCAGTTAGCGCTAGGTTTACTTGACTGAACTCAGGAGGGGTGCATTTCTCACCTACCACAGTTAGTTAGCCTTAGTCAACATTGAATGTAACACTTGAGTTGTGTTTTAGAACTCCGATGAACTCCGATTATGGTTTAGACAAGGTCAGTTAACTATTGACTCCTTCAATACTGATTTAGACAAGGTCTTAGTTACCTACAGTCAAGTAGAGTCTAATCAATTTGAATTTCCTCATGTGGATTCGAATTGCTTGTGGCTATTAAAGCAATTGTACTTCATTGTAATTATCTATCTAATTACTCTTTGATTAATGAAAATCATTCACAGCTACAAGCCATTTTTGCACTGTTTCATTCTTCAATAACTGAGTAAATTGTGTGATCTATCCTGTGAGTTGTATGTTTGTCCACAGATCTATGTGCTCAATTTAATATCTCTCATGTCTTGTCTTGTTTTATGTATTCTTTGTAGGTATAGTTGATCACATAAGGATCTATGAAACAAGGACAACCTTACACATTCAAGGTAAAGAGAGCTTGTCATTCAAGTAGATTAGTGATCTAGGGAGAGGATATATTGCTGTGTCCTTTTGTTATAGACTTGCACCATGAAGGCTAGGGGAAAAAGCTGTTTCCGCACTGATTGAAATATTCCCAGTAAAAAAATGAAAACTCTAGTGAATAATATGTCTTAATTCATCCATCACAGGATCGGTCTCTCATGAAAGTGACACTTGGATCATAGATAGTGGTGCTTCCAAACATATGACAGGTTACAAAGACTCTCTCTCATGTCTTACCCATAAAGTCTCTCCACACAAAGTGCAGCTCGGGGATGATTATCAATATGCCATCAAAGGATTGGGAGAAGACTATTACAAGCTAAAATCCAGAAATTTCATGAAGATGAAATAAGTATTATATGTTCTAGGTTAAAAAAGGAATCTTGTTTCTATCTTAGCTTTAGATAAGAAAGGTTTTCGAGTTTCTTTTATGTATGGTGAAGTTCTCACGTGGTTGAAAGGAAATAAAATAGATGATGCAGCTATAATTAGAGTTAAAGAAGGACTCTACAAATTGAAGGGGCACAGAGATTCAAATTTTACAACTAATACCATCAGTCCATGTAAAATATGACATAGAAGACTTTCTCATGTCAACTACAAAGAATTTCCAATTGTGAGTAAGGTAGTAACATGTTTACTAGAGATCCATATTAACCATGAAGGAGTATGCAAAGGATGTGATCAAGGAAAGAATACCAAGAACCAATTTCCAAGCAGTAACGGTAAAGCAAAGGGGATCTTGGATATTGTTCACTCATATGTGTGTGGACCGTTTCAACTACTTCCTTAAACATGTATGTTTATTATGTCTCCTTTATTGATGACTATTCTCATAATACTTGGATTCACTTCTTGAATAATAAATATGAGGTATTTGAAAAGTTCAAAGAGTTCAAGGCTCTTGCTGAGAATCTCTTTGAAAAGAAGATTAAGGTCTTGAGATCAAACAATGGAGGAGAATTCACTTCAAATGAATTCAAGGGATTCTGTAAAAAAGCTAGGATTAAGAGGGAGATTACTACATCTTACAATCCCCAACATAATGGAGTAGCAGAAGGGAACAATAGATCTATCATGGATGTAGTCAAACCCATGATTCATGATCAAGATATACCTATGCACTAATGTGATGAAGTAGAGAGGACCACATTTTATGTACAAAATAGAATATCCCACAGTGATCTTGGGAACAAAAATACATAAGAAATGTTTACTGATGAGAAGCCAAAAGTGAGCCATCTGAAGATATTTGGCTGTCTTGTCTACTTATATGTTCCCAAGGAGAAAAGATCAAAGTTGGACCCTTCAGGAAAGAAGGGGATATTTGTTGGTTATCGTTACCAATCAAAATATTATAGAACACACATCCCATGTTTCTGTTAGATTGTTATCAGCCTAAATTTCACATTTGATGAAGATGAAACTTTTAGAAAATCTAGAAAGAACTATGCAGATGAAGATCACGAGGATTTTAGAATTGCAGAAGCTAGTAGACTACCAGTCAGAGATGTTGAAGAAGAACATATACCAAAAGATCATGGTATGGAAAACCCCAAAAGACATATGGAGTCACCTCAGTAGATTATTTCAGCAAAGAGAAGACCAGTTTGGGCTCATGATATGGTGCACCAGAAGGAAGAAAGAGAACAAGACCCTACTCCAATTATGTGGCCATGATATGCAACTTTGTTGATGAGGAACCTACCTGTTTTGAAGAAGCATCAAATAAGAAGGAATGGATGGATGCCATAATTGAAGAATACCAATCTATCATAAAAAATGATTTTTGGGATGTGGTGACAAGGCCAAAGGATAAATAAATGGTCTCTTCAAAGTGGATATTCAAGACAAAGCATTCAACAAATGGAAATATTGAAAAGTTCAAGGCAATATTTATTGCATGAGGTTTCTCTTAGAAGGAAGGGGTTGATTATGAAGACACTTTTTTCCTAGTAGTAATATACACTTCAATAAAAACCATCCTTTCCTTAGAATCTAAGATGTAATTAAAGCTACTCCAAATGGATGCAAATACAAATTTCCTAACTGGTGTGATAAAAGAGGAAGTGTACATTGAACAACCACCAAGTTTTGAAACACATGATAAGAAGACACATGTATGCATATTGAAGAAATATCTATATGTGTTGAAGAAAGCACTTAGAGTGTGGTGTGGAAGAATTGATGGCTTCTTAATGAGCTTGGGCTTTACCAAAAGTAAAGTAGATTCCAACTCTTACTATAAGGTTGTAGATGACGGGATAGTGATATTATTTTTGTATGTGGATGATCTATTTTAAATAGGAGAAGAGAAGCTCATCAATGAATGTAAGAAGAATCTTACAACATAATTCAAGATGAAATACCTTGGTTTGATGCATTACTTTCTAGGTATCGAATTATTGCAGTTCCCAGATTAGATTTTCCTAAATCAAGGAAAATATGCAGTTGAAATCCTAAAGAGATTTGGGATGTTGGATTGCAAGGAAATGAACAGTACGATGGTAACAAAACTAAAGCTCCTGAATGATGAATCTTCGGAAAAAGTAGATGTCACCCTATATAGACAAATTATTGGCTCACTGATGTATTTGACAAATACAAGACCATATATATGTTTTGTTGTAAACACCTTGAGTCAGTTTATGGTGGAGCCCTAACATGTTCACTTAGTTGCAACAAAACATGTGATGAGGTATATAAAGGGTACATTGGATTGTGTCATCATATATGTAGCCGACAATGAGTTCATATTGTATGGATATACTGATTCATATTCGGTAGGGAGCGCTATAGATAGAAATAACACTTTAGGATGATGTTCATGGCTCAATAGAAATCATACTAATTTTTCTCTCAGTATAGGTGAGGCTAAATACATTGTAGCATGTTCAACCTATAGTGAAACAATATAGATTCATAAGTTATTGGAAGGATTGTTTGATGTTGATATGGATGCAATTGATATTTATTGTGATAACCAGAGTTGCATCAAGATGACAGAGAACCTGATGTTTCAAAACAAGTCAAAGCATATAGAAATCAAGTGTCACTACATCCGAGATATGGTGTAAAGAAGAGCTGTGAAGCTCTAGTATGTTCTTACAGAGGAACAAGTTGATGATGTATTGACTAAGCCTTTTTCTTGTATAAAGTTTGAATATTTTTGAGGAAATCTTGGTGTAGTATGAAAGGACCTCCCTCAAAAGAGGGAGTGATGATGATGTTGTTGTTGGTGGTGTGGAGAGTGGTATGCCAACTTAGTATAGGAGTGGTATGTTAGTGCAGACAAGTCGGATGGGTTTATTGGAGTGGCTACTAAAGAGTGACTATAGATGTCCACTATGTCCTAGCATTCTTATGCTGAGGATGGTCCTGGATTCATTTGAAGACGATGCGGGTCTTGCATTCATTTGATGACAATGGTGTCTTAGCATTATTATGTCGAGGATGGAACTGCATTCATCTGCAGGCCATGAGGGTCCTACATTCATTTGTAGACGATGGTGTCCTAGAATTCTTATGCTGAGGACGGTCCTGCATTCATTTGCAGATGACATGTTATCAGCCAAAATGGAACTTCTCTGTCCGAGTGCCGACATTCCTCATGTTGGTACACAAAAGGACAAATTAGGATTGAAGTAGCCAAAACACTATAGATGTGCATGACCTTTGATGCTTTATCCTCAAACCAACCTTATATATTTTTATTCTGAGTTTTGGGTTGCATATGCGACTATATGCATTGTAACTCATGTATCATACATGAGTATTTGCATTGAAACCCGTGTATACTTGCATACGCGAGTTCCCTTTGAGAAACACATGTATTATACATGAGTTTCCTATACTAAGACCCGCGTATACCTTAATTCAACATTAAAAAATATAAATTGAGATTAGATGAGATTAGTTGGGTGCTAATCCATAACTATCCCAACCATCTCAACCATCCCAACCTTCGAAACTACTCTATTTACCAAAGTATAAATAGAGGCCTTGGGGTGGGGGCTAATGAATCAATTTTGGAGAGCAATGTTATGCTGGTGGTATACCTTAAAAATATTGGAGCAGAAGAACTTAGATTCCTTTCGTTACAGAGGAGTCCTTGTGTCAGAAGCTGGGTTGTATTCTTATTCACCGCTTGTCAATAAAGAGAATTCTTCTTCCAATCTTGTATTGTGTCTATTTCATGTATATTGGTTTAATGAATATGTTTGATTATATTATATATATGCTTTTCATCTAACCTATGATATATATATGCATGAGATATTACTTGAAGGATTTGCTCTTTGCAGGTGAAGAGGTGCATCCCTAGAAGCTTTGGAAAGAAGTGGAGCGAGAGAAGACCAAGCTTGGATCAACCGTCGTTAATCGGGTAAGTCAATACTTTCTTCCAATTCTCTTTCCATTTTATGTAAAAAGCTGATTGTATCCAAGTTAGTAGTAAGTTGGTAACCCCAGACCCTAGGTTACAAGGGTGCAATATTCTGAACAATAGAACTGGTGACTCCGTTGGGGAGTCCAGCCTGCTGTGGGTTCATCCTATAGGTGCTTTACCAGTCTTTGCTCTAATTCTGAGTGTGGTCTTTTTATCTTGCCTTTGACTTGGAGTATAGTGTGTCCAGAGACCTGTACTATTTTTATTTGAATTTTTTTGTTGTTGTATACGCGGGTTTCTGCTATACATAGTTGAGTATAGCAACTTGTATATGCGGGTTGCTCTATAATACAGTCACGTATGGTACACGGGTTTGTCTATAAGATAGTCGCGTATATCCTGTAGCAGTATAAAATTTTTGGTAGGGTTTTCTTGTCCTTGTCTTGGTTTATTTTTGTCTACTTATGGGTCTTCTGTCGTTGGCATAAATCTGTAAGTCTAAAGTCCTGTATGCCATACTTTTTGCTTGTTGATTAAGCCTTTGAGTTTTCTTTGTTTGAATCTTCTTTCATCTAGTGATTTGAAGTTGGCCCTCCTGCTTGGTCTATGAGTCCGATGCTGTGTGTCTGAGTCAGTGATTAGGGATTTAGATACCTTATACTCTGTGCTGCTGTGTGTAGTATCAGTTTGCCACTTGTTCTTTAGTAAATCTAGTGGATTTTATTCATTAGTTTTTTTCAAGTCAGGATTTTCAATAAGTTTTCTTCCTGTTGGTTGAAGTTGGTTATTGTGGGTCCTCTATACTTCATTTTGTTTTTTATATGTTGTGATTATTCAAACTTGCTCAAAATTTTTCATTTAGGTGCATTATAGTTTTTAAAGAATTTGAAAAAGTGAAGAACAACATGTTATGCTTTTGCATTTAGTTGCACTTAGTAGTTTTCTTTTTAGTATTTTCAAATAAAATTTCAAAAATTATAAAAAGAAGTCTTAGTTTTCCGCCACTTAGTTTCAATTTTATTAGCTTACATTTACAAAAAGAAAAGAAAAGAAATTTGGTTTAAGTAGTTGCAATTTGCTTTATACATCATTTTGCTTTTTCTTATCGAGTCTATAATATCACATTCTTTCATGCCATTTACCTTCTGACTAAGAGCAACCCTTAAAATGAATGATATAATTTAAAATTTATTAGTAAGTTTTATTTTATAGGGTCATACACCAACTAGCTTAGGCTAGACTTGTGGAATAGGAAGTTTAAACTCGCCATAAGTGTTTAAATTCAGACGTAGTTGGCCAAAAAATAAGTAAACCCTTTTCTATGTTGATTGTATCTGGAAAGCTCCTCTCAAATGAGAGTTAAGCATGAGGCGGCATGGAGGCTTGGACTGAGGAGATAACCCTCTGATTCCTTGTCAAAGCACATACCAATGTTTTTGCGCATCTGGGGATTTTGTCTTAGACAGGGTTTCAGGCTTTGCTACCCTACCCATGCGTATGAACCAAGCTTGCTACTGTTCCCCCAGACTATCAATATAGTTGAGGTAGCCTTTAGTCTCTCTGACATCTAGGGTTCATACACAGGTACACCGGAAGGCTATTTCTGGTTGACCTTGGATGGGCTTGGAAGTTAACCCTTGTAGAAAGTGTCGAAGGGCGGTGGGTGATTCCTCCACTTGTGCCTAAGAACATCTTCAAGGACGCTAAGTAACTTTCTCTCAGCTTTCTTCTCGAAAGAATATCTTATACCCCTTGTGTTTGTTGTGACTTTAGGAAATTTTGTAGTGATTGCTCTGTGGTTTGTTTGTGTTTAGCCGGCCTTAGGGAGTGGAGAGTCAAATTTTAAATCATGGAGGACCTACCTCTTAGAAGGTGAAGAAGGTTGCAAAAACTTCCTCCTCTTGTTACAGTGGAACCTCCACTGCCCCCTCAAAGGTGGAGATCAGACATAGACGGTTTTTTCGAAACGGTAGGAATTAGTGAAGTTTCGAGTGAACCATAACTTAGGACAAACTAGGTTGATACAACCACGGTAGTGATAGAAGAATCACAGGCTGACGAGTTTGCGAGAAACTTTAATTCGCCTCTTACTGACCTAAACGATCTAGTGATCATCCAGGTTTGTCCTTTCAATTCACTTGTGATTGGTGTTCATGTGGGCAGACTAATGTCTAGTGTAGGAGAAAGTCCTTCTACCTCCACCTCAGTTGTTCCGGGTGAAGGAGTTCCACCTCCCCCGATTGGTGCCCCTAGAACAAATATACCTACTAATCCTTTAACTCCAGCTAGTTGGGTGGTTCAATCACCAACTTCAACAAATGTAGTAGGCACTTCTGGTGGGGTGGTCACTGGGATACCTAGTGTACCTTCTATTTCAACTTCTTTTGCACACACTGCTCAGAGTGGTCCTATTGGATCCTCTTCATTTGTCCAGAGTTTTCCTTGGAATGGGGGGCACATTCCCCCATCCGCTCCATATGTAGGTCCAACACCTGCATATGTAGGGGTGCAGTTCGGAAATGCTAACCCTTATGGTCAAGGTTTCCAAATGCCAATTTCAGATCCTTTCTCTCTTTTTAGTGGAGGGATACCTGCTCCTGTTTTCCAAACTCCAGTTTCAGCTGGGGAAGCTCTAACCTCATACAATGCACCACATATGAACAATCCATTGGCTTATGGGTGGAATCCTTTCCAAAGTGGTTCGACTACTTCACAACCGGTAGCTGGGGGAAACCCCACCTTCACATTTGGGAACTAGGGGGAAAGTACTTCTACTTCCCAAGATGGTACTTTTCATGCTCTGGTTAGGCCCAAGCTTCCTTTTCTTGCAACTTTGAATTTGATAGATTTGTCCAAGCTAATGATTGACCCGGTGAGACATGATGCCTCATGACCACATGTTCTTACCAAGTTTCCCTTGGATATCCCAAAATTCAAATACAAAGTTGGTGAAGACCTAGGGGCTCATATCACCACTTTTCACTTGTGGTGTTCCTCTAACTCACTAAACAATGACATCGTTTGGTTGAGACTGTTCCAAAGAACACTTACTAGTGCCGTAGCAAAGTGGTACATTGAACTGCCCTCTACTGCGTTTGGTAGTTTTTGGGACTTAGCCAATGTGTTCCTTAACCATTTCCAACTTCCTGTCCGGTGATGATGCCGAGACAGACTTATTGTCCACCTTTCGACAGGACAAATCCACTCACATTTCAGATCACATCCAAGAGTGGAGAAGGCGGAAGAGGCTCATTAAGGCCACTATCCCTCCTGAGTTTTTACTAGAATGGTTCCTTAAGTCCTTATTACAGTATATATCTAAGGATGTATCCACTTCGGGAATAACTAACGAGGAAGAGGCTATCCTCAGGGCCCAACAGTTAGATTTGATATATTTTCAGTCTGGGATTCTATACGAAATCATCCCTGATGTACCAAGGCCAACACATAGTGTTGAGAAACCTAATCCTGGACCCCATGCCGATGGTGTGGTTGGTTCAGTGAAATCTCCCAGTGTGGTGTATTTGGATAAACAAATCCATGGGTTGTCCTTCAAACACTCTACGGTGGAGGCAACAGAGGCTTACCCCTCACCCCAGAATGCAAATGTTTTTGCGCAATCCTCCCAAAAGGGTAATCAGTAGCCCGGTGGGAAAAAGAAAAAGGGGAAGAAAGGTGAGGGAAACCAAAACAAGACAAAACCCACAAACGATGCTAATGGGGGAAAAAAAGAGAAGAAGAAGGTGAAATTTCCATGTAAGTTACAGCGATAATTTTAGGGGCGAATTTTAGCCAAGTGGGCTATTTTTCAATGTTTTTCTCCCAAAAAAGATTCGCCATTTTGCATTTTTTGAAGCCTTGTTTTTCCCAATTTTGATGGGGTAAATTTTTTTCACCCTAAAAATCGCCAAATTATTATATAAACAATATAAAATCCTTGGAAATTAAAATATTTTTTGAAAAATATCGCCAATCATTTTTTAGTTGGAGTTTTAAGAATTGGTAATATTCGCCAACATTTATACACTTTTAAATAAGTATGGTTCCTTAAAATCATCCCTGGTAAGTTGTGAAAGGAAGATCACCTAACCCATCAATGTCCCCTTATGGACCAAGCTCAGAAGCTGCTCAAAATCCAACAACCGATTGTTCTAAAGGATCCTTTTCCCCAAGGACAGAATTCAGCTTCAGCTTCTAATGTAGCAGGGGGCACTCCAAACGCCCCTTACCCAAATTATATCAACATGGTTCGATCCCAGACATTACTCCAGACTAGGAAATATAACTATGAGACAGAGGCTCCAGAGAAGGGTAAGTCTATAGGTGAAACTTCTAACCCTCTCACAATTGAAAAACCTGCCGAAACTATGCCCAAGATACCAAAAGGTGTCTTCAAGAAAACATTGCACAATCCTAATGCTAGGGCTGCAACCAATTGCTATGCAGTTGAAGATTTAGCCCAAACCCCTTGTTCGATGTTGGCTTTAGAGGTGTTACAAAGTCGTCCCACCCAACGAGATGCACTCTTAGTAGCCTTAGGTAGTATGGATTCATCGAGCCTCATGGTGAAATTTAATTTGTCTGATGTCGAAATTTTCCTGCCGTATCATGTGGCCTTATCGATATATGTCATCCATGGCAAAAAAACCACTGGAAGGGAAATTGTTGATGAATGTGCTTCTACATGTGTCATGTCCTTGTCTTGCTAGAAGGATCTTGGGTCTCCAGAGCTAGTTCCATCGAAAACCCTACTTATTGCTTTTGACGGAAGGTCATTTCATCCACATGGTATCCTACCAGCTTTCAATATAAAGTTGGCAGGGAAGGAAGTGTCTGTTGAGGTAGAGGTGATTGATATGCCATTGGATTATAACTTTCTCCTAGGGAGAAGTTGGACTTATTCCATGTCAGCTATTGCATCGGCCATTCTTTGGGTAGTAGTGTTTCCGCATGAAGGGAAGTTGGTTACCATAGACCAACTCGGTTTTACTCAGAAGGGCCGCATGGAAACTAATGAGTCCACCGTCCCATTGGTTGATTAGGTTAAACCTGCTTCAGAGAGATTAGGGGCTAAAATGTATTCATCTTTAATGGACACATTCGATTTTCCATCCCCGATTAATTACTGTATTCATCATTAATGGGCACATTCGATTTTCCAGCCCCGATTAATTACTTAGGTTATACTAGTGTAGGGAAGTCTATTGCAATGGTTGTCGATAGAATGGACCCTTAGGCTATTCCTTTCTGTCATGAACTTGAAGTTCCCTTATCAGAAGCGTAATTAGCTTATCAAGATATCATTCATACTGCTACTGATCCCATTTTGGTCCCTCTAACTGTCTAAGAGGAGCCGGAAGAAGCCTATATGCCTGCTTGGGCAGAGAACTCTTTGCATATTGAAGACTGCTTAGACATGGTTTTTCCATATGACGAAGCCATTTTGGAAGCTATGTGTGGATGAGATAAGATTTGCGAAGATATTCATCATCGATCCTATTTTCTTCCAGAATTAAGCAGGATTGAAAATAAAGAGTTCCATATGAGACTGGCAGGTGATGCTAATATACCAATCAATCCCTTACCAAGGGAGGGAATATTTACCGAGGGGAATATGGAAAACATTTCCATTACTATTCCTATCAACATCTCTGTGAACTCAAGCATTGTGGAAAATGTACATATTGGTGCAAACTACTCTCCGGAGGAGATTTCTATCTATACATCCTTATTTAAGGAATTTCGCGACGTATTTGCCTGTTCATATGAGGAGATGCCAGGCATAGATCCATCGATAGTCAAACATGAAATCCGAACCTATCCTAATGCCAAACTAGTTCGATAAAAACTTAGACCTGCCAATTCGCAAAAAGTGGTAGCTGTTAAAGCTGAAGTTGAAAAACTGTTGAAATCCAGTTTTATTTACTCGATAGATTTGACAGAATGGGTATCCAACCATGTTCTTGTCGACAAAAAGCAAGGAATGATACGTGTCTGTACTGAATTTTGTTATTTAAACAAATCTTGTCCTAAGGATAACTACCCCACACTATTCATAGATCAAAACATTGATGCTTGTGCGGGGAGTGAGGCCTTTTTGTTTATGGATGGTTTCTCTCGGTATAATCAGATTCAAATCAAACCGGAAGACTAACACAAAACAACTTTCATTTGTCCTTGGGGTACTTTTGTGTATAATAAAATGCCTTTTGGATTGAAAAATGCAGGGGCTACCTTTCAGTGGGAAATGAATTTTTCCTTTCATGACATCAAGTCTATTGTTGAACCCTACCTAGATGATCTACCAGCACATTATAAAGAGAATTGATCACCCAGATCACTTGCATTTAATTTTTGAAAGATGCAGACATTATAAAATACATTTGAATCCCCACAAATGTGTTTTCTGTGTCAATTCCGGGAGGCTGCTTGGGTTCATTGTTTCCAACAAAGGTATTTAGTTGGATCCTTTGAAAGTCGAGGCCATACTAAATCTACCTCCTCCTCGTTCCATCAGGAAGCTTCAGAGCCTGCAAGGGAAGTCCAACTTTCTCCAATGTTTTCTCATGAATTATTCCAAGATCACCAAAGGTTTTATGCACCTGTTGAAATAGGAAACCCCATTTGTATGGGATGAAACCGCACAACTTGTGTTCAAGGCATTAGAGAAATATTTGTTGTCATCACCTTTATTGCATCCGCCAAATTACTCTCATGATTTCATATTGTATTTGGTCACATCCAAGTCAACCATAGGGGTAATACTAGTCTAGGAAGATGATAAGCTCCAAGAGCATGTCGTCTACTATCTTAGTTGTGCTTTACCTGGCCCTGAAATTAGGTATTCCCACGTTGAAAAGTTGGCATTAGAAGCTATGTATTTTGTTAAGAGGTTGCGTCACTACATCTTACCGAGGACTATGACAGTAGTGGAGGATGTTAATCCTTTCCAGTATGTTTTTTCTCGATGAATAGTTGGAGGAAAATTCAATAAATGGATAGTCATTCTCTAGGAGTTTGACTTAGATTTTCAATCCATGAAATCCAAAAAATACTTAGTTTTTGTAAAGCTCATTGCAGGATTTCTTGTTGAAGAATATGTAGCCATTGAAGAATACTCATTCCCACATGAGCACATCTTCTTGATTTTCACCTTTGACCCTTGGTACGGAGATATACTTGTCTATCTCCAGACTCTGAAGTGCCCTACAACCTTTTCACAGGAAGAATGACGCAAATTACACTTACATGCAAAAAACTACCTCATTATTGGAGATACTTTATGTCATAGAGGGGTAGACTCTATTTTGCGTCGGTGTCTTACCCACGAAGAGGCTGAGATTGTCCTAAATGATGTCCATAGCAGGGCGTGTGGGGGTCATTTATCTAGGTTAGAAATGACCCATAAGATCTTACGTGCTGGTTATTTTTGGCCCACGATATTTAAAGGTTATATGGAAGCCATGAAGCATTGTCATCTTTCTCAGCTTTACACCAAAAAGATGCGGTCGCATCCTGCTCCATGATTTCCCGTCATCTCAGTGGGTCCCTTCACCAAGTGGGGGATATATTACATGACGTGCTACCCTGTTTCAGCTGGGGGGCACAAATAAATCATTGTCATTGTAGATTACTCCACGAAGTGGGAAGAGGCAATGCCCACCTATAAGGTTGACGGGGAAACTACAGCTTTTTTTCGTTTTCAACCAAATTATCACACGTTTCGGTATTCCTAAAGAGTTTGTCACTGACCATGGAAATCACTTTCAAAACAACATGATGACTGAGTTGACCACTACACTAGGGTTTAAACAAGAACATTCATCTTCTTTCTACCCACAAGCGAATGGTCAAGTCGAGGCAGTAAATAAGACCTTGAAGACTATTCTCAAATGTACTATTAATGCAGCTCATCCAAATTGGCACATCATGGTGTATCCTGCACTTTGGGCTTATCGAACCAATGTGAAAACTACCACCATATTTTCTCCTTTCCAACTCGTTCACGAGGTGGAAGCAGTAATCTCAGTTGAATGAGAAATCCTGTCCTTAAAAATTGCCATTCATGTGTTACCTGATACGACTGAGCTAGAAGAATGTTAGTTACACTTAGAACATCTAGATGAGCAGCGTAGGGATGTGCTGACTGAAAAATAGACTCATAAAAATAGGGTGAAAAATCAATACGATAAATCAGTCAAACCTAATATTTTTTATGAAGGGGAACTTGTCTTGCTTTGGGACAAGGATAAAGAACCCCTAGGGGCAAGGAAATTCAAGTTTATGTGGTTAGGACTCTATGTCATGTCAAAATTTTTGAAGAAAGGTGCATATGAATTAACTAATTTTGAGGGGAATAAGCTGCTTGAGCCTAGAAATGGGCTCCACATGAAGAAGTACTATGCTTAGGCCTAACACTTTTTCTTGTATATAAATTTATGTACAATAGTTCATCGGTTTTGTGTTCTTATATCATTTGTTGGTTGTTACAGATGTCTTTTGAATGCTTTGTAGGTTTTGCAAATGGTGCTAGTCGTCACACTTACAACCTTGCTTTAGCCGCATGGGTTATTTACTCACCCTCAGGACAACTAGTTGCCTCTGGTGGTGCTTTCCTAGGTCCTGCTACCAATAATGTGGCCGAATATAGGGTTGTCATTAAGATTTTATGGGATGCCTTGTCATGTTGCATCACCCAGCTGGAAGTCAGACTTGACTCTCAACTGGTGGTTTCCGAGCTCAATCGAGCTTATCATGTGCAGAACCCTATTTTATTACGTCAGTTTATGAGAGTTAGGTTATTGGAAAGAAATTTTGATTTTGTTACATTTAATCATATTCCAAGAAATCAAAGTTCATTAACTGATGCATATGCAAACTATATCTTGGATTGGCACTTACACATATTTCATAAAAATACACAACAGATACATTGCAAAAACACATGTAAATAAACCAAATATATATATATATATATATATATATATGCAAGTATCTATCCATATAGATAGGTCGAGTTCTTGATCCTTAGATCCAGTCATAACTGTATAATATAAAAAAAATGCAAAAATTGGACTGTAATCCATAAAATGCCCCTAGGTCTAATATTGACCACCCTGGTCGTCTTGACCACCATGGTCATCCTGACTGCCCTGGTCACCCTGATCATCCTAGTCATCATGCTCTCGAGCTTCTTCATCTTGTTCAACTGCAACAGCCTCAACGACATCTATGTAAACAAGTAATGCTCTGGATACCCTTCTCATAAGGCGTATCCAGGTAGGTGGGATACCAACCACTAGTTCTTGCATAATGGTAGGTATATGATCAATACGTAAAGTAGGGACTCTTTGGGTAAGCCTGGACAACTTCCCCTAAAGAACCCTAATCAAACCATGATCCTCTCCTGCCACTGGTCACACATACATACCAGGATGCCCATTAGGGCGGACTGGTCCAATATTTGCATTTTAAACATTTACAGGATTAAAAAATTGTATACATATGTATATATCTTAATGATTAAAAATTCATAAAAAATTAAAAACTTGAAAAAAACCAAAATACCTGACACTCCCCATCCTCCTCCAGGAGGGAGGACAAGGTCATTGTCACCCCAAAAATCCATCCCAAAATATGGAAACTGCTTCAGTGTTGGTAGCTGTCGCTCCCACCATAGGTAGAAGTCATCATCGTAAACACTCTGAACCGATCCACCACTGCCCTGGTGGAGGAATATTTCTCCCTACCTACTTAGTCTAGGCTGACGGGGAGAGAAAGCTGGTAGAGGAACTATGGGGATTAGATCGAGCACTCTCTCAAAGAAAAAGGCCACTAATATTCTAGAATAACTGAATTTATTCCATCGGCCTCTCTTGCAGTCAGAGAGTTGCTTCTTCATTATTGGGATTACTCCCAAACACTAGTCAAATAAATCCCCCTGTAGACATTCCACTGCAATTCTCATTTGGTTTCGAGTTGCAAGATGAAGTGATGATGATACTGCAACCCTTACTATTGTGCTTACCAACACCTGTAATAGCAAGTTGTGGATATGTGCAATAGGGATGCAAGTTCCTCTTTTCTGAGTGTCAGGTGCATAGTAAGTGTCAATATAGTTCTGAACACTTATAAGGTCACCACCCTTGTCGGTACCTTCCAAGTTTAAAGGAGCTCCCCATCGTGACAAATCCACCATAAAATAGATGTCCTCTAGTGCAATTTCTAGAATCTCACCTTGTAGGTCAAATGCACCTAGATCATGATCCTAGTAGTTGATAAAATATTCCAGTAAACAAACATTACATCGCATAGGTGAGGTACAAAAAAACTTCAGCAACCCACTTTGCTATAATGTGTTAGCACTCAGAATGTACCCATGTTGTAAAAACGTAAACTCCGAGGTAACAGCAAAACCACTTTAGAAAGAAACTGGTATTTTCTTTCAGAGAGGGATCTCTCAATACAGATTTAACAAGACCATGTATAAAACAACACTTAAAGATTTGTATATTTGGCTGAAACAATCACATAACCATTGGGCATGGAGTCATATATAAAGGTATCACAAAGACATGTACACGAGATTCATCAAAGACAAGATAATCACATCATCACAGTCATTAAATTTGATCCAGGTGAAACAGAAGAGATGAGGAAACAACCCATTAATACAGAGCATCAAAGATGAATTCTATATCAACTTTAGCAGAAAAAATCATATAATATCTGAAATGATGACTAGAGCATAAGCATATGAATTCTAATCATCTGACGCTATATTCTAGATACGAGGAAGAAACAGAACGGAGTGTTACACAAGGGAAATACAATCACATAAAAAAGAAGAAGCACAGACTGTAATATCAATGATACAGGAATCTCTGACAAAACTCTCATGCATCCACTTTGTTATTCAAAAACTGATCTGTTCTCCAAAATTCTTTTCGCCCGATGGGTTCCAACCCCCATCTCTTAAAAAAGATGCAAATTTATACATAAAATAATAGGATTCCCCCAAGAAGATCAATAATAGAATGATCGGCTTAATTTAGAGTTTGTAACTGAATCCCTAACTCCTAGGAAGTTTGTTACAACTCCACTCCTAACAGATCATAAAGTACAAATCAACTTGATAACAAACTTTTGCCCAGCCAGCTCCACGTCTTTGCCTCATCAGCTCCACGTTTTTGCCCCATCAGCTCCACGTCTTTGTCTCATCAGCTCCACATCTTTTCCCCATCAACTCCTCAGTGCATAACGCCTATTTCTAAGAATGAAGAATATACTTTGTCTTTCCGAACCGCTCCACAGCTTTCCACTGCTCCGAACTTGGGGTGTCACACTCCACCATTTCCCGAATTGCTAATTCGAGCTCCATATATGCTTCATAAGACTTCTTGGGAAATCTGGCTCTGATAATTGTGAACTTCTGTAGAATTTTGAAATCTTTTGTTAACATATCCACAATGGTTTTCCCTGTTAGGCTTTTCTCCAAATCATTAAATTTTGAGTGGTCCATGCGGCACTGGACAAGCAGGTTATGATAATGTTCCTGTGAGAACATCTGACCCTCCTCGTCCCAGAAGGAAGGTAATCCGTCTTCGAACAACTCTTTGAAATCCTGTTTGAAATTATTAACCTGCAACTGCAATTCTTCTGACTTATCTTGGACTGTCTTCATTAAGTGGTGCTTGTGGATGAATTTCTTTGACCACAACACTATTGATATTTTGTCTGTTATGCCCATATTGTGCAACTTCTGATATGTCAGTGAATTCAGAAAATTTAGTGTGTTCTGAGCTGTAGTAAGAGGTCTTTTCTCCATATGTTCATTTACCAGTTTTAATCTCTGGTGAGCCAAATTTATCAGTATATTCAAATCATCAATAAAATTTAGATAGTGTCGGAACTTGGTAATATCTATAGACAAGGTATCCCAAATGATATGTTTTTCCTCTTGAAGAGGGCCTTTCCTGATGCATTTGTCTTTTAGCTCATTGAATTTTTTCTGTAATCGATTCCTGTCCTGCAATATTTGTTTTTTGCTTTCACTTACTTTGGATAGTTCAGCCTTTATTTTTTAATTCTCTGCCTTTAACTCTTTAATTGCTTCATCTTTTAAGCTCACCTGGGACATAGGCACCAACAGATCATCTGCAGAAAAATTATCCAATGGCTTGTCGATGTTTACAATGGACAAGTCTTCATCAGTGGGGGTTTCACTCAATTAAATCCTCCATAATTTCCTTCTTGTCGCTTTGGTCCTTTTTCAGTAAGGAAATTTGAGATAATAGTTCATTCCACTCGGCCTCCCACCTGTCCTTTTCCTCCTGTAACTCGACAGCTTTTCCTTTATACTCCATCATCTCTTGATGGACTTTATCCTTTTCCTCTTGCAAAGCCATTAATTCAGCTGATTGGACGTGCTCTGAACCTGGGATCTTCAGTTTTTTATTTAAGACCTGGAGTGCATTGTCTTTCTCCTCCCGCATCCTCTTGACTGACTGGGTGTTGTCTGAACTAACAATGTCTGTTTGCAGTTTTCTAATCTGAATGACATTTGCTTTATTCTCAACCTTCTCATGCTTCAATTGAACTTCTAATTTGTCTATCAAAACTTGCAATTTATTAATCCTTACCATGGCTTGTAATAAGTCTGAGTAAATGATATCACTGGTTTGTTTGTGCAGCTGAATCTTATCCGGAGTACTGATTTTGTCCAGCCGGATCTCCATTTCAGACATCTTCTTGTCGTTTACTATAGCCATCTTAAATGTATTTCTCTCAGCATCTCTAGCAGAAACTAGAGAGGTTTTTGAACTGTACAAAATTCTCACTCTTGGGATCAAATTTCTTGTCTCCTCCAGAGACTGTTTCCTCTTCTCCATGTAGCTGGCTTTGAGCTCTTCCTTCAACTTAAATACAGGGGTTGATTCTGAACTATCTACATCACCCTCTACATTTTTAAAAGATAATTGATTTACTTGCACGGTTTTCATGGGAATTAGGGCAACCCTTTTGAAACCATCAGACACTTCCTCATTTACCATTTCACCACCTTCAAGCAGCTTTGCCTTTTTATGGGACCCATCTTCGTCCACTTCCATACTCTCAGTTTTAGACAAACTCCTCTTAACCGCAATCCTAGCACCTTCTGTTATTTTGGTTGCTGTGACAGGTACAGTATCTGCATCTTCGTTAGGCTTTGATATCTTAGTAAACTACAGCAAATTGGCCACTTCAGCCAACCCCTCAACAGGATGGTGCTCAAATGGTTTATTCTTGTTGGCCTGCTTCCTCAATGAGATCACATGGTGGGGATCGTAATTCACTTTTGACTCCTTTTGGAAATCCATATTCTCTAGCAATTTCTCTATAAATGCTAGGGTGCCTTTACCTTTAAAAATGAAAGAGCCGACTTTAAGTGGAAATTTAATGTTTGAAGATTTTTTGAAAGTACCAAAGTGCTCTTCCTCAGACAGCAATCTTTGCCTCATGAACTCAAGTGCGAAAATCTTTGGGGTCAAAAAGGAGGGTAGCCTATAAGGCTGACCAGTAAAGCCATATATTCTTAACACTGTGTAATCTCTGTACAGGAACCAGTCCCCCACCCTATCTTCGGGTGAAGACTGCATTAAACATCTCATCTCGTCCATGACATGGGGCATTTCCTCATCAAATAGTATTTTGTACATTTCCGCCATGATCGAATTAGCAAATTCGAACATGCTGATTTGCTTGGGCAAATCAGAAGAGCATAGAGTACTTAAAAATTTCAACTCGGTGACATTGGAGCACAACAACATATTGAGCAAGTAGGTCTGAAACTTGAAGAACCGAACTTTTGGAAACTCAGCAAGCTGAAGATGGATTGCTTCAGCGAGATACTCGTCTAAATTAAACACATGGACTGACTGGGAATCTGAGCTCAAAGAACTTATTCTTAATAAAAACCCAAGGATGACATCGCCCACATGGAAATCATCATCCTGACCTAACACTTGATAGACCAGGGAAATTACCAATTGGACTTCATTCTTAAAAATGTGTACATGATAAGGCAGAAAAATACCGTTAAGGGACTGACCTTCCTTCAGAATGGTAGACAGGAATTGACAGCGAGTTTCAGTTTCACAATTCTTAAAAAATTCAGCAAGGGCAGACTCATTTACCGACTCATGATTAACAGGGTAATTTTTGGGCAAACTGAGGTTTTCTCTAATGACTGTGGAATCGACCTTACAAAGTATTCTGGACGCGGACCATCTCACAATAATCCTCTGAGAAGGAGAGTAGTTGACAACACACCACTCTGCAAACTCCGGGAAATGGAGGGTTTGCTCGAGGGTGAAGTAATATAGGAAAGACTTACACACATTCAGTACATCGTTCCCTTGTGAGTTGTAATACCACAACTTCTCCTTACTAACAGACACGCTCCCTATAGATAGGAAGGGGTCGCACACGCTCCTATCTCTGTCTACTACAAACTCTTCTCTGTCATCTACGACCTGACCAGACACTTGAACTTATTTCCCCTGGTCCATTACTTAATTTATAATGGTAATTTGGACAGAGGAATTACAGGGTTTAAGCTTTACCTGGTCGATTGTAGAGGCGTGTGCTCGGAGCGTGCCCGAAACTAACAAATGGAAGCTGACTAATCATCCAGTCCTTTTCACCCGTCCCAAGTGAATAAAATAACAATGATAGAGGTCAACCTTGCTTTTATAGGCCACTTTTGTCTCTGGAGCCTACCACAATTATCCACGTGGGCAATAATTTATTTTCCGCAACCACCATCTATTCCTATCTGCCGCACACTTCTATTCCCCGGATTCGTTCAAAACCATTGATCTGATTCCTCTTTAATTTTCAACCTTTGGATCACGTGCCATGTACCTCGTTCCGCCAGGAATCCTGATCATAAAGAACGTGCAAGTCTCCACCCCGGAAACATCTCCAACCGTCGATGCAATTGCTTCTCATCACTCCACCGTTAGATTGGGAAAGAGATATTCGATTCCGCTAAGTTTTCCGACCTTATCCTTCGTGCAATTTCATGCTCCGAAATTGCCCACAGCTGTGGATGCGATCAACCTTTATTTGTGAGCCGTCGGATCGTGTCACACCTACCAAATTCCGCTGGGCTCTGCCATTTTAACCACCGTGCAAGTTTATCTTCCGGAATAATCACCCACCGTTGATCCACTTCACTTTTAGTCGTCAACCGTCAGATCAATCGCCACGTACCACATTCCGCTGGGTGCTTTGGATTTATTTGCCGTGCAGGTTTTGGCTCCAAAACCAATCCCAACTGTGGATGTGATCTGACTCTACATCTCCACCGTTGGATCGAGTGGGATGTAATTGATTCCGCCGGACTAAATTGCTTTAACCAACCCGAAATTTCATAAGGCAGATTAAACATGGACCGTGGATCTGCCCGAGCTAGATTGATAGCCATCGATCTGTGCACCCGATAAACGCCCAGACATACTTTATCTTCTCAATTTTTTGAAGAGCAGAGAGGATATTGGCCATTGATTTTATTCCTTCTTCCACCGCGGCTTAGGATCTTTGGTAACTTAATCATTTTTTTTGCCTATCGTCCCATTCTTACAATATATCCTTTAACCAAAGTTTGGTAAACACTTATTGTTTCTCCTCCACCATGGTTTTTTATCCCCCTGCTAAACAATGGTGTTAACAGCTGGCTCCATCTGGGGATGATATCCTCCCTACGAGGTATCAAAGAACTCGTAGACAGTTTTTGATTTTACGTAATAACTTTCAAAAACCCATCTTTTGTTTTTGTAAATATATCATTTTTATATATTTTTAGAAAAGGAATGGTATGCTTCCTGAATCTTAGGGATTTCACTGCGAGCTTTCAAATACACTCGGCGTACCATCCATATTTATTTGTAAAGAGAAATAAATATGTACAATCTATGATACAAATTTTACCTTCCTCCTTAGGATAGGTAATGCTTCAGATATCTTCCATTTACAGGGTTGCTCTCAAGAAGAACCCCATTTGTATATTCCAGCAAAAATGCATTTTGACCTCTGTATCCAGCAACAACATAAGGTCCTACCCACATAGGATCAAATTTTCCATGCTTGTCTTCATTAGGAGCATCCCACTTCAAAACCAAGTCATTGATTTGAAACTGCTCTTCTTTAATTCTTCTATCAAAAGTGTTTTTCATTTTCTCTTGATGTGACTGCACTTTGTCGTAAGCCCTATTTCTTCGTTCTTCTAGCGCGATGATCTAATTTATCCTTCGCTGTATGTGATTTGGTTCTTCTTGCTGATCCTGGAAATATCTCATGACTGGTACCCCTAATGATGTTGGAAAAATCACTTCAGCTCCATACACCAGTTGGAATGGAGACATGCTGATTGCTCTTTTAGTGCTAATCCTGTCAGCCCATAGAGCATATTTTAGTTTGGTGTGCCAGGACCTCTTATTATCCTCCAACAACTTCTTGATGATCCTCACTAGGCTTTTATTTGAAGACTCAGCTAACCCATTTCCTTGAGGATAATAGGCAGTCGAATGATTGAGACTTATGTGATACTTATGACAAAAATTTATCATTTTCCTGGATTTGAAAGCGGCTGTGTTGTCTGTCACTATCCTTTTTGGACATCCGAATCGAACCAATATATTTTCTTCAAGAAAATCCATGATCACATTTTCAGTGGCCCTCCTGGTAGGAATAGCTTCTATCCATTTAGTAAAATAGTCTGTAGCTGTCAAAATCCACTTGTGCTGACTTGACGAATTGGGGTTTATTTCACCAATAAAATCCAAACCCCATTGCTGGAAAGGAGCTTCAACTGTTATTGGATTCAAAGGGAGAGGCAGTACCTTTCTCTTACCGTCGAAAATTTGGCATTGATGACATTTGCTGATTTCTTTATATACATCTGAGAACAACGTAGGCCAATAATAACCAGCTCTCAGGATTTTGTTTGCAGTTACCTTCCAAGAATGATGCCCTCCATAGTCTCCCTGGTGAAATTCTTTGGTAACTTGCTGAGCTTCATTTTCCAAGAGACAATTTAGTAGAACCCCTCCAGGATCTTTCCAATAAAGATATTTATTTATGATACAAAATTTAGCAGATTTCAACTTTACAGATCTTGCTCTCGATTTACTTAATCCTTCCAGTGCTTGCAAACTTCGGAGGACATATACAATATCAGAATACCATGGAGAAGCCACAAAATCAACCATCACTTCTATCTCTGTGCCCAACTGATCAGATTGGTGAGACAAGAAATTGATTTGCAAAGATTCACAATTTGAGTTTGTCATCATTTTTGGCAATCCTTGTCCTTTAACCAGATTCGTGGGTTTTATTTCTATGTCATATTCCAATAATGTAGCTATCCATTTCGCCCTCCTGCCTTCTGGATCTGGTTGAGTCAAAATTGCTTTTACTGTAGCGGTCGGAACATGTGAAATTATATGTGAATGCAAAACATATACTCTGAAATCCTTTAATGCTTTAACTAAAGCATACGCCTGCTTTTCCATGATGTCATATTTCAATTCTTCATCCCGTAGCATTTTACTGAAAAAGGCTATAGGCTGTTCCTGGTTTTCATCATTTTTTTGCAATAATACTGCTGCTATAGTACGTTCCGAAGCATATGAGAATACTGAAAAATCTTTGGCAAAATTTGGACTTACCAAAACAGGGGCTTCTGAAATTGCTTTCTTGATTTCCCAAAATGACTCCTTAGCTTCTGTATTCCACTTTATTTCATGACCCTTCTTTAACATATTTGTAATATTCATCAAAATCTCAGCAAAGCTTGGTACAAATCTCCTCAAGAAATTTACCTGTCCCAGAAATGATTGTATCTCCTTTTTGCTTCTGGGTTCTCCTACTTTCAGGATTGCACTTACTCTTTCAGGATCAATCTTTATGCCATCTTTGGATATTATATGGCCTAGCAGCTTTCCTTCTTCTAATGCAAAATTAGACTTCTTAGGGTTCAAAGATATGCCATATTTCCTACACTTGGTGAAAACCTTCTCCAAATGACGCAGATGTTCTCTGCCAGACTTTGAGTAGACTGTGATATCATCCATATAAATTACCACGAAATTTCCAATCTCCCCTGCAAAAGCGATGTCCATAGCTCGCTGGAAAGTGGCCCCTGCATTCATCAAGCCAAAAGGCATTTTCGCATACATGAAAGTGCCCCAAGGTGTAGTAAAGGCAGTTTTCTCCTGATCTTCTGGTAACACTTTGATCTGATTATACCCGAAAAATCCATCCAGCATCGAAATTCTTTCAGCTCCCACCACTTGCTGCAGTATATGATCCATCTTGGGTAGAGGATAGTTGTCTTTCATGGAGACCTTATTCAAATTGAGGAAGTCTATGCACAGTCTTATCTCTCCATTCTTCTTTCTGACAGGGACCAAATTCGCAACCCATCTAGAAAATCTGAGTGTCATAATGATCTTGGCATCAAATAAATTCTTTATTTCCTTCTCAATGACAGGGAGCAATTTAGGGTTGATCCTCCTGAGTTTCTGTTTAAAAGGCTTCTCCCCAGGCTTTATAGGAATAGTGTGCTGTATGATAGATGTATCATATTCTTTGAGGTCTTCATAACTCCAAGCAAACACATCTGTATACTTTTTCATCAACTTTACATACTCCTCTTTCTCCCTTTCAGGCAGCTTCTTGGATAATTTTATGATTTTAGGATTTTCTTCAGTGCCAATATTTTTATCTTCAACTGCATCACCAACAGGTTTCACTTTGGGGTTCTTGGAAACATCATTTTGATCAAAGAGCTTTTCTAAAGGGATCAGGCCTCTTGGTATGAAATTATTTTTCAGCTAAATGATATCCTTACCTCCCAAGGTTTTCCTTAACTTCTCAGTATCTTCTTCTTTTGATTCAATTTCTTCATCATTTTCAAGGGTCTCATCATTACCATTTTCATTGTCAAACTGAGTATTCACAAACTCTCCTGATAATTCTAAAAATCTTCGGATCTTCATATCATCTTCAAAAACCTGCCAATATTTGGAATTGTCAGGAATGGATGGTCTATTTACCATTTCGATCTGGTACTCCTTCTGACCAGCCATAGGAGTATCAAATTTTCCAGCAGCTACGGCCAAAGAATCAGCTACCAAATTATCAAGTCTGGGGACTACCTGAACTGTATGCTCTGTAAAGAATTTTCCTAACATATCCCATACTTCATTTCTGTAAGCCCTCATCTAAGGATGCTTGGTTTGATAACTGTCATTTACTTGATTTATTACCAACTCTGAATCTCCCAAGACCCTTATTTTTTGAGCTCCCAAGTCCTTCAAAGCATGCAGACCCAATAATAGAGCTTCATATTCTGCTACATTATTTGTACATTCAAACATCAACTTATATGACAAAGCTTTAAAGTCCCGAATAGGGGAAATTATATACACACTAGCTCCAGCACTGGTTTTTGCAACCGACCCATCAAAATACATAATCCACTGGCCTTCTTTTTTCTGTTTTGCTTCCAGAGCATCCTGTTCCAAAACTTCTTTTTCATTATTCTCCTTAGACTCCCCCTGCAATGTCTTTTCTACATCATGTGGGACAGCATCATTAAAGAAAATAGAAGACCCCAAATCAGTGTCAACATCATATATGTGATGAACTTCAGGTTTATCTTGGCTTCTTACTACAAATGGAGTTCTTTTTTCACTATATAATCTTCTGCTCCCATCTAGAACTGGAATAGTAGCATATGACATATCCATCTGTAAACTACCTTTTAGCTTGGAAGTCCAAGATCTTGACAGCAATACCCCAAATTTGGGCGGGATATCTGCCACTACCACATCCATGACTATAGTTTTAGAAGGTAGTTTGTTCAGGGTTACCACCATGTCTTTAATTAACCCAAGTCATTTTACCCTTTTGGAATCAAAAGAGTACAGATCTTTATAGGGTCTTGTTACCTCCAATCCCAAACTTTCTACCACCCCTTTGGGCATTAGATTGTGTGATGCCCCAGAATCCAACATAGCATTATGGACCACTTTGTCATGCACATTTAGACTTAAATAGAAAGGAGGAACCTCTTCATCTTATGAATTTTCAACTCTTGATCCAAATGAAATAGCAGGATTATCATCATTCAATTCTAAAATGTCAGATTGCCAATCTCCTTGGTTTTTGACCACTTTTGTGATAGTGTCTCTGTATTCAGTGTTTCTCAATAACTCATTAAAAGGAACAGAGATCTTTAGCTTCGAAAGCTCATTTTGTAGGTTAAAACCAGCACCAATATTTTCCACATCACTCGGAGTCGCCTTCTTTATTATTTTATACTTTTGCACATCATTTTCAACCTCCTTATTTACAGAAGGTTCTTTTTGTAGTTCTTTTCCTTTTTCTCCATTCAGAGAACTAGAGGAGGGCTGATTTGGGTTTGCCTTCCCCTTATTTATGAGGACGTCCCTATTCCTTAGTCTGACTTTCCTTTGCACATCATCCATTGCATGTAAATAACCTCATTGATATAGATCATTTTCAAATTCTTCATTTGCATCTTCCAGCACAAACATATTATGTTCCTCTTCAGTAATATATATTTTTGGCTCCTGTTCTCCAAACAGGTGAATCTCATTTTTAGGGGGATCTTCTTCCTCAGCCACATAATTTTCAGGGAAGGGCGGATGGATGGGCTGTTCTTCTTGGTTTCTTGGATTTCTCTGGTCTCTCTGTCTATTTTGGGGGGGACACGGGGATTTGGTCTTCTAAATTTTGGATTCCTGATTTGGGGGTCCCCTTGCTCTCTATTGAAAGGCCTACTGTCCATGGTTAGCCTATCCATCAACTTCTCCATAGTCTTCAACATCATCTCAAATTTAACATCAGTGGAAGAAGATGAAGTAGAAGGTACATTTTCTTCTTTTCTCCTCCTATCCATATCTCTATGTTTCATCTTCCCACTTGCCATCATGTTAGCTTCCACCTCTAGGGCATCAATAAACATGGCAGCAAGAGTTGCCGATTTCCTTTCCCGCAATGAGAATGCAAAATCATTATCAAAATCTCCAACATAATGCAGTTTAGCAGCTGCAGGAGAAGGTTTTATATCTTCTGGAATAGAGTTGTAAGCCCTCGTGAATCTGCTTGAAAATTCATGAACAGACTCGAAACCCCCCTTTTTGAGACTATTGTACTGAGATAAAAGCTGCAGAGGGTTCTGTTTATCATCCCACCTGTCCAGAAAAGCATTTTGAAAGGCCTGAAAATTTGCTATAGATCCATTTGGCAAGTCCTTAAACCACTTCTTTGCCTCCCCATACAAACTTTGGGCAAATAACCACATTTTAACATCAGGATAGTCGACTTCTTCCAAGTCAATGAAATATTCAAACTTGGCAACATGCTGTTTTGCGGCTATATCACCTTCCCCATCAAATAAAGAAATTATTTGAGAATAATTTTGGGGGAGATCATGTAATACGGAAGGCAAACGCAAGGGAGCAAATCTAGCGGCCATTGGTCTAGGTGGGTTCACAGGAACTGACGTACTTTGAGTATGCTCGGAGGCAGATGTTTCAGCTTCAGGGGTTTGTTGCAAGTCCCTCCAAAGGGAATCTAATAGATAGGATTCTAACCTACGGGGATTGAACTCAGTATTTTTAAGGTCGGATTCAGATTTAGTTCTCAACAGGTTCTTTGCAGTATTAACCTCCCATTCTAGATTAATATGAGAATCTTGTGATGATGATGGGCCGAACAAAGGAGAATCTAACTTTTCTTTATTTTTTCTCTTAAACAACTTTTCTGGATCTTCAAAACTTTTCAAAATTTCAGTATCAGAGTTACCTCGTGTGTGTCTTCTCGAAGCCAGAATGTCGTTCTTGAGTTTTGAAACAATTTCACAAATGGAGTCACCAGGGCAAATATACAACCTTCTCTTCTTTTCAAAATTCCTGTTGCCCACAGAAATCTTTCTTAATCTTTATCGTTCTCCCGGGGCAAACATGTACTTTCTTCCCCGGCAACGGCGCCAGTTTGTTAGCACTCAGAATGTACCCAGGTTGTAAAAAGGTAAACTCCAAGGTAACAGCAAAACCACTTTAGAAAGAAACTAGTATTTTCTTTCAGAGAGGGATCTCTCAATACAGATTTAACAAGACCATGTATAAAACAACATTTAAAGATTTGTATATTTGGCTGAAACAATCACATAACCATTGGGCATCGAGTCATATATAAAGGTATCACAAATACATGTACATGAGATTCATCAAAGGCAAGATAATCACATCATCACAGTCATTAAATTTGATCCAGGTGAAACAGAAGAGATGAAGAAACAACCCATTAATACAGAGCATCAAAGATGAATTCTATATCAACTTTAGCAGAAAAAATCATATAATATCTGAAATGATGACTAGAGCATAAGCATATGAATTCTAATCATCTGACGCTATATTCTAGATACGAGGAAGAAACAGAATAGAGTGTTACACACGGGAAATACAATCACATAAAAAAAGAAGAAGCACAGATTGTAATATCAATGATACAGGAGTCTCTGACAAAACTCTCATGCATCCACTTTGTTATTCAAAAATAGATATGTTCTCCAAAATTCTTTTCGCTCGATGGGTTCCAACCCCCATCTCTTAAAAAAGATGCAAATTTATACATAAAATAATAGGCTTCCCCCAAGAAGATCAATAACAGAATGATCGGCTTAATTTAGAGTTTGTAACTGAATCCCTAACTCCTAGGAAGTTTGTTACAACTCCACTCCTAACAGATCATAAAGTACAAATCAACTTGATAACAAAATTTCACCCAGCCAGCTCCACGTGTTTGCCTCATCAGCTCCACGTCTTTTCCCCATCAGCTCCACGTATTTTCCCCATCAGCTCCATGTCTTTGCCTCATCAGCTCCACATCTTTGCCCCATCAGCCCCACGTCTTTCCCCCATCAGCTCCTCAGTGCATACCGCCTGTTTCTAGGAATGAAGAATATACTTTGTCTTTCCGAACCGCTCCACAGCTTTCCACTGCTCCGAACTTGGGGTGTCACACTCCACCATTTCCCAAATTGCTACTTCGAGCTCCATATATGCTTCATAAGACTTCTTGAGCAATCTGGCTCTGATAATTGCGAACTTCTATAGAATTTCGAAATCTTCTTTTAACATATCCACAATGGTTTTCCCTGTTAGGATTTTATCCAAATCATTAAATTTTGAGTGGTCCATGCGGCACTGGACAAGCAGGTTATGATAATGTTCCTGTGAGAACATCCGACCCTCCTCGTCCCAGAAGGAAGGTAATCCGTCTTCGAACAGCTCTTTGAAATCCTGCTTGAAATTATTAACCTGCAACTGCAATTATTCTGACTTATCTTGGACTGTCTTCATTAAGTGGTGCTTGTGGATGAATTTATTTTCCCACATCACTATTGATATTATGTCTTTTATGCCCATATCGTGCAACTTCTGATATGTCAGTGAATTCAGAAAATTCAGTGTGTTTTGAGCTGTAGTAAGAGGTCTTTTCTCCATATGTTCATTTACCAGTTTTAATCTCTGGTGAGCCAAATTTATCAGTATATTCAAATCATCAATAAAATTTAGATAGTGCCGGAACTTGGTAATATCTATAGACAAGGTATCCCAAATGATATGTTTTTCCCCCTGAAGAGGGCCTTTCCCGATGCATTTGTCTTTTAGCTCATTGAATTTTTTCTGTAATTGATTACTGTCCTGCAATATTTGTTTTTTGCTTTCACTTACTTTGGCTAATTCAGCCTTTATTTTTTCATTCTCTGCCTTCAACTCTTTAATTGCTTCATCTTTCAAGCTCACCTGGGACATAGGCACCAACAGATCGTCTGCAGAAAAATTATCCAATGGCTTGTCGATGTTTACAATGGACAAGCCTTCATTAGTGGGGGTTTGACTCATTAACTCTTCCATAATTTCCTTCTCGTCGCTTTGGTCCTTTTTCATTAAGGAAATTTGAGATAATAGTTCATTCCGCTCAGCCTCCCACCTGTCCTTTTCCTCCTGTAACTCAACAGCTTTTCCTTTATACTCCATCATCTCTTGATGGACTTTATCCTTTTCCTCTTGCAAAGCCATTAATTCAGCTGATTGGACGTGCTTTGAACCTGGGATCTTCAGTTTTTTCTTTAAGACCTAGAGTGCATTGTCTTTCTCCTCTAGCATCCTCTTGACTTCCTGGGTGTTGTCTGAACTAACAATGTCTGTTTGCAATTTTCTAATCTGAATGACATTTGCTTTATTCTCAACCTTCTCATGCTTCAATTGAACTTCTTATTTGTCTATCAAAACTTGCAATTTATTAATCCTTACCATGGCTTGTAATAAGTCTGAGTAAATGATATCACTGGTTTGTTTGTGCAGCTGAATCTTATCCGGAGTACTGATTTTGTCCAGCCGGATCTCCATTTCAGACATCTTCTTGTCGTTTACTATAGCCATCTTAAATGTATTTCTCTCAGCATCTCTAGCAGAAACTAGAGAGGTTTTTGAACTGTACAAACTTCTCACTCTTGGGATCAAATTTCTTGTCTCCTCCAGAGACTATTTCCTCTTCTCCATGTAGCTGGCTTTGAGCTCTTCCTTCGACTTAAATACAGGGCTTGATTCTAAACTGTCTACATCACCCTCTACATTTTTAAAATATAATTGATTTACTTGCACGGTTTTCATGGGAATTAGGGAAACCCTTTTGAAACCATCAGACACTTCCTCATTTACCATTTCACCACCTTCAAGAAGCTTTGCCTTTTTATGGGACCCATCTTCGTCCACTTCCATACTCTTAGTTTCGGACAAACTCCTCTTAACCGCAATCCTAGCACCTTCTGTTATTTGGGTTGCTGTGATAGGTACAGTATCTGCATCTTCATTAGGATTTGATCTCTCAGTAAACTGCAGCAAATTGGCCACTTCAGCCAACCCCTTAACAGGCTGGTGCTCAAATGGTTTATTCTTGTTGGCATGCTTCCTTAATGAGATCACATGGTGGGGATCGTAATTCACTTTTGACTCCTTTTGGAAATCCATATTCTCTAGCAATTTCTCTATAAATTCTAGGGCGCCTTTACCTTTAAAAATGAAAGAGCCGACTTTAAGTGGAAATTTAATGTTTGAATATTTTTTGAAAGTACCAAAGTGCTCTTCCTCAGACAGCAATCTCTGCCTCACGAACTCGAGTGCGAAAAACCTTGGGGTCAAAAAGGAGGGTAGCCTATAAGGCTGACCAGTAAAGCCATATATTCTCAACACTATGTAATCTCTGTACAGGAACCAGTCCCCCACCCTATCTTCGGGTGAAGACTGCATTAAACATCTCATCTCGTCCAGGACACGGGGCATTTCCTCATCAAATAGCATTTTGTACATTTCAGCCATGATCGAATTAGCAAATTTGAACATGCTGATTTGCTTGGGCAAATCAGAAGAGCATAGAGTACTTAAAAATTTCAACTCGGTGACATTGGAGCACAACAACATATTGAGCAAGTAGGTCTGAAACCTGAAGAACCGAACTTTTGGAAACTCAGCAAGCTGAAGATGGATTGCTTCATCACGATACTCGTCTAAATTAAACACAGGGACTGACTGGGAATATGAGCTCAAAGAACTTATTCTTAATAAAAACCCAAGGATGACATCGCCCACATGGCAATCATCATCCTGACCTAACACTTGACAGACCAGGAAAATTACCAATTGGACTTCATTCTTAAAAATGTGTACAGGATAAGGCAGAAAAAGACCGTTAAGGGACTGACCTTCCTTCAGAATGGTAGACAGGAATTGACAGGGACTTTCAATTTCACAATTCTTGAAAAATTCAGCAAGGGCAGACTCATTTACCGACTCACGATTAACAGGGTAATTTTTGGGCAAACTGAGGTTTTCTCTAATGACTGTGGCATCGACCTTACAAATTATTCTGGACGCGGACCGACTCACAATAATCCTCTGAGAAGGAGAATAGTTGACAACACACCACTATGTAAACTCCGGAAAATGGAGGGTTTTCTCAAGGGAGAAGTAATATAGGAAAGAATTACACACATTCAGTACATCGTTCCCTTATGAGTTGTAATACCACAACTTCTCCTTACTAACAGACATGCTCCCTATAGATAGGAAGGGGTCGCACACGCTCCTATCTCTGTCTACTACAAACTCTTCTCTGTCATCTATGACCTGACCAGACACTTGAACTTCTTTCCCCTGGTCCATTACTTAATTTATAATGGTAATTTGGACGGAGGAATTACAGGGTTTAAGCTTTACCTGGTCGACTGTAGAGGCATGTGCTCGGAGCGTGCCCGAAACTGACAAATGGAAGCTGACTAATCGTCCAGTCCTTTTCACCCGTCCCAAGCGAATAGAATAACAATGATAGAGGTCAACCTTGCTTTTATAGGCCACTTTTGTCTCTGGAGCCTACCACAATTCGCCACGTGGGCAACAATTTATTTTCCGCAACCACCATCTATTCCTTTCTGCCGTGCATCTCTATTCCCTGGATTCGTTCAAAACCATTGATCTGATTCCTCTTTAATTTTCAACCTTTGGATCACATGCCACGTACCTCGTTCCTCCAGGCATCTCGGTCATAAACAACGTGAAAGTCTCCACCCCAGAAACATCTCCAACCGTCGATGCAATTGCTTCTCATCACTCCACCGTTAGATTGGGAAAGAGATATTCGATTCCGCTGAGTTTGCCGACCTTATCCTTCGTGCAACTTCATGCTTCGAAATTTCCCGTAGCCGTGGATGCGATCAACCTTTATTTGTGAGTCGTCGAATCGTGTGAAACCTACCAAATTCCACCGGGCTCCGTCATTTTAACCACTGCGCAAGTTTATTTGCCGGAATCATCACTCGCCGTTGATCCACTTCACCTTTAGTCGTCAACCGTCAGATCAATCGCCACGTACCACATTCTGCTGGGCGCTTTGGATTTATCTGCCGTGCAGGTTTTGGCTCCGGAACCAATCCCAACATCCATGGAACCAATCCCAACCGTGGATGTGATCCGACTCTACATCTCCGCTGTTGGATCGAGTGGTATGTACTTGATTCCACCGGACTAAATTGCTTTAACCAACATGCGATTTCATAAGGTGGATTAAACACGGACCGCGGATCTTCTCGAGCTAGATTGATAGCCGTCGATCTGTGCACCCGATAAACACCCGGACATACTTTATCTTCCTCGCATTTTTGAAGAACCGAGAGGATATCGGCCATTGATTTTATTCCTTCTCCCACCGCGGCTTAGGATCTTTGGTAACTTAATCGTTTTTTTTGCCTATCGTCCCATTCTTACAATATATCCTTTAACCAAAGTTTGGTAAACACTTGTTGTTTCTCCTCCACCATGGTTTTTTATCCCCCTGCTAAACGATGGTGTTAACATAATGCATGCACCGTGGGGGTACTTCAAAGTGCATCTTGGTCCATGGTTTCATGGTCCCTCTCCCTCCACTCCAACACCATGTTTTAGCCTGTTCATAAATCCATTTTCAAACATTAAAATCATTCAAAAAACTTTGATTTTTGGCCCTAAATATGCTTTTCCTATGTTGCGCAGTATACACGACTGTCCTTTGGGAATGTCGCGTATCATACATGGGTTGCTTTCGGGCAAGTCGTGTGTAAAACACGTGTACGTGACTGTCTAAGTTGCATACCCGCGTATACAGCATGACCTCCCTAAAACTGGCTTAAAACATCAAAATTTTACATGAAATTAAAAATTTGTTTGGATGAAATGAAAGAGCATGAAGAGCTGATTTACCTGGCACTTGCGGACTTGAAAATCCTACACTGGTTTGTCCACACCGAGCGATTGAAGGCAGAGGTAAAACTTGTCTATATTGGGTAAAAATGTGAAATGGTGATTTTGATTTCTATTTTGCACTATTTATAGAAATAATTTCAAAATGTGGGGTTTTAACCTATAGTTTTTAATTTTTATCAAAATCAAACTAATACCATGTCATGTTTTCCTAATGAAATAGATCTAAGCTTACTCAAAGTTGTTTTTCACTCATATAGGGTAGGATTTTGGTCATTTATATGCATTTTTGCATTTATACCTAATCTGTCTTAACCCTAGGATCACTACTTTGACCACGGACTATGGTATTCAAGCATTAGTACCTTGTCTGTACCACTGTTCTTCCGTGGATACAGATTTCCTTTCATGAGTACCCTAGCTTAGAACACATTGATTGTCTTTTGGTACTCATGCTGCATTTATCGTAGGTTTACAGGAGCCTTCTTAGCTATTTTTCAAGCCAAATTGAGCCTCATTTTGGTCTCTTTTTACAAGCTATCCCCTTTTATAAGGCTCCCCGCCCTAATGGAGTTTCTTTAGGCCCAGGTCTAAGTCCTCAAAATAGACTTGACTTCCAAGTAAACTTGTCCATTCAGGCTTGTTAAGAATATGTGAATGGGCATCCACATTGGTGGTAGGTTATCCACATGAGCGTCCTGCATTCATTTGCAGACGATGGTGTCCTAGCATTCTTATGCTGAGGATGGTCTTGCATTCATTTGCTGATGATGAAGGTCCTGCATTCATTTGTGGATGATGGTGTCCTAGAATTATTATGTTGAGGATGTTCCTACATTCATTTGTGGGTGATGAGGATCCTACATTCATTTGTAGATGATGGTGTCCTAACATTCTTATGTTGAGGATGGTTGTGCATTCATTTTTGGACAATGAGGGTCCCACATTAATTTGTAGATGATGGTCCTACATTCATTTGTAGATGATGAGGGTCCTACATTCATTTGCGAATGATGGTGTACTATCATTCTTATACTGAGGATGGTCTTGCATCATTTGTGGATGATTAGTGTACCGCATTCATTTATGGACGATGATGATCCAACATTCAATTGCGGATGATGATGCTCTATCATTTTCATGTTGAGAGTGGTCTATAATTCATCCATGGATGATGATGTTCTAACATTTTTCATACTGAGGGTGATCCAACATTAATTTATGGATTTTGTTCTAGTATTTGTATACTAATGATGTTGATGTTAGGATTAATTATAATCCTCCCTTGACCACCATAGTATAAATGTCATTTCCTAGCTTAGGAGTATGTTGATACCTCACTAGTTCCATGGGTATCTCATATGGGGCCCACCTACCACTTTATACAATAGTTTGCATGTGTTTAGGATCTCCATAGGCCAATCCCTATAATTTAGGAACCCACACTAAGTCATGGGAGTCTAACCATCACCCTAGTCTATGTTGAGTTATCTTCTCATGGGAATCAATTAATTCATCTCTAGTTAGCCTAGTGCCCCATTTGCCTGATTTAAGGAGTTTAGGCACCTTTTCCTACCTACCTTGTTCAGTTAATTGACTGTGAACTGATTTAGTTGTCTCGAGTTGAATTAGTGAGATCCTAGTGGTGATTTTACCACATTGAGTTATCACTGGATTCAGTCCAAGTCTGTGAATTTGAATCATACCTAGTGGATTCAAATTATCCCTATTGTATCATCATTGTATTACACATAGATTAATGATAATGAGAGTAATGTTATGCTGACCAATTTTAATTTCTTGGTTGTTCAATTTCACATGATTGTTTGATCATTGTACTTAATTTCTTATTTCTTCTCTATACTTCTTTCACAGTGAGGTTCAACTAGAAGACCGGAGATCATAAGCTTTGCTAAATTAAACATGGTATTAGAGATGAGGTCTCAGGTTCAATGGTGTTGCAGTATCGGTACAACTACATAGTATAACCGCCACACCTTTGTGAATATAAAAATGTGGAATAACTGCCACTTCTGATAATAGGGCCTTGTGCTTGGTTTCATATGTTCATCAACATCTTCCAAACACATTGAAGTCCACATGCACTACATCCAGGAACTAATGCATAATAAGGCTATCATTCTACATTACTACCCTACAGAGTAGCAAGATTGCAGACATATTCACCAAATATCATTGAAAAAATATTTTCCTATCTCAGATCTCTTCTTGGTATAAAGGTTTGATTCAGTTTTAGTTCCTGTTTCCACTGTTCATTTTGAGGGGGTTTTTTTCCCATGATGTTTTCCCCATTTCCTGGTTTTATTGAGCAAATAATTTTTGCATTAGATTGTATGGGTGACTTTTGGTCTTATTTTCCAGGGCCCAAGTTGTCCAAGTCAGGATTAAGGGGGGGGGGGGGTGTTAGGATTAGTTATAATCGTCCCATGACCACTATATTCAATGCCATTTCCTAGCATATGAGTATGTTTCCACCTCACTAATTCCATAGGGAACTCATCTGAGGTCCAACTACCACTTGTTTTGCGAGTTTGCATGAGTTTAGGAGCTCCATAGGAAAATTCCTATAGTTTAGTAACCCACACCGAGTCATGTGAGTCTGACCATTAGTTCACCCTAGTCTTTGTTTAGTTATCCTCCGATGGGCATCCGTTAGTTCATATCCAGTTAGCCTAGTGCCCCATTTTCTCGATTTAAAGAGGTTAGGCACCTTTTCCTACCTACCTTGTTTAGTTAACTGACTGTGACCTGATTTAGTTGTCCTGAGTTGAATTGGTGATATCCTAATGGTGATTTTCCCACATTGAGTTAGCACTGGAGTTAGTTGAAGTTTGTGAATTCGAATCATACCTAGTGGATTCGAATTCTCCCTATTGTATCATCATTGTATTACAAACATATTAATGATAATGAGAGTAATGTTATGCAAACCAATTTTACTTTCTTGACTGTTCAGTTTCACATGATTGTTTGATCATTGTACTGAATTTCTTCTTTATTCTCTATACTTCTTTCACGGAGAGGTTTAACCAAAAGACCGAAGATCATAAGCTTTGATAAATTAAACAATTGCAGGTGATGTTCCACGATGATGATGATCATGACGATGTTCCATAATGATGATGATCGTGATGATGTTCCATGATGATGATGCTTGTGATTTGTGGATGTTGTTCCAATATTTGTATACTAATGATGTTGTAGGTGATGTTCTACAATGATGATGCTCGTGATGATGATGATTTTGATGATGTTCCATGATGATGGTGCTCGTGATAATGTTCTATGATGATGATGCTCTTGACGATGTTCCACGATGATGACGATGATGCTCTTGATGATGTTCCTCAATGATGATAATGACTCTCATAATGATGTTCCATGCCGATGATGATGATGCTTGTGATGATGTTCCACGATGATGATGATGATGTTCATGATGATGTTCCATGATTATGAGTATGATGTTCGTGATGATGTTCCACGATGATGATGCTCCGTGATGATGATGATGATGATGATGACATATAGACTTGCTATTCAGCTGTACAATTGTTGTTGTTGTGATAGACTACCTTCCTTATTAAGAGGGAGTGTTAAAGAAATGTAACTATTGGAATATATTCTATTTTGTAGTTTTATTTTTATTCCTCCTTTTGGAAATGTTTTTCCTCTGGTCGAGGATGTCATTGATGTAATTGGTCATGTAAAGTCTTGAGGTAAAACCTTCATTGTAAGTCGAGTCAATAGTACCCAAAAAAGTTTATTAAAATGTTAGCTTGAGTTTGCCAAGGAAATTTGGCCCTCGTTGAGAGGATAAGTCAGCCTTGTTGGGTTATTAGGATTCTCAACTGATTAGAATAAATAGGTTAGGCACCTCCCTCATTTGGACATACTCAAGACTTAAGCAAATTCTCTAGAGAGAGAAGGAGCAATCCATCTAAGATAGAGGAAGCAACTAGTCTTATTTATAGGGTCTTACACTATACTTTATTGAAGTCTATATCAAGGAAGTTTTGTTGGGTTTTCTTCCCCATGAGGGTTTCCTAAAATA
Source organism: Pseudotsuga menziesii (assembly GCA_001517045.1). Lineage (NCBI taxonomy): Eukaryota > Viridiplantae > Streptophyta > Pinopsida > Pinales > Pinaceae > Pseudotsuga > Pseudotsuga menziesii. Next base: position 101,522 of record LPNX010898349.1, read on the forward strand.
AATCTGTGCTACTCTTCTTGACATTCTTTCAGTGATCCTCTTATTTTGGCATAAAAACTCTTAAAAACTTAACATTTTTCAATATATTAAGGTTATATTTTGAGGTTTTTGTTTGGACCCCAGTTAAGAAAAAGGGTAATACCTATATTTAGTGGAAATAAAGATAAGGATGAAATAAATAATATGGAAGAAAATAAAATTATAATACTCCTTATGGGGAAATTTTCCACTTTTATGGTTCAGGATAGGGAGTGGTGGATGGTTATTGATGAAAACATTAAATGGGAAGAATTTGAAGAACTCTTCTAAAATATATGAATCAATGACTAAGAAATGGAAGAGATGAATACAATTATATATGAATTGAAAGAAGAAAAAGAGGAACTCGAGAACAAAGGTGAGGAGTTATGGAAGATACATTCCCTTAATGAATCACATAGTAATTCGGTGCATTAATTGAAAAAGGAAAAGAATGGGAAAGAGAAATGGGAAAATGATGAGCCAGGGGAAGAATAGAAAAAGAAGGATGAAGAAATATGTATATTAAGAAGCCATAATAAATAGATATTTCCTAAGGTCAAGAGATTGAAAGAATATACGAAGCATGATCAAAATCAAGAAAAATCAAGGATATTGGATGAAGAGTCTAACAAAATACTTGATGAGGAAAATTGTAAGAAGGTTGAATAAGGTAGCCTCATCTATCCTTGTTCCAACACCATAGGTTTCAATATAATTGGTTTCACCAATTGGGACTTATGAGAGTTTTCCCAAGGTGATCTGTTTTAGGATTGTTCAGCATAGCGAAGTTGTAAGGACTTCCATGTGTCACTGTTTCATCTTTGGGGTTTGAAACTTTTTCCATAGAAAGTAAATTTTGTACCCTTTTTGGAACATCTTGATAAATTTCATTTGGACCTTCGTACCCCGAGATATAGCAATTATCCCTAGGTGTCCTGGTTAGGGATGACTCCTAGAAGAGGCTGGAACTCTAACTTGGAGGAATAATATCTCCTAGAATATAGTGAATCTGAGACTAAAACTTGGACACAATGTACATCATGAATTTATCTTCGACCTGTGAAAGTTTAGGCCACTTATATGTCTTTGATCCCGAGATATAGATAATGTACCAAAACTTATCAGTTTTAGTATTTAGGGTTTTTTCGGCCAGGGGTCAAATTAGGATTCGACTTTCCCGGAGTTTCACCCAAACAAAAATCTTGACCCAGGTCTCTAAAATTTTATTTTGATGAGGAGATTTATCCTATTCTAGGCTCACTCAAAAATTCCTCTTTTGTGAAAATCCCTAATTTCCTGCCCCAAAAATTGAAAATGCACGGAATCAAATTCTGCTTCAATAGAAAGATGCGCCCTTCAATGGAGAGTTAGCCTAACATACTTTTGCTGATGGATTGTGGAGAGAGACCCAAAAATTAAGAAGCCTTAGATTATATAGCTGCACAATGTCTTCTTCTCAGGTTAGCTCTGATACCATGTTATATTTTTATCATTTAAGCAATATGATCTTAGGATCTTATCTTGAGAGAATAACATGCACAACAATAAACACAAGAGACAAGAGACACAAAGAATTTTCCTCGGGGAAACCATGAAGGAGAAAACCCCGCAACTTCCTCAGAGATTGAATGAGCACCAATGGCAGTAGTAAAACCTGAAAACATAAAGATGATCTCCAACAGCTTGGTCTCTCTCTCTCTCTCTCTCTTGAGAGAGCTTCTCCTCTCTCACTCATGCACCACAGTGAGTGAGTGTGTATGTGATAAATAGAGAGGCTCACTCTCTATTTATATTCTTTCATTCACTTAATGCCCACTTCAACATGTCGGCCCACTCAACAATTACTTACTAGGGCCGACATCTCTATGAGAGTCTAATAACCCTAGTGCCCCACAACTATGGGGACTTTGCCCTCTGATCAACATGGAGGGTTAACCTTGTCTCAATTGTGGGGACTATTGCCCTGGATTACAATGGAGGGTTAACCTCAATGACTTTACATGAGTTTTTTACATTATTGAATCTCTTGACGGAACATCAGGGAATGACATGACTCAATTACATTACAGATATTTCCCAGAATAAACATCGGGGGTACAATACATAAGATATACAAGTGAATACATTTCGAAGTTACAAATACATCAACACTCCCTCTTAACTAGGAAGGTATTATCTCGACACAATTTATCAGCACAAGTCTTATTTTCTATATCATCTGGATCATCATCAAGTCATCTTCATCAAGTCTAGATCATCACTGGATCATCATCAAGTCTAGATCATCACTTGATCTGGATCGTCATCAAAGATGGATCATCATTGCATCATCATCATCATCACTGCTTCCACTTTCTCAATCAAATGGTGCTATCTCTTCATTCTTCTCGTCACAGGAAGTTCTACAGAGCCAGCCCTTTTCATGATAGTTGTAGGCCTAGCCTCCAAGTAGGTATTCTTCATCGCTTATATCTCATCCTAAGTTAGAATGGCCCGCCCAACACTTACATCTGACCATGCAAGGAACACATCCAACATACATGTCAGAAAGGCACACCCAACACTCACATCTGACCATGAGAGGAACCAATCTAGTCATCATGTCAGAAAGGCCCAGCACTCACATTTGAACATGAGAGGAACCAATCTAGTCATCTATGTCAGAAAGGCCCAACACTTACATCTAACCATGAGAGGAACCAATCCAGTCATCTATGTCAAAAAGGATCTGCACTTACATTCGACTATGTGAAGAACAAATCCAACATATATGTTGAAAGGGCTCTGAACTTACATATGACCATGCGAGGAACCAATAAAACATGTCAGAAGGGCTCTGCACTTACATATGATCATGTGGGAACACATCCCACAGTCACATCAGAATGGATCTACACTTATATCTGATCATGTGGGAACACATCCCATAGTCACATCAAAATGGCCCTGAGCTCTAGGCTAAGTATTCCCGGTAACTGACCAGGTGCCTCCATTCTCCCAGAGAATGGCGTTCAACACTTATATATGATCATGTGGGAACACATCCCTCAATCACATCAGAATGGCCCTGCACTGATCATGTGGTAACACAACCCACAATCATATCAGAGCATCTCTACACTTACATCTGACCATGGAAGGAACCAATCCTCTCACCATGTCAGAATGGATCACGGACTCATCTCTTCCCTTTGGAGGGAACCTCGATCTGGAGAACACCAAGCTTCTCCCTGAAGTACTCAAACTTCACTCTGGCCATTTCTAGCATAGAATCATGTCAGGGCTGATTACATCCAAGGATAACCTGTGAGCTTCACCAGGGCCAATTACATCCGAGGACAACCTACAGGACCGATTACGTCTGAGCAACCTATGAGCTTCACCAGGATTTATGCTTAGACAACCTGTCTCACTAGCTATGCTAGAAATCCATTTTTCGAGAGATCTCAATCTAGATCACAAACCGGAGCCTCACTGCTCCTCTTTGCATCATACAAAAATTCAAGTCAGATCAATCAAATCAAATAGTAGTTTTCAAAAGAAACATACTACCTCCCAAATAGCAAGTGGCAACATCTTTTGCCTTGGCTGTACTCAGCGCCATGCAGGACTCCATCCTTCCAAACTAAGAGATCACACCTGATCTCATACTAAAGTAGCACCTCAAAGTGCTCTTCCTATCAGTGGCACTTCCTGCCCAATATGAATCCACATAACCCTCCAAGTTAATCTTCTGATTCGCCTCATACTTGAGCTCATATTCAACTGTACTCTTTAGGTACCTCACTGCATGCTTTGCAACCATCAGGTGAACATGTCTCAATATGTTCACAGCAAAGAAAATATTTGGTCTTGTATTCGTCAGGTACATCAAGGAACAACTCATTCGACGATACGTCGTGGCATCAAGCGACTCTGATGAAGCAACACTCAGTAGCTTCATGTTCAATTCCATAGGTGTGGTTATGTCCATGTAGTCCATCATCCTGAACCTCTTCAAGATCTGTACTACATACTTCCCTTGTCCACACCTCCATTCCTAGAAAGTAGTGCATCATATCCAAGTCCTTCATCTCGAACTCGACAGCAAGTCTCCTTCTTACAACTTTAATGAGTTCCTATTTTCTGTCAGGAACAAGTCATCGACATATAACAGGAGCATCACTAGTCTTCCTCCTTCAACCTTGAATTAAAGGTTGGAATCTACTTTACTCTCATTAAATACTAGAGTCATTAGTAAGCTATCCATCCTGTCATACTATGTCGAACCTCAGGATCTTCTTTAGTCACTGCTTCTGAAGCGGAGCATCATTCTCCCTCTATCTTTTGTACTCTCTGCATTGAAACATTCTGAACTGGAGTGACAAGTAGATTCCTCTACTACTAATATTCTATGTATCCATCTAGGGTCACTGGATACCAAGATCCTCTATCTTCAACCTTTTCAAAAGTTCTTCTCGCACCCATTTGTGAGCTTGTCGTCCTCTATAGGATTTCATCTTCAACCTTGTAGAAAAGGTTAATATCTTCATCACTCTAGGTGATCTTCAAGCTTCTCATGTATGTGTTATCCCATGAGTGCCTTTTGAGCTCATACAAGGCCTTCTTTCATTTTCACACATGATTCTGCCTATCATGTGTATTTCTAGTGGCTGCAAATGTCTCTTTGTATTCTATGTGTTCTTTCCATGAGAAGCCTCGTGCTACAAATATTTCCTTGTATATGGAATACATTACGGACTTCCCTTTAGGTCTCAACACTGCATCCTAGAAATCATTGTTCTTGAACTGGTATTCTCCTTCCTTATCTTCTGGGCTACTTCTTCATAGCTGGAAGGCTCTGCATCAATGATGTCGCTCAACAGTGTCACATAATTGCACTGTGTCTGAGATTTCTTCTTTTTTTGAAAGCATCATCATATTATTCTTCATCTTGGATCCTACAAGTCAAATGCATTAGTTGGTTAGAAACATTTCATAAGGCATATTCATACTGAAAAATTCTTATGCATAAATATATGATCATGCAACTATTATAGCCAATACAACATTCATCCATATCTCACAGAAACTTTCTAGATGCCTTCCATCTCTATCAGGACAACATTGATATTGTGCACTAATCCAAAATGTTAGCAAAGAGGTTTCATTCTAGATAAGTAGCAATGGAGAGTTGTATAGCACCATGAGCTACTTACCCATCACATGCATATTAGTAGTATACCATCATTAATGCAAACATTCTATCATGCATAACACATCAAATGAATATAAACAAATGCATCATGAAATGACAATTGAATACTTATATTTATTTGTTTCGTGGGTAGACTCCTTCTTGAGCCTTCAGCTTCATCATCTTCTTCACTCATCATTTCTTATCCAAATTCTAAGATGGATAAGAGGTTCTTTAAGAGTTAAGTCCTTCGTATTTCCTCATTGCTTGAGGGATATTATTTGGATGGTGAGAGCTTGATCTTCAGTTGCTCCCATATTCTCTTTTCTTATTATGAGTTGAGCTTCTTCTTCTTCCCAGAGTCTGCTGAAAGTAATCACTTCCTTCTGGAACACATTCCTTGAATGAATGAATCCCATGATCTTGGGAGGCCATTTAAGGTAACTTCTACATTCTCCACTTCTTCTTCTATTGCTTCAAGTTGTTCTTTTATTTTGCGAGGCCCTTGTAAAGTATGACTGCATGGTCTCTGCATTCTGGATCTTCACATTCTTCAACTATTTTCTCAAAGGCATCTTCTGATTTATGTTCTTCCCTTGAAATATCTTGGTCAAGGAATCAAACATATATTTAGGTGTCTTTAGGGAATACACTTATGGTCTAAGTTGATCCGTGATTGAATCATCAATGATCTTCTTGTGTAAGGCTTTTAGCCTCATCTCCCTCTGGAACTGGAACCTCTCTACTTTTGTAGGTGTCCAATTCATTTCCTTCAAGAACTAGTGATATCCTATACTTCCATGCTTGGCAGTTTTCAGCTTCACCAAGCTTGTCATCAAACTGGTGTGATTATTCATCTTGAAATGAGAACCTCAATTGTAAATAACAAAAGATTAGATCTTACCGATTTGAGGTGTCCATCCTTATTCTTGAGTTGGTTGATCTAGGGTTTGTCAGAGAAACCCTAAGTTTCAAAACTTGGAATCTTTCAGATATGATTGGATATAAAGATAGACCTCTTCAAGGTGAGTTTTCCAATGTACTCCTTTTCTGAAAACAGTGGAGGGAAGCTCTCGGAACAGGAAGCCCTAGTTTACCAATTTATTCTGCAGAAATGCCTGATACTATTTCTGTGGTATCTCCGAAAGTATTGCTCCTATGTCCAAAAATTTGTACTAAGGTATCCTCGTCTATCCTTTTTCCAACACCACAGGTTTCAATAGAATTGGTTTCACTAATTGGGACTTATGAGAGTTTTCCCAAGGTGATCTGTTTCAGGATTGTTCAGCATAGAGAAGTTGTACTGACTGCCAAGTGTCACTGTTTCATCTTCGGGGACTAAAATTTTTTCCACAGAAATTAAATTCTGTACCATTTATGGAACATCTTAAGAAATTTCATTTGGACCTTTGTAGCCCGATACATAGCAATTATCCTTAGGTGTCCTGTTTAGGGATGAATCCTGGAAGAGGCTGGAACCCTAACTTGGAGGAAAAATATCTACTATAATATAGCGAATCTGAGGCTAAAACTTGGACACAGCGTACATCAGGAATTTATCTTCGACCTATGAAATTTTTTTTTTCCCTGAGACTTCTTAAATCCCTAGATATAACGAATTTACCAAAACTTATCAGTTTTAGTATTTAGGGTTTTTCCCGCCCGGGGTCAAATTAGGGTTTGACTTTCCTAGAGTTTCACCCAACCAAAAATCTCAACCCAGGTCTCTAAAATTTGATTTTGAAGAGGATAGTAATCCTATGCTGGGCTCACTCAAAAATTCCCCTTCTATGAAAAGCCCTAATTTCCCGCACCAAAAATTGAAAATGCCCGGAATCAAATTTTCCTTTGACAGAAAGATGCGCCCTTCAATGGAGAGTCAGCCTAACATACTTTTGCTGATGGATTGTGGAGAGAGACCCAAAAATTAAGAAGCCCTAGATTATATAGCTGCACAATGTATTCTTCTCAGGTTAGCTCTGATACCATGTTATATTTTTATCATTTAAGCAATATGATCTTAGGATCTTATCTTGAGAGAATAACATGCACAACAATAAACA